>JALMGJ010000003.1:80190854-80678354 GCA_023362775.1 Charina bottae | reverse complement strand
TTCTGTCTAGATGGCCAAAATGAGCTTTGAAAACCAGCAAGAAATTTGTAGCACAATTAAAGTTGTATTGATTGTATAAATATTTTTTCTGTTTTCATTATTTTAATCCCATTTAACTGATATCTTAACTCACACTATTCCCGTGTTTTATTACAGTCCAAAAATACGTTTATTATTTAATAGCAAGGACAAGTTAAGGGTGTAGACTCACAAAGAGCAGAAATGCAAAGGATTTGAAAGATCCTTTCAATTCCAAACAGATTCTAGTTGCTGAGAATGATAAGGAATGACAAAATGGTAGGTAGATGGTAGGGAATGTAGATAATGGTAACGTAAAAAGAGTTATGATTGTCAGTTGTTCTAACAGGCTATTGTTACTTGGCAATCATATTTCTAAAGGAAGATTCCCAGGATAGCTAGTCCCTACAGGAAACTCTGGGGTCACTGTGGATCAGGTTGCACCTAATATCAGAAGATATAAGGATTTAAGTAGTTATTGATATGGATAGGACAATTGATGCTAGGTGTAGAAGGAAAAATTAAAAGGGCTGCAGTGGTATGCAAAATAACACAAGACACTTGAACAAATATCCAACCAAAATACTCATATTTTCAAAAAAGTTCTCCAAATTAACTGCATCTGAGAAGTCAGTCAACCCAAACTGACATGTAATGAGCTGGTTGTGTGACAGTTTCAACACATCTCCAAATTGCAATTCATCACATCCTTCATTTGTTTTTGGATACTTTCCAAAAGCTTGGCAACTTTTCATTTGGATGTCCGTTTCTCACAGCTCACAACCAAGGTGTGCCTGATAAATCACATGGAGTTTGCTAGTTTGTCACACAATGGCTGATTCAACTGAATCAGAAAATAGCTCCTAGAATGGGCCTTTAGGACACTCTAGGAAAAAAGAACGATAAGGCAATGTGAGAGGGAAATTGCACTGAAGGCCATATCTGTCCCATGTATTCCTCAAGGGTTACCTGCATCATGTTATTAAAGCTGCTACCTTAGGTATACTAAATGGTCAATTTAATGGGATTTCTTCCTAAACAAACATGCATAGGATTGCGCTGTAGGTAGGACCACTATCAGTAGCCATTACATTTGAAGAAAGGAGAACTAAATGTGAAGAAAACAGACTTGTCTGTAGCAATGTAATAAGTATATTGTCCAACCTACATCTAAGACTAGATTCACATTCTGTTTACTAATTGTACATGGAGGAGATTTGTATGTGTCATACACTACCAGGTACTCCTTATCTCTTCCTTGCATAATCCAAAGGTTTTCCAGATGTAATAATCCCCACCCCATATGAGCTGCTCTCTTTCTTCACCCATCCTGCAACTGCCTCTGCCCACATAGATTCTGTTCAGGTAGCTTGCCTGCTTCTGTATTGCAACTTGCTAACCACAGCTAGCTTTATAGTGCTGTGGGAAGACCAGGCAGAAGCCATATTTACCAAGCTGTCCCATCTCTCTTTAAGTTAGTCACAGGCAGCCAGCCATTGAATACATTGCTTAGGCAATATCTATGCAAATTGTGCAAGCTTTTTTAAAGGTTAACTCCCAGTTGTTAGAATACATATCATCTTGGAAATAGCACCAATGCATCCACAAATGATGGGGAGAGGTGGGGAGCCCACATTATGCCAGATCAGTGCCTGTATAAAGAATGTAGTATGACTGTATTTAATGAACAGGCAATTAAATGAAAATGTGGAGTATAATATGTATATTCATAAACAAGGTGGCTAAATATATAATACAATGATACAGTATGTTTAATTATGCCCAATGCATGGTTTCACTAAAGCAAAATCTGAGAGAAGGAATTCAGAACAGAAAAATTATTGGAGAAAGAAAGAAATCTTAATGCTTTCTCCACCTATTATTTTCAATGGCTTTTTCATTCTAGGAATGCAAAATAAAACCTTGCAAGGATAAAGATGAATTTGAAATGGAAGTAGGGGATATTTGGAACTGGAAGTTGAAAAAGAAAAATAAGAGGAATAAAATCCCCCATATAGGAAGACCTTGGTCTTTCTCAATTTGTTGTCCTGAAGGGGAGTTGGACAACAACTTCTATTGAACCAAGTTGGTTGTGCATGTTGATTATTTATTTAATTAATTAATTTTTATCCCGCCTTTATTATTTTTATAAATAACTCAAGGCAGCAAACATACCTAATACTCCTTCCTCCTCCTATTTTATAAAATACATATAAAATACAAATTATAAAATACATTTGCAAGGCACCTGGTTGGGGAAGGCTGATATGCCCCTATCATTTCCTAGACTGAATATATCCCCTTCTTTTAATAATGTTAAATATGAATGTTTGGGAGACATCTTCCTTATGAGCTGGCAAGGAATGAGAAGAAGGCTGAAAATCTGGAAGATTGAGTTAAAACACTCCAGTAAACCAAAGACTATGATGTGTACAGAATTTGACAGCAATATGGGCATGACCAAGTTCCATGTTGTTAGTCAGCTGGTTATTCAAGTGGAAGAACATGATAGAACTTAGTTGGCCTCCTCTTGGTTTTTGGACACTATGTACACCTCAGAGATTGTTGACAGTCTGCAAATCTCTCATCCAAAGACTGCCAAAACTATGAAATGTTCTTACACTGAAAAGAAGCAAAAATCCCTGTCAGCCCTATCATTTATAAGGCAACCTCATTTCCTCAAACATCAGATGATTCCAAAAGTTTAGTCTACTTAGTATAAAGCAGGAAGTGATGAAGAATACTTTTCCATCCAGAGAGTACAGCTTTTAATAGATTTTTTTCAGTGATCAAGATGCAGAAGTTGTGATGGTGATGTGATGATCTCACTGCAGAAATGGAATTCCTGCCCCTTTCTTCATTTCTAGAGCAGTGGACAGTGGTATCTTTAACATTAATAGGCATATCAAGCCTGTTAGAGGATTAATGCACCATGAATGTATAACACAATTCAAATTAATGCAAGCCAGCACAATCTTTAGTTAAAGCAAGGCTTTGCAAACTAAGCCTTCCTAAGGGTGTTTCTTTTTTTAAAGCCATTTTCCTGAGGTTGAGATGAAATATTGGCCTGACAAAGATCAGGCCTAACTCTTATTTCATATAAGCCTAATCAGATGCTAGACTTTTCTTTTCACAATCTGGCCTGGAAACAGTTAACCCAAGGAACAAGAACATCAAAGCTCCAATTAATAGTATTTATTAGAAGGAAAGTTAAAGGTATAACAAAAGAGTTCCAGCAATTTCCCAGGAGATGCTCAAATATAGGCAGTAAAATCTTTTTGTCCATTTCTGTATACTTTTTTCAAGGCTGAGGGGAGGAGGCTTGCCTTTTTTGTGAAGGTAGGATAGTCTGCATATGTTCATCATTTGGGTAACTGCTCTTCCTCTTACCATTATGAAAAATTATTCTTCCACCAGACTCAGAAGAATTTTTTAAAAGCAAAAGCCTAATTTAAGAAGTGATTTGCTGGTCTTCAGTCAACAATGTTGAACTGCATCGTCTGGTTTAATATAAATGTGTCAAAATGGACTTGTGCCTCCACTAACTCTTGGTATGATATGCCTTATACCAGTTTTTGCTAAAAGGGATCTTCCAGGCATGTTGGAAACAAATCCAGGCAGCTCTCAGAATTCCCAGCCAGCCTACACTTTGAGATCTGTGAATAATTAGGTAAGCATATGGTTGTGACTGGCACTGAAAATGTTGTGCATGTGTTCAAGTAAAAGTAAATAAGTAAATATACCTAATGCTCTAGATTCATTGGTAGCAGCATTTAGTTGGGAAACAATCTTTATTTCTAATGTTTGCATCCCATACTTTCTTTATCAACACCTTCTATAGAACTCTCCAATTGTAACTCCAACTCTGAGGATTATGCAGGATGAAGGCCCTGACTTGCCTTGTGAATGGATAGCAATAAGTAAGGAATCAGTGAGAAGAACTGCCATAAGTGAAGGTGAGCATTAGGAGATACATGTACAATGGATATAAATTTCCAGAGCTGCCTACATGGTTCAGTTGAGGGCTCATTTGAGGGCAAAAGGATTGGTAGAGTTTGGTACTTAAAAGGCTTTCTCAGTTATTCTTGCAATATTTATTCAAGTCAGTTCAAAACATTCTGGACTATTATTACACTATTGGAGTTTAATTGTAAATTTAAAAACCCAATTTTCCACCCAGTGTGCTGTCAAAGTTAAAAACGAAGCATTAAACCAGTGTTTCTCAAACTTGGCAACTTAAAGATGTTTGGACTTCAACTCCCAGAATTCCCCAGCCAGCATGGCTGGCTGGGGAATTCTGGGAGTTGAAGTCCACGTCTTAAAGTTGCTAGGTTTGAGACACATTGCACTAAACCAACAGAATGGTTTATACCCCAGGAAGGAACATTTGTGAAACAATTCATCAGTGATAAACCTTGACAATATTTCAATTAGTTACTCAGAGACAGGATAGAAGGAAAGTTAAGTCTGATGAGAACTTGCAGGGAAATTATTACAGAATTAGTCACTCCTAATGATTGAATTGTATTTGCAAAAGTGACAACTTCTTCCTAATCACTATATAATTAATTTGGTAGGTAAGGGCTATTTTTTCAGATATGTAGAACAATGTTGTGTCATTTTTCTGCATTACACATGAGAGGTGTAGCTGTGTTTTATGCTGAGTACATCCATAGCTTTAAGGAAAGTATAAGGGAAAGGGAAGGGCCAGAGACAAGATTCAGAAATCGTTGAGTCAGTGACACCCACAAGTCCACACCCATTGCAAGTTGGCTAACTTGTGTTCACTTTGTAATTCATTTCTGCAAAATTAAGGTGAGGTTCAAGCTGAGCATTCAACTATTTTTTAGTCCATGCAGCATAAAAAATGCTGCAAACATTACATTCAAGGAGCTGTTTAACATATAGGCACGGAGCAACTTCAGTGTTATGCTTAGCTACTCGTTCACCTCAAATAGGTAGCTTTCTCAAAGAAGGCACTAATGCTTTGGGTGGAATTTTCCATAGCACTGCATGGTAATCACAAGTATGGATGGACCAGAGCAATGTTGTATCCTGTAGAGCAAATGTCCTCAACCTTGGTATGCAAATTCCACAATCCTCACATTGTCCGTGCTGGCTGGAGAAATCTAGCTATTGCCAAACATTATACATCACTTCATTTTGGCTCTTCTTCTCTGCAAAGGGAGGAGTTGATATTGCATAGCCTAACTGAGGTACCTTGACACAAGATAGTAGGAAACCTGTTGTGTGGGGGTCAGATTGCTCAGCTTTGTGTGTGTACAAACAGAGCACAGAACCAGTTTAGATATTTGTGCAACAAGAATGAAAACAGACATTGATCCACTCCTCCTCCTCCTCCTCCCTTCTTGAGCTTATTTTGGAATGACACAGAAAAGTGGATCCTAGGCTAAAAATTAAATGCAGGGAGGAGGCACAGCTCTCTGTAATTTCTTGTTTGCAGGACTAATTCGATCATTAGGCTGCCTGATGAGCAGTGAGATGTCCTTCCTTTAGGACAGTGCATTGCCTTGGGCTGTTCAAAGTGACTGGTTATAATCAAGGCTGTCATGATTCAACTGTGTTTTCATTTTTACAGACATTTTATCATATGTATACCTTACAGCTGGGAGTAGAAGTCTATGTAGACAGGAGTAAGAACACCAATAGAGAATGTAAAGAATGACAACAGAGGTATCCTCTGCAGATGTAACTCCTTAGATCTTCAGACAAAATATGGACAGCTATTCAGTCTTGACAGCTTACCAGCCCACCAGAGAGAGAATATCTGAATATAGTCAGGACATCTCAAAACATGTATTCCTAATGGTCATACCTAGAATAGCTCGAATGTCAACAGATACTATCTCAGAACTGAGACAGAGCTTGCTAATTAAATACTTAAAACTATTTTAGTGAATTAGGAACAAGTAAAAGGGTAAAGTTTCCCATTTCTTTAATTTCAAAGAGTTTGTTCTCTTTTTTGACAAAAATAGGGCTGCCAGATCTGGGCTGCAAAAATCAGGAAACTGACAGAGGAAACTAACTCTTTGCTGCCATCTGGTGATTGTCCAAAAGTTTGCAGCCCAGAACCAGAAGCCCTAAACAAGAAGCAACACTCTCCTGGATACTGAGACACTTCCCAATTTTAGTATATGTGCTGTTGAAGCAAGACCTTTTCTCTCTTGAGCTAACATACAGGTACAAGTTACAAAACTTGGTGACCTCCAAGGGCACCATTTATGAAGAATTTTATTGTGCAGTCTCCATCTGTTCCATTGGCCTTTGCGCTGAATTTCTCTGCACAATCCCTGACTGAAGCCAAAAGGTGTTAACACTGCTGTCTTGCTGGAAGGCACCTTAAGTTTGCCAGATTAATTCCCTCATGGACGCTCTGTATTGCTCCAAAAGAATTCAAAGTTGGCACCCACCCATCTGAGCCTCCAGGCTGTTATACCACAATTACAGGCTACAAGAGAGAATTACCACCCACAGAACAAGTCTATTGCTGTCATCACTAGAGGCCACTAGCACATATCCATCTGAAGGCCTCCTAATGGCTGCAGTCAGAACAATTCTAATCCCATATGAAATGGCAAACATTTTATTAAATTGTCTTGGGAAATCAGTTTCTCATTTTCTCTTTAAACAGTGCTTTACAGGGGCTACCACTGGAATTCACTCATTCTTCTTACGTTTAACTACTTGAGAGGGAGAGAGGATCCAGACTGATAGTCTGGTCTTACAGGTTCCAACATGTTCCCATTTTATCCAGTCATTCCTACCAAATACTTCCTGTATTTTTCTAGATGAATTCCTGCTTAATATAGATCTCTTGGGGTACAAATGAAACATGCACACCAATGCCACCCTAGTAAAAGCCCTGATAGCTGGATCTGTTCTACAGTACAGAGCCCGTTCAGATGAAAGTCCACAGCCAAAGTGTAAATCAGTTCCCTTGTCCTTCCCACTCCGCCTTGAAAACTCAAAAAGAAAAAAAAAAGCCATACTGACCTGAGGTTGCCAGGCTGTCAGAGCTGACTTCCTGTGTGAAGATCCAAGGGGGGTTAGTGACAAAGAGAGAGCTGGTGGAATTGTTGCTGGCATGTTTTTTCCCAAAGAGTCGGCTAAAAGTTCCTTGCACAGAGTGATGCTTCTTCATCCTTACTTCTGCTTTCCCTGATGTTTCTTAGCTCCTCCGTCTAGCAAAACATATTTCCAGTTTGCTCAGCTCGCACACAGCTCCAGCAGGTGCTAGTCTGGGGAGCTCTCTTTTCAGCTGCTTTAAAGCTAAACCACCTGAGCAGGTAGAGGGCTGGCTGCTGTTACCTGGCCACACCCCACAGCAGCTCCTTCCGTCACATTCTTTCCTTGCTGCTACAATAAGCCATTGTTAAGCCCAAAGCAGTTCTTTACCCCTGGAACTGGTGAAGGTCTTCCCCAGGGCAGTGCCACGTCCCAAGGGTGACTATAAGCCTTACAGCGCTTCCCCGGAAAACAGCAAAAAACACACACACACAGTCCAGATTTTCAGATTAAAACCAAGTAAACACGCATGTATTTGTTAGCAACACACAGATAACTCCAGCCTGCCAGGTCAATATTTATTTAGGTTTATAACCTTCTCTGTTTGTTAAAGGTTTAGAAGCAACGTTTGTAAATGTGCATTTTTAAAGAAAAATCACCTTGTTTTCTTTTTAACTAAGGTTCACGCATGCAAGAGAACTCAACCACGGCAGAAGTTCAGAATCGGAGATCTTAAGACTCTCGGGGGGCTCTGAAAATCTTGAATGTGGCCATCAGGTGCCGTCCAAAAGTTATCACCAAATTGTCTTGTTTAATGTCTCTGAAAGGGAAAGTGATGAATCTAATATATATTAGAGCTGCGCAACACCTTGGATTGAAAGGGAAGCAGGTGCTTCAGGGTGCGCAGGCATATGTAGTATCTGTTAGGAACTCCCTAACGAAACATGTCTTTTCCTGAGAGCACAGTGCAGCTGCAGAAGGTAATCCCACAGTCCTGGGGAGCGGAACAGTTACTTCAAGAAGCTGCAGACAGATGCTTACACAAGCACCCCCAAACATTCCAAAGCACTAAGTGGCATTACATGTAACTGTACATGAAATGAAATCAAGTTTAGTTGACTTGGTCCCATCCATATTCTGCGGGGCAGTTTCCCTGGGAAGATTTTGTGTGTGAAGGAATGTAGACATGACCTTGAAGAAGGTATGAAAGAACCATTAATGAGGGGCTTGGAGAAGCAATTACATAGAGCAGTGTTTTTCAACCTCAGCAATTTGAAGATGTGTGGACTTCAACTCCCAGAATTCCCCAGCCAGCATGCATGCTGGCTGCAGAATTCTGGGAGTTGAAGTCCACACATCTTCAAGTTGCTGAGGTTGAGAAACACTGGTCTAGAAACTAAAGTGTGAGAAAGAAACTCAATGTTTGTTTAGTATAAGATGGGGCAGAGAAAAACTTGGACAGGTTTTCTTACTTAGATTCTCTTACCGTACCTTACTACAATAAAGAGCATTCCTGGAATCCCTGTGGTTTCTTGAACCTGGCCTACCTTGAAGGGCTGACAGTGTGGCCCTTGGCCTAGAACAAGTCAAATAG
This sequence comes from Charina bottae, assembly GCA_023362775.1. Lineage (NCBI taxonomy): Eukaryota > Metazoa > Chordata > Lepidosauria > Squamata > Charinaidae > Charina > Charina bottae. The sequence goes on along the minus strand of JALMGJ010000003.1, from coordinate 80,669,716 downwards.
CCTGGACTTGGGCATTGATGAACCTCCTCCTGACGGATAGCAATCACTGGAAAAAAAATTTCACATAGCCTTTCTAGGAATTAAGAAGAGATCGTTCCCAGGCTGAGATATAGGAATGAAAAAAAAATCTGCTTTCCAGACAGGAAATGACTTAATGTTTAATATGATCATTATATCCTATGTCCTGACTTTGACATTTGCCTTTCATGCTCATGCACACACAGACATCACATATTATCTAGAACAGTGTTTCTTAAAGTGGGGTCTGAGGACTCCTGGGGTGTCACCCAAGACCCTCTCAGGGGTCTAAGAAATCAAAATTATTTGCCAGATATTGAAGATATTTGCAAAAATTTAAAACAGTGTCACCTTACTATTGTTATTTATTTGTTAAAAAATGTAGGGTTTTGTCAGAGTGCGCGCGGTGGAGCGGCCTGCTCTATTTTCCAAGACACCAGTGATTCATGTTCTATGCAGTAAATAGACACTAAAGCAGAGATTAGATAAAATATCCTATTTACTATATATACATACGTATTACAGAATACATCCACATGGGTAACAAATGATACAGCGATGAGTAGTTACAGCAAACGAGAAAAAAGAATACAACCAGACTCCTCTGCTTATATACATAAACTGACCAATCACATTATAGGTCACTCTCATCATCTGCCAAACCCAGCTAAATGATAGCACCTGTAGTATGAGTCATACACTGCCACATCATCCCTACAACAATGGCTGCTAATTGGGTGACTTGCAGAATAATTCCCCTCTCACCTAGATATCAAGCCTCTCCAGTATAATTTATCTAACTGTAAATTCCTGGGTATATACAAACCCCAACAGGTTTTTTCATGAAAAATATTTTATTTATGTTAATATCTAATGAGTTTAATATTGTTATTTTTACATGATTCAACAAATAAATATTCTACGAATGTGTCAATTTTAATTTTCAATATGGTAAGGTAAAGGTAAAGGTTCCCCCCGCACATTTGTGCAGTCGTGTCCGACTCTAGGGGCCGGTGCTCATCTCCGTTTGTTAGCCGAAGAGCCAGTGTTGTCCAAAGATGCCTCCACAGTCATGTGGCCGGCATGATCCACGTGGAACGCTGTTACCTACCCACTGAAGTGGTACCTATTAACCTACTTGCATTTGCATGCTTTCGAATTGCTAGGTTGGCAAGAGCTGGGGCTAGTGCGGGAGTTCACTCCGCATGCAGGGCTAGGGATTCGAACCTCCAAACTTGTGATCTTCCAGTCAACAAGCCTGGCGTCTTACCCGCTGAGCCACCACGCCCCTTTTAATATGGTAAATATCATAAATATAACCCATACAAACAAAATCTCTTTTGGGGTCCTCCATAATTTTTAAAAGTGGGAAGGGGTCCTGAGAGCAAAAAGTTTAACAAACACTGATCTAGAACATCATTAGATCCATGACAATATGGAGGATATAAATGGCACCTAAACTGCCAAAATAGTTATTGCTGCTGTCTCTTGTTACGCTAACAAACAAATGGAATAAGCTGTGATGCTGTTACTGCTGATAGCAAGCCCTCGTCTCTACAAACAGACAGCTGGAAGAATATTTAGTTTCATCCAATTTTTCCATTTTCCAATTGGGTAAAGAATTTTGGAATACCATTTTCACTCAGCTTTTAAATTATTTCAGTGAGGTACAAATATTGTGTCAAAATGTGAAATTAGGACAGATGTGAGAATTCTGTAGTTGCTACTGAAATTCATAATTGCACTCCTGTTGGACAATTATACTGTAATAAAGATTATCATGTGACAGGGACAGCAGGATCTGCAGCAAACTGGACTGATGCCTAAAGGACAACATGTGTACTATGACATCATCGCGCAAATGACACCTTTACATACTTTTAACCTGAAGTCTGAGGTAAATATGTAAATCGCAGCATTTGTGAGGTGATGTCATCACATGCATATCATCATTGCCACCCCTTCCCCTCTGCAGACACCTGTGGCCCAGTCATTTGCAGGGCACGAGGAGCACGGTGGGGGGGGCAAATAATGAAAATGTTTCATTACATTGTGATGCAAACTCCACCCCTTTTGTACTTGCAACATGATGTGACACACAAATATGTAAGAGGTGGAGGTTGCATTGTGATGTACGTAATAATGCACGTTTTATCATTTTGATGAAAGCTCCTTTTGCTGTGGTTGCCCACAGTCAAGGGCTAATTTTTTTGGTCAGGGGCCACAATTAACTTTTTTGGGTGAACCAAAGGCTGCAGAGACAAGGCAATGTGATACAAAAGGGGTGGAGCCCTCTATACCTCAGTGGGTCCACAGTTTTCTTTTTCCCTTGGGCTTTGAGAAGATATTGGATGGGGTTTTTAAAATTTAATTAAGCCTATTGTAGGACAATTTTTGAGAGTTTCCGGACTCCAGACAATGAAAAACTGTATCACTTCCATGATCTCCAGGGTTCATGTGGGACATTGAGACTCCAGTTGTCCACTTTGATGTAGGGGATGGCAATCACCCTCTCCCCCCCCCCCCCGCAAAAAAAAAGAATGGTTGATAAAATTATCTTTGTTTCAGGGGGAGGGAGGGCTTTAAATTGAGACAAGTGAAGCTGTCACAAATTTTGTCAGAGAAATCTCCTGGAAATATGAACTCAGCTCTAGAAAATTGAGCTGACTGTGTGAAGGACTCAGCATAGTTGCACTTCAAAGGAGCAATTGTATGGCTGTTGTGTGTGGTTGTTGGGCCACTTTAAAAACACAAATAGGATTCATTTCCCAAATATATTGATGAGGGTATTTTATGACAGCTGAACATGTCTTTTTAGAATAAAACACAGAGATTTAAAAAGAAGTTTAAACCTCCTGTTAAATATGCACAGATTAGGAGGAAATAACTATTCTTGAATTTGCAAAAGAATATATTTATAGAAAAAAATATAATGGACCAAAGTCTGCTTTGAGATTATGAATTTTGCTAATTTTAGCATTTTTTTTTCAGTCAGTAAATACAGGTGTAAGCAGAAGTATGCGAGGATTCCCAATTTGTCTATTTCTAATTGTTTCTGTCCACCTGCCAGCTGTTAGGAAATGTTTGATTAAAGCAACCTTTCTCATCCCAAAGTCCTCCAGAGGTGTTAGTGAGATGGGAATTCTAATTGGGAATCCTGGGAGCTGTAGATACCAGATTAATCAAGAATGCTGGATTAAATGTAGTTTGAACTGTTCCTAAAAAAGCACTTAATATATTTAAGCAAGAATTATCATTTAGCACGGATTAGTTATACTTATCTCTTAAAAGCCAGTACGTGTTTACTTGTTCTTTGTAAAAGTTAAATGTATGAGACTGTAGTGGTCATAGTTCTTAAAGAACAAAAAATATTCACGCAGCTATGAAGTCAGTCCGCTTCTACTTCACTTCATCAGCAGAAAGTACATCAGTATGAAAGACATCTATTAGCCAAAATATGCTGCATACTGGATATTTACAAAAATTAACAAGTTAAAGCATTAATTTATTAAGCCATTAAATATTTATGAAATATTACCTGCTGTCTAAGATGTAAAGTTGAGAGATGTTTCATATGCTTACAGCTTTTTCTCACAACCATAATTTGCCATAACTACTTGAAATACTTAGAATTAAAGGGATTAAGCTCCATTTAAACTCAAGTGGCATTTATTTCTTGGTAAACCTGACTTGAACTGTCAATCTGAGTGTAAATTTCATTTTAAGCCTTGTTCCAACTGCAAGAAGAATCTTGCAAGAAAGTGATGATGTGCATTTTCCTCTTATCAATGGGAGTTCTTCCAATGCTTCTACAGCTAGGCTGCAAAAATCAGATACTCACTAGATGGCACCAAAGAGACACAGGCTATTTGCAGCCGTCTAATGGTCATCTGGATTTTTGCAACCCAGTATGCCTACTACTGCTGCTTCTAAATATTCTGATGCTACCGCAACTAATATCACTACCTATGGTGTGCTGGAGTTTTCACATAGTGTGTCAAGAAGTTTCACATAATGATTAACACAACAGCAATAGGCTAGAATCTTCAATATCTGTCTATTGTAGATGAGTGGTATAGACCAGTGGTCGGCAAACTCATTAGTCAACAGAGCCAAATATCAACAGTACAACGACTGAAATTTCTTTTGAGAGCCAAATTTTTTAAACTTAAACTATATAGGTAGGTACATTGTTATTAACTTAATTAGGGTACTCCTAAGCTGGCCTTTGCTAAAAACGTCCTCAATCTGATTAAGGTACGTTCGCTGAGGTCGACCCCTTCCAACTCTCCCATCCATACTCGTCTTGTATACTTGTTTCATCTATCTCCTTTCGTTCATCCTCTCTATATGTCCAAACCATCTCAACATACCTTTCTCAATCCTCGACACTACATCTTCTTTCACTCCACAACGCTCCCTAAAATTAACTTAATAAGCTTTACTTAAAGTTTTAAGTCTTAGTTAAACTATAGGTGCGTTGAATAAAACTTGATATCATACTTAATAACGATATTATTTATTGATAAAATTAAATTGTAAGGTATCCATAAAATTAAATCATAACAATGACTGACAAACACTAATGTGAACAATGGCCTTGCATCTCCTTGGAAAGTTTGGGTAAGTCAGGTTTGTATGTTGTTGTTTTTAATTTTAGGCACGATTCCAGGTTCTCATCAATAAGACGACTTCTCAATTTACTCTTGATAAGGTTCATGCTTGAAAATGATTGTTTGCATGAATATGTAGACCCGAATAAGGAAAGAACAGCAAACGCTAGTTTTTTCAGCTGATTATTTATTTATTTATTGATTTGATTTGATTTGATTTGATTTGATTTGATTTGATTTGATTTGATTTGATTTGATTTGATTTGATTTGATTTGATTTGATTTGATTTGTATGACCGCCCATCTCCCCCCATGGGGAACTCTGGGTGGTTCACAAGAAACAAGTTAAAATAAAATTAGGATCAGCTCCATTAGAACAGTTCCAGACTCTTCCCTCTGGGGGGGGGGGAGGGAGGGAGGGAGGGGGGCAGGGAGGCTTTTGTTCTTTCTAGCTCTCTTGAAGTGGGGAGATATAAAATGTTCTTTTGTGCTATGTAGGATTGAGTGTGTATGTGTGGGGGGACTTTTTTAAAAAAGCAGTCTGGACTTCCAGCAGTAAAAATGACAGCTGATCCCTTTGAGTGTTAAGAGGGGGAGAAAAGGAGGGCGGCGCAAAGTTACACAAATCAGTTCGGTTTTGCCCTCTCCCCACCCCCACCCTCCACCACCCAGGTGGCAGTTGATCTGCAGAGCCGCTTTGCGAGAGGAGGAACAGCAGGAACCCCTTTCTGCTCGCATCTGCAGCCCTCGCTTGCCTGACTTGGGAGTAATCCTATCGGATTCCGTGGAGGGAACTTGCCTGCAGGTGGATAGGCGGGCAGCAGCCTTTTCCTTTCGCTTTCGCTCTCCCCAAATTGCGTAAACTGAAAGCCGAGGCGAATAAGCCCCCACATCTACCTTTTCGGGTTTTGGCTCCCGTCCTCTTGAGCGTGGAAATTCACAGCTGCGGAACCCAAAGCAGACAAGCTGTGGCGGCACCAAGTGGTTACCTGGGACCGCTTTGGGAGTGATTACCCCCTCCGCGCCCCCCCCCCCCGCCCTTCAGAGCCTGGGTATCGCCTTAGCAACCCCAGGCTCCCTGGCTGGCCGCTTCTCGCAGCCCTCCCCGTCCAGAGGCAGCACTCCCGAGCCCCGTTCCGCGCCAGGAGACTCTGCAACTCGCCTGCGAGCCACACTCAAGGGGCCAAAGAGCCGCATGTGGCTCGTGAGCCGCGGTTTGCCAACCACTGGTATAGACTGAAACAGAGCTCACACAACATCGTAATCCATAACCAGTTTGGTCTAGTTGTTAAGGCAACGGGCTAGAAACCAGGAGACTGAGAGTTCTAGCCCCACCTTAGGCATGAAAGCCAGCTGGGTGACCTTGGGCCAGTCACTCTCTCTCAGCCCAACTCACCTCACAGGGTTGTTGTTGTGGGGAAAATAGGAGGAGGAAGGAGTATTAGGTATGTTTGCGGCCTTGAGTTATTTATAAAAAATAATACAGGCGGGATAGAAAATAAATAAAATAAAATAAATAAATATGCTGTTTTTTTATTTAGCAGGATATGCAAACAGGGTCAGAAAATAGACATTTGGATACCTTGGCTTATTTTGAGTTACTGTTTGCAGCTGTGGCTACATGTGATGTTCAAATGGGAGAAACTCCTTGTAGTTTCCTGGTTTCCTCCTTGTTCATTTCTGTGTACCATTCAAACTGCTCACAAGTTCACAGAGATGCAAGGTAAAGGTAAACTAAAAAGGACCTAGGAAAACCAACCCAGGAATTGGCCAAACAAGCCATAGTTACTTTGCTTGTCTGCAAGACCAATTGGTTCTGGCTTGTTCAACAACCCATATTCAAAACAAAACACTGCCTAAGAGAATGTTGAAAACAGTTGCAGTTTCCCAGAGTTTTCTGATGAGACAATTACTGGACTAGGACTAACAGATCTGGGATGCAAAAATATGTGTTCCATATCTCTTTTCTACTATGACACTAGTAGTTGTCTTGAGTTTTTGCAACTCAAATCTGGTAGTCCTCGTTATCATGGGTAGATCAACTGGAATCAGTTAGAATCAGTATTAGTTATATATGTTGAATCTGTGGAAGGCAGAATTGGAATATCCAGTTCTAATATCCAAGATTTAGAATATCAATAGCTTCAGGAATTTTAAAATGTGAAATACACTTCTTATGATTTAATGAAGCTAATTCATCAGAAAATGTTATTTTGGGTCTATTGGACCCTCAAAGAATGCTTAAAAGGGATAGACATTGAACTTCTTACATTGGTGATGTAAGAAATATGAAGGTTCTTTAACTCACATGATTTGGTCTTGTTCTAATTCATGTGTGTTAATATAATTCTTGGAAGAAATGTTTTATTTAAGGATATGTTGAATTATATTCCTAAAATATGGAATTCTGTGAAGAAAGTCACACTTCTGATTTTAGGAATGGATTCAGGATATGAATATGTTATCAATTTATGCTCTAAAAATGAGATGATGACACATTATGTTTGTTGTATTTTTTATTTAGTGATTTAAAAAGAATCTGGGTCACAAGATTCAGACAAGCCTCATTTTAAAAGGACAAGCTGAGCTATTTTTTTTCTCTTACCTGAAAGGCTCCAAAAAGTCTGCTAGTAGCCAAATTCCTCAATGGCTTGTTACCATAAAAGGAATAATTGCTTCAGCTAGGCTGAGCTGGGGTAGTCACATGCTACTTGTTACTATGGTAATTGATTGTTACTAAGAAGTTAAGCTGCATAAAGCAGATCCATTGTTAAGCCTGCCTGAGACCGCTTATCTTTCTCTATTCCAGAGCTTTCCAAACTTTTCATGTTGGTGACACACTTTTTAGACATGCATAATTTCACGACACACTGTTACAGCAAGGCACAAGGCAGGCACTGGGACCTGCGCGGAATCACAGCAGGTTTGTAGGCAGCAAGGCACAAGGTAGGCACTAGGACCTGCGCGGAATCCTGGCAGGGCTCCGAGGTAGCAGCAGCCGCAACACATCCAGACACTGCAGCCAACACACTAACGCAGGGCTTTCCAAAGTGCCGCCGCTGGTGACACACCCAGCGGTGGCAGCGGCGGCGACATACGCGCGCACGGCGACAGCGCGGGGCGGCGTGCGGCGGCGTGCGCGCACGGCAGCAGCACGGGGGGCGTGCGGCGGCGCGCGCGCACGGCGGCGGCACGGGGGGGCGTGCGGCGGCGCGGGGGGCGTGCGGCCGTGCACACGCACGCCGCCGCTTCAGGGTGGTGTGGCGACACACCACGCTGTGTGTGGCAACACACTTTTGTGTCGCGACACACAGTTTGGAAAGCTCTGCACTAACGTGTCCCGACACACAGTTTGGAAAGCTCTGTTCTATTCTAATGAAGGTGTTTGCCTGCTGCCTGTAAGCCTCTCTGAGGTGAAACAGATTCCTGTAAATATGTTCTGTTGTTTTGAATAAATGCAATTATATTTTTACTGCAAAAGTTTATTTTATTGATCTCTCTCTCTTTCAAGCTTCTGCAACTCTGCACTTAAAAAAATATTAATAACAATGTTGATATATAGTCCAGATTTAATGTTAAACTCAGCAATTGAATTAATTCCATATAGGTGTTGGATGGCAAACAACCATAAGATAAAGCAATATCATACAAAGAGTAAAAACAAACAATAAAAACAGAAACAGAAAAACCTGGTGCTTATCATATGGATCTTTTTCTTTTTACTAATTTGTTGTAATGTTTAAGTTATTTAACCACTAAGACATAATCTTATTTTGCTTTGTTTTATATTTTACTATTTTAACAATAAAAATTAAATTAACCAACAATCCCCCCAAAAAACAAATAAATCTGGTTGATCTAGTGTAGCCTATTGAAATGTATGAGAATCCCAGTGTGACATTTGCAGATTTGTGCAAACGAGTAAGATTAAGAGAGACAGAAAGTCGTCTATCCTTTATCATATTTAATAGTAACTTCATTATGACATTATGGTTCTTATGGAACTGTTATGAATACTCATTTTATAAGTATTGTATCAGGCTCTTGCTGTGTGCCTAAAACCAAGTGATCTTTTTTTATGCAGTTTCTTTAGCAAGATGTATTGAGAAGGAAAGGTTGAAATACAAGCATTCCAGTAGCTGAACGCGTTGTTGTTGTTCAGTCGTTTAGTCGTGCCCGACTCTTCGTGACCTCATGGACCATAGCACGCCAGGCCTTCCTGTCCTCCACTGTCTCCCGGAGTTTACTCAAATTCATGTTCACTACATCGGTGATGCTATCTAACCATCTCATCCTCTGCCATCCCCTTCTCCTTTTGCCTTCAGTCTTTCCCAGCATCAGGGTCTTTTCCAGTGAGTCCTCTCTTCGCATTAGGTGGCCAAAGTATTTGAGCTTCAGCTTCAGTATCTGTCCTTCCAATGAGCAGTCAGGGTTGATTTCCTTTAGGATTGACTGATTTGACCACCTTGCAGTCCAAGGGACCCTTAGGAGTCTTCTCCAGCACCACAGTTCGAAAGCATCAATTCTTCGGCGCTCAGCCTTCCTTATGGTCCAACTCTCACAGCCATACATTACTACTGGGAAAACAGTTTCTTTAGCAAGATGTATTGAGAAGGAAAGGTTGAAGTACAAGCATTCCAGTAGCTGAACTACTTCTTACCTAAAAGCAATATACCCCAAAGTACATTAGGATAGATATTTCCTTATCTTCTTTTTAACAGCCTTCTTGTGAACTAGTAGTCTTTTCACGGATAAGGAAGGAGGTTCCAGTTGACTCTTTATACCAGGGCTTTCCAAACTGTGTGTAGGGACACAGTACTGTGTCGCCTGGGGGCCCCAAGTGTGTCGCATGACAACCTGGAAGCGCTGATGGTGCACCACCGCCACGTGTGGCAGTGCGCACAGCAGCGGCGGTGGTGGCGGGCCATCAGCGCTTCCGGGTTCCGGGACGCTGCTGCTTCCGCTGCTGCCACAGCGGGCAAAAACCCGAAAGCAGCGGTGACAACCCGGAAGCGCCGCCTCCAGCACTTCCGGGGTTTTGCGCGCCACAGCGGCAGCACTTCCGGGTTTTTGCGCGCCGGCTGTTGGTGTGTCGCCAACGGCAAAAGTTTGGAAAGCCCTGCTTTATACAATTATCTGAATTTTACTCAGCCTGAGAACCAATCATTACATGCTGATTTCTGCTTTGTTCAGACCTGTGAGTTCAGATTCTGACAATCAGTTTTTGAAGGGTGCTATTTCTGCAGCTGGGACCAGTCTTCAGAAACTTCTAAGCAGTATAGGGAACAACAGAGAGTTGCACTGAACAATGTTTTATGAATTCAGAGATCAAACTTAAATAGATTGCATGTGTTTGTTTATGTGATTTATAGGCTGCCTCAGTCTATTACGACTCCTGGCAGCTTACAGAATAACTATAATTAAAAAACAAAGTAAAAACAAACAGTGTAAAGGAAGTACTAAGACTCTAGGGGCACATTCAAAGCCATTGTTGTCATTCATTAAATCCTTCCCAAGCTCTATGAAACCGTTTCATTATAGCCTAGACTTGTGCTCACTGTAGCTGCTGAAAAGAACTCCAGATGACCAAGCAGCACTCCTACTGACCAATGGGAGTACAAAAATCAGCATCTGGTCATAGTCTTTTGTCCTTCTTTTCTTAGAATCAGAGTATTGTAGAGTTGGGAGTGACTTCAGAAATCATCTAGTCCAGGGGTCGGCAAACTTTTTTTTCCGGGAGCCATTTTGGCATGCTCGTGCACATTTTTAAATGCTCGAGAGCCAGGGGGCGGGGTTTGCGGGCGGGGTCCAATCGCGTGGAAGGGGGCAGGGTTTGCGGGCGGGGTCCAATTGCGTGGAAGGGGGCGGGGTTTGTGGGCGGGGTCCAATCGCGTGGAAGGGGGCGGGGTTTGCGGGCAGGAGCCAATCGCGCGGAAAGGAGTGCGGTTGGTGCTGGCGCTGGGCTGTGAAGCTGGACGAGCCGCCGGACCTGGAGCGCTTCCGCGCGCAGCTGAGCGAGGCCCCGCGCCAGTCTTTTTGGAGCGCTTCCGCGCGCAGCTGAGCGAGGCCCCTCGCCGGTCTTTTTGGAGCACTTCCGCGCGCAGCTGAGCGAGGACCCGCGCCGGTCTTTTTGGAGCACTTCCACGCGCAGCTGAGCGCTGGGCTGTGGAAATGCGCTCCAAAAAGACCAGCGCGGGGCCTCACTCAGCTGCGCGCGGAAGTGCTCCAAAAAGACCGGCGAGGGGCCTCGCTCAGCTGCGTGCGGAAGCGCTCCAGGTCCGGCAGCTCGTCCAGCTTCACAGCCCAGCGCAGCTGAGCGAGGAGGAGGATTTCTCCCCCTTTGTGCCTCGGGCGCAAAGGCAAGAGTCGGTTTTGACTTACCTCGGCGGGGCAAAGAAGAACCGATTGGCGACAGGAGATTTCGGGGCGGCCAGACGTGGGACCTTTCTTTTTTGCCGCGATGCCACAAGTCGGATAAATACGAGGAGAGGGCGGAGGGTGAAGGGAGGGGATCAGAGCCCGCCGCCCTCGGAGGCTCCCCCAGGAGGGGAGCGGGCGAGGGTTGGAGACCCCAAATGCTCAGCGGAGGAACGAGGGAAGCGCGTTTCTCCTCCGCGTTTCTCCTCCTCCTTCTCCGCAGCTGAGCGAGGCCCCACGCCGGTCTTTTTGGAGCGCTTCCGGTCTCCGGAAGCAGAGCGAACCCTGGGGAAGAAACAGACGCTGATTGGTGGAGGCTCAGAAGGAAGGATGCCTCCACCAATCAGCGCGCGCCAAAGGGGATCAGAGAGGCGGGCTGAACAAGGTGAAGCCCGATTGGCCCTGCTACCCAGAGGCGCGAAAAAAAGACCGGCGCGGAGCCTCGCTCAGCTGCGCGCGGAAGCGCTCCAAAAAGACCGGCGCGGGGCCTTGCTCAGCTGCGCGCGGAAGCGCTCCAGGTCCGGCGGCTCGTCCAGCTTCACAGCCCAGCGCAGCTGAGCGAGGCCCCGCGCCGGTCTTTTTGGAGCGCTTCCGCGCGCAGCTGAGCGAGGCTCCGCGCCGGTCTTTTTTTCGCGCCTCTGGGTAGCAGGGCCAATCGGGCTTCACCTTGTTCAGCCCGCCTCTCTGATCCCCTTTGGCGCGCGCTGATTGGTGGAGGCATCCTTCCTTCTGAGCCTCCACCAATCAGCGTCTGTTTCTTCCCCAGGGTTCGCTCTGCTTCCGGAGACCGGCTTTCCGGATGTCGGGCGGCAGACAGAGAGAGAGAGCCAGAGCCGAGGGGCCAAAGAGCCAGATCTGGCTCGCGAGCCGCCATTTCCGACCCTTGATCTAGTCCAACCCCCTGCTAGTGAAGGATCCGCTATAGTATCTCTGAGAGATTACCATCTAGCTACTGTTTGAAGATCTCTCTGGAGTGAAAGAGAACTCATTATATGATATGGTAGCCTATTCTACTGGCAATCAGCTTGTATAGTCAGGAATTTCCTCTTGATGTCTAGCCTGAACCTCCTTCCTTGTATGTCTATGAAGGTTCTCAGTCATCCAGGTGGAATTGTCTGTAGCTTGAATCATGTCAACTGGATTTCTATTTTCTCAGTGGAAACGTTTCGCTTTGAACGTTCAGTTCAAACGTTCAGTTGAGCTCAGACTGAAGAAGCTCCTTGGATAAGGAGCGAAACGTTTCCACTGAGAAAATAGAAATCCAGTTGACATGATTCAAGCTACAGACTCCTTCCTTGTAGTTTTAGCCTGCTGATTCTGTTCTTCTCTGAGGCAATAGATAATAGGTTCAAACCCTCTTCTGAATGACAACCCTTCTGATACGTTAAGACTGCTATCATTATCTCCCCTCAGTCTTTTCTGTAGCCTAAGGTAAAGGTAAAGGTTCCCCCCACACATTTGTGCAGTCGTGTCCGACTCTAGGGGCTGGTGCTCATCTCCGTTTGTTAGCCGAAGAGCCAGCATTGTCTGAAGACGCTTCCACGGTCATACGGCCGCATGACGCACACGGAACGCTGTTACCTTCCCACCAAAGTGGTACCTATTAATCTACTTGCATTTGCATGCTTTCAAATTGCTAGGTTGGCAAGAGCTGGAGCTAGTGCGGGAGCTCACTCTGCACGCAGGGCTAGGGATTCGAACCTCCAAACTTGTGATCTTCCGATCAACAAGCCTGGCGTCTTACCCACTGATACTCAAATATTTTAATCATTCCTCATAGCACTTGGTTTTCAGACATTTTTACCCTCTTGGTACCTTCCTCTGAACTTGTTCCAATTTGTCAAGGTCATTTTTGAACTGTGGTGCCCCCAAATGGATCTGAACTCTGGGCTTCTGTTAATGCACTTGAAGATAAAATTTGTCTTTTTAACAGCTGCATCACACTGCAAGCTCTTATTTAACTTGTGATCAACAAGGATACCCAGAACCCAAATCCATTTCACATCAGGTCTCCATATATTATACTTGTGTCTTGCATTTTTCCCTCCCAGATGCAGAACTTTACATTTCTCCCTGTAAAATTCCATCTTATTGATGTCAGCTCACTGCTCAAGCCTGTCTAGATACTCTTGAATCTTCTCATTGTTATCTAAAGTATTTAGATCCAGCTTTGTGTCATCCTCAAACTTTGTAGCTGACACCCCAACTCCCTCATCCAAGTTCCTGAAAAGTCCTGTGGTACTCCACTTGATACTTCCCTCCAAGCTGAGATGAAGCCCTTAACGAGCACTCTTTGGGTGTCATCATTCAGCCAACTGTGACTTCATCTAAGAGAAGTAGCATCTTGTCAATTCTTTACCATTTTATGAAGGACGTACAAAGCTTCTTGCCTCACTGTGCTTATTTTCAAGGAGTGGGGCAAAATAGTCAATGAAAGGGGAGGACTGCAGAACTGTCCCTTCATTCTAGTATGATGGCAGTTTGGCAATTGCAGGAAAGGGAAGCCAGGAAAGCAGGGTGAGGCAGGCACTTCTGACAATAGGAAAACAGGCCTCTATTGAACTCCACTGTTCTTAGTTTCAAAACAGAGGTGTTGCAATTCCTCCTGAGTTGTAGTCAAGCTGGAAATAAATTGGCTTGGTTGCTCAGTTGTGACAGTGCTGTGGGTTGATGGGAGCACAGGTGATCCAGGACTGATGCCAAAGCACCAGGTGGTAGTACCCTAGAAGTCATATCTAATGAGAATAAACTCTTGTGATCTTTTCTCAGCAGCTGCACTGTTCCTGGATGAACCTCCAGCTTTCCCATAAATTGGTTTAGTAAATTAGACTGTAGCTTTCTTTGGATCTGTAGCACCAGAATAGGAAGTGAAAGAGGAGGTAGAAATTAATCTGAGGAACTGGCAGTATTTGGGGAGTGATTTTTGCACCAAGTGGCTGTGTTATTGTCCTGTTCCGACTAAGACTGACACGGAAGCGTTACTGAAACAACTTTATTTACAAGATACACAAGCCACCCAGTTACACAGTCCTCTTCTTCTTCTACAGGCTGGATAGCAGCGAGATCGGGCAATACTCCTGGCCAGGCAGGAAGGAGCCGAGAGGGGACGGGCCCTGTAGCAGAGTCTGTAACCGGCGGCGAAACAGAGGTGACAGGCAAGGTGTCTGCGGGCGTGGAGTTGGCTGTGCTGGTGGTAGTCTGGGTACACCGGGGCCTGACGAAGGCGACCCACTGGTGGCCGGCGTCAGCTAGGCTTGACTGCGGATCTGGGCTGGTTGGAGTCTGGGTAGACCAGGGCCCGACAAAAGCAACCCACTGGTGACCGGCGTCAGCTAGGCTTGACTGCTGATCGGGGCTGTTGGGAGTCTGGGTAGACTGGGGCCTGAAAAAGGCCGCCCACTGGTGGCCAGCGTCTGCTGGCTTTGGGGCGGTAAGCAACGGAGACTCGGTGGCTCGGGCAGTCAGGAGGGAAGCAGGCAAGGTGGTGCTGCTTACCCCAACGCTGGTTTCTTCCACAGGTAACAAGGACGGAGGCGCAGCAAGCGGACAAGGTTTGGGTCCGAGGCTTGGCACAGAAACAAGGTAAGGCTTGGGTCCGAGGCTTGGCGCGGTGGCGGGGCAAGGCATGGAATCCGGGTCCGGCGTGGTAACAAGGTTAGGCTCGTTCATGGGTTCCGGGACTGTGGTAAGGCAGGGCTCTAGAGCGAGGTTTGGGGTGGCCGTGAGGCGAGGCTCGGTAGCAGGGTCCGGCGTGGAGTTTAGAGCCTTCAGCGCAGAACTGTTAGAGCGGTTAGAACGGTTGTCTCCGGCACCTGAGGTAAGTTACGCCGGCTTTTTATTCCGGTTTTCGCGCCTTGGGAGAGCAGGGGCCAATCGGGCTTCACGTTGCTCAGCCCGCCTTTCTGCTCTCCTTTGGCGTGCGCTGATTGGCGGAGGCGTATTTCTTTCAGAGCCTCGGCCAATCAGCGTTTCCGGGTCCCCAGTCAATTTCGTGCCGAGACTGCTGCCTCCTGTGATTGGCTCCTCTTCCGGTTCAGAGTCCGGCATGTCAGCTGGTTGCCAGGTAAGTGAACAAAACCTTACAGTTATCCTGTTACTGCTTTGCCTATTTGGATTAACCAGATGGCAGATCAACATGATTCCAATTTAACTGCACATGTCAGGTGTAATTTCAAACTTTTCATGTACAATTATATTTAGATACAAGATGCAATGATGCAGGAAATTTTCTGCACATGCATGTCATGCTGCAGTACACAACTGGAATTACCATAAGGTTCCTCATACCCATATTGCAGCCATCCTGTGGACCAGCCTCCTTGTTCTGAATTCTCCATTATTGGTCTTCAGAAATGCAGGGAATCATAATGTGTTTGGTATTGTTGGAATTATCAGGGGTCAACTCAGCATTGTCTCATAAGCATAAGGGGGGTCCTTCTAGTAAAAGCATCTCTATTGTGCTTGTGGGATGTCACATGGGTCACCTGATTTCCACTTCTTTTTCTCCTTCTTGAGTTTGGGGATCAACAATCTCCATTATTCTTTGGGCACACCTGCAAGCAGGAGGTGCTGCAGAATGCAGCTCTCATCCTTTCATCTCGCTTGCACACAGACATTTCCATTTCCATAATGATTGTCTACAAAGAACCGGTGATGATTAAGTGTTTTCTACTATGAATCTACTTGTATCCAGTTCTACTGAATAAATGTAAGCTATCTCTATTTTTTCTTCATCTAACTACTGTGTGAAGACTGAATTTATTTCTGAACATAATTAAGCTTAATGTGCAAGTCCTTTTTTGGTTCACGCTTCTACTTTGCAAGCTTGTTAGCTGCTTGGAGTTCTTTTATTAACCTTCAAAACTCCATCAGGTATGCATTGGTCCTGTAGTATGACAAAAATACATCCAAGGTGTGAAGAAGGGGACTGTTTTGGTGAGTACAAACACCCTACTTCCTTCCTCCCAAACATTTATCTTGCCAATCCATTTAGAATACAGGATCCTGAGAAGCTGAAACAATGGTCAGAAACTAGCAAGATAAATTTCAACATCTTAGTGGTTCACGGGCTGAATTTGAACCAACAGCGTGATGCAACTGGGGAAAAAAGTCCTAGGGTTTGTCAATGGAAGTCTAATGTGAAGATCAAGGAAAGCTATCATTCCTCTTTATTCTGTGTTGGTCAGACTGCATTCAGTTCTGGACACTGCTTTTTCTTTGGCAAACAAAGTGGAACATATCCAGAGAATGGCAATCAGTATGATAGGGTGACTGGAAGGAAAACATTATGAGAACTGATTGGAGGCATTGAGTATGTTTAGCCTGAAGAAGAGGAGACAGGATAGCTGTCTTCAAGAATCTGAAGGGCTGTCATATAAAAGACGGGGCAGTATTGTTCAGGGTTGCTCCAGAACACAGGACAATACATTGTGGTTTTAAAATTGCAAGGAATAAGACTTAGGTTGGACATCAGAAAAGATTTTCCAATGGGATGATCTATTCAATAATAAAACAGACTGCCTTGAGAAGTGGTGGAGTCTCCTTTGCTAGAGGTATTTAAAGAGTTTGGATGGTCACCTGTCAAGCATGCTGATCAAGGTAACTTCCAAGCCTTACATGTTATGACTCTATAATTCAATACAGGTCTACTCAGAAATATATCCCACTGAATTCAATGGGGTTAAGTTCAGTAGAGAAGATATGTGCATACCTATGTGCAGGATATAATACCTATGAGAAATATGCAAGACATATTGCCTGGTATTTGCACTGCTTGATCAAACCTGTTTAGCAAGCTATATTATACACATAGGAGGAAGGAAGGAACAAAAATGGGAGGGGCCTTCTAAAAGAGTACTATCTTGAGGGGTTGGTAGAAACATGTACTAGAGCAAGAATGACTTAGGAAAAAAGTAGAAAGTTTTTGATTTTACCAGACCCCTGGGGAACTTCAGAGCTTGCTTACTGCTGTAAGGTATTTTACTTTGTGATAAAAACGGTATAATGCTGTTATTTGGGGTTTTTATTTCTAATGAACCAAGAGGGATGTCTACTGCTCACGATTATCAGAAGGAAACTATTATGTATTATGTATCATTATCATTATTAATCCTCTTTCTCCAAGAAAGAGATTTCAAGTTGGCAATGACTTGTGTTTTGTCATCTCTCCTGGAACTTTTATACTATGGGGATGCTTCTCTTATCCAATCATCCTGACTCATATATGGGATTTTCCTCATTGCTTATTCCATCATTTCCCTTACTGGGAAAGAGAGAGAAAATAGGAAAAGATAAAATAGCTGCACAATTTGTTTTGACTGCATGCTCTTTAGCTAAATGGTCTCTAAACAGGCATGGTACTTTTCTAAACCTTCTAGTTTCTGGTATCATGTGAAGATATCACATGGTCATTTTGGTGTACTCTGCATGCACTTCCTTGTTAGTAAATAGCTATATTGTATCTTACCCATGTCCATGCATGGCTAAATTGAGAGTGGAAGTGATAGACAATCATAGGCTAGTTTTTACTTGAATGGCTTATGTCAGGTTTTCTCAAGCTGGTATCCTCCAGATGCATTGGGCATCCCATAAACCATGCTACTTAAGAATCATAGGAGTTGAGGTCCAATACATTGCATTTAACTGCAAAATACATACAGTACACATTTCAATCTTGTGTTTCAGAATCAATTTGCAAATGCATTATAAGAATGGTGGAGAAACTTCAATATCAACCAAACCTCTCCATCCAGAATTTCTCTTGGTAGATGGGCAGCCATATTATACTATTATACATTTATAAAAAAACAAAAAATATTCACCCAAAATGCCATCATTTAATATGATGATACCTGTTCTTGGCATTATACCAAGCTTAGTCTTCTGCTGGCACTATTTCTGCAACTTTCTTGAGTAGGATTTAATAAAGTTGGATGACGGTGATACCTTCCTCTACCTTCCTCTTTTGTCTGTGACTGCACTATTTTCTACTTGAAAAGACTAAACATATTTAAATCACTAAGTAACTTTCTACCCTCAGAATGGACAATTTTAATTTTAATTTTAATTTTAATAATTTTAATTTTAATAATTTTAATTTTAATTTTAATTATTTTAATTGACTGTTGTTTTTAATGTCATTAGCTATCCAGATTCTCTGGTGCCCATATAAATTGAATAAAGGAAACACACAAACAATAATCCTCCAGCTAGACTTTTCCAATTTTGGGATGCTTTCGAGGGACCGATAAAGGGGATGGTATTCATTTATGAAATTGTTCTAACCTTATCTTAGTCTAAAAAGCATGGATACCTCTGGGATCAGCCCACCATATTCCCATGCCAGTTTTCTACCATGGTATAGGATGTACAATCCTTTCATCCCTTTGTGGTGCATATGTATATCAGGGAGGAAGCAACTTGCATGTACAAAGGGACATTTTCCACATCTCCATTTGACAAACTGAGTTTAGTACAAGGTCATCTGTTTTGTAACATGTTCTTTAAGGTAATCCTATATTTCCATGTTTTCAGTTATGTAAGACACTGGATTATCTCTAAAAACAGGAAAATCTGATATAGTCACTCTTCTAATATGTTCTCCCTTATTCGTTTTGATTTGATATTGAGAATAGGTGGTGAAATTTCCAGAAGCAACCATTCAGAAGCAAACTTTTGGATGTTTTAAAATATCTAACTGAGAAGAAGGCTGAGTAAGTCTGTGAAATCATGTTGTATTTCCACACCAATGATTTGTAATCTTTAATAACATCAACTAGTCATCACTGCGACAAAGTAAAGCCTGTATCCATTACTGCTGCATCTCCACACAATTGCAGAATGATGGCAATAGACATTATAAATCATTAGTGTGGAGGAAATTGTCAGTTTATTTACCTGTTACATTATGAACCTTTAAAGCATGGCAAATCAAAAGGAACCCAGAGACAAGAAGTCAGAAACACACAGGCTCTGTCCATAGTCAGCACTTTCAGTCAAGATGTGGTTGGACAAGTTAGGGCTTGCCAGTCATCAGAAAGTGTTTGTAATGCTAAAGCACAGCCTCAGAACATGTGTAGCAGTGATGTTAGGACATCCGGGCACATGCAGGAAGCATTTTTCTCTGAGAACTGAGTAATGGGGTTTCCATATCAGAGGGAGCCCTTTTCAGATAGGCATTAGAAATTGGCAATTGCATATAATATTGTATTTGCAGGATCATTTAGGACTAGGACTGGTGTACATCCCCATTCAGTCATAAAGTCCTAAGTTAGGGATCAGTAACCTTTTCAAGCTCAATTGAAAGAGCTCCCAAGGTTCCAATGCTCTGGTGCGAAAGTCACAAGATTTCAGTGATCTCATGGAAATCACCAACATCTCATTAGATCTGTCCATCTTGTGAGATTGTATGATCATACGTGGTTGGCATTTGGATGGGAGACCTCCAGGAAATCTCAGAGTTATAGGCTAGGCTGGGATGTTGAAAGGACATCCTGGAAGACGGCACCAACAAGCCACTTCCATATTGCTGCCAAAAAGCCTGTAATGATGTGTCCGTGAAGTCACCAGGAGTCAAGCTGAACTCAAAGGCGATTTCACCTTTTAATCTGTGCCTATGTTGACAGATCCTTAAGGAAAATCAGGCTGCTCTGGACTGATTGTGTGATTCTGTATAGCAAAACAAGATCCTTGTGAAGCAATTCAATGCATCTAACCAGTGTTTCTCAACCTTGGCCACTTTCAGATGTGTGGACTTCAACTCCCAGAATTCCCCAGCCAGCAACTCCCAGAATTCCCCAGCCAGTTGTGACCAACAATCCTGGCAAAATGATGCCCATTCCAAAGAATCAGAAACTGCTGAACAACATAAAGAGAGCTTGCTTCAGACACAGGGAGAGGAGGAAAGGTTTTAGAGAAGACTGTGCAGGCAGGAGAGGTCAGTTTCTTCAAACCTCTGTTACCAGCATTTCTCAACCTTGAGAAGATGTGTGGACTTCAACTTCCAGAATTCCCCAGTGAGCATGCTGGTTGGGGAATTCTGGGAATTGAAGTCCACACATATGAGAGTGGCCAAGGTTGAGAAACACTGATCTAAGCCCTGCAGAAAAACCCTGCGTTGGCAATCAGTGCAACCCTAAATATTTATTTATTTATTAGATTTATTAGGTTTATCATCACCCATCTCCCCCAAGAGGGACTCTTTGCTTCTAATATTTGCTTCTAAAAGACAGGAAGACAGATGGAAACAGAAGTTGGTGGAAATGAGTGACTGACAAGAGAACAGTTCATCAGAAGCTCTCCAATCACAATTCGTCAGGAGAAAAATAGTGAGCCCTTTATCTGCAAATAGAAATTAATTATGACCCTCAAAGAGGTGCATGCCTCCATTTTATATAAAAATCTAAATGTAAAGTAACCCAACTCCCATTCCCTATACCTATTTCTGTAAAAGTTTTCTAGCAGCAGACACCCCTCTAACATCTGCAATTTTCCTAGACACTGTTAGCTAAAAAGAGGGGCAGTTAATTTCTTTGTCCTGTACTTCTGGACCTTTGCACAAATCATCTTGCCTTGACGAGACTGAAATCAGACAGGTTTGCTTGTTCTGTCAGAAACAAAAAATAAGGGTACCTTTTTAAAATACTAGAATTTAAAAGAGTTTCCTTTCCAAACTCCTGAACCTAATTTCAGTTCTCATTTCATTTGAACAGAGCAGTGTTTCTCAACCTTAGCAATTTTAAGATGTGTGGACTTCAACTCCCAGAATCCCTCAGCCAGCATGCTCACTGGGGAATTCTGGAAGTTGACGTCCACACATCTTAATGTTGCTAAGGTTGAGAAACACGAATAGAGATTTGAAGACATTGACCTCTCCTGCCTGCACAATCTTCTCTAAACCCTTTCCTCCTCTCCCTGTGTCTGAAGCAAGCTCTCTTTGTGTTGTTCAGCAGTTTCTGACTCTTTGGAATGGGCATCATTTTGCCAGGATTGTTGGTCAGAACTGCTTCTTTAAAACCATATGTTAGAATTGGGCAGACAATGGCCTTGACAATACATACCTTTATTGTCCATGTGATATCTTTGCCCTTTAATATTTTGTCTCAAGACATACAGTATTTGTCATACCTTGGTCTTAAGCCTAATCTACTTCGCAGGATTGTTTTGGGGATAAAATGGTGGGTGGGTGGGAAGGAAGGAAGAAGCACATGCATTGCCCTGAGCCACTCAGAAAAGTCATGATGAAATATCCATGTAACAAACCAAGAGCAGGTATAAAACTGCCCATATCTGAAGGGAGATAAAACGAGGCAGGGAATTTTGCTCATTGTTTCAAGACTGTCCTATACAAAACTCTACCAGCACAGATTAGGGACACGCTACCTAGTTTCAAATGTACATTAACCTTTGATAGAAATTGTGTAAGTGCTAGATATAAATCTCCTTTCTCTTCTGCTTGACAGCACTGGCAGCAACAGAATTTGGTCCAGCAACAGGAACACAACAGCTTATCTAGTTCTGCTCATGCTGTTTCAGAAGCCTTGATTATATCTTTAATGCAGTAATATTCAGTTCCTGCATCTTTCCATCTTGTTTTGTTGAAAACACTAATATAACAACGGATGAAAAAAATATAACGTGCACAATAACATGTTCTTCTAAAACCACATCACAATGTGAAAATAAACATGTTTGTTTTATACAACAGTCTGTTTCAAAATGCTACTGCTACAGCACCAAGGCAGTTAACTGGAAAGCACTGAAAGGTATGAAGCCTAAGCTAGAAAATCTGAGGAAAATGTGGTCAAATGATTCACACATTGATAATGAGACAAATGTTAGTAACCTGACATTTAGGTTTCCCATCCTCAAGCAATAATAGGAATGGTTTCTCTGCCACACCCCTCCCAATAATTCCCAGAGGTGTTTTCTGATCACATTTGGCTGACTTTTACAGCTCTTTTGCCCAATAACAGGAGTTGCTTCTTGTTGATATTTCTTTAACTACAGTCTGCTACAGACTGGGTCCCTCAAGCCCTAGGAAATAAATTTTGCATTTGATCTGGTGCCAAGTATTTGGTGCTAAACATGTGGTGGTTGATCCAGTTTGTGTCAATGGTTGGTTGCAATTTAAGGACAAAATTTCAGTTGGTTTTCCAGGTTAGAAAATGTTCACCTTATATTTTTCTCAGCTTTTGATATTAGAGAGATAAATTGAGAGAGAGAGATCGTTCCTCCAGTCTTCATTTTGTAGTAAATCAGTTTCTAGTGCATTAATATCCTGGATAAAGGGAAGAATTTAATGCAGGGTTTTTCTTGCTGATGTAGTGGAATGAAGACAGGATTATTTCCATATGCTCTGCAGACATATTGGCACCCATGGAATCTGCTTATTATTTCCCTTATATATTTTCAATGAAACCCTATGAGAAATTGAAAATTAGAACATTTAATTTGAAAATTTGAAATTAGAGCATTTAAATTGAAAATTAGAACATTTAAAACAGAAATTTAGAAGATTTTACTGCAGTAGAAATATATTTCTCAAAATATAAGGTGGGAAATAAATGTCATAGTAGAATTAGCAGTTGTGATGGTGATAGTGATGACTATGTGTCCAAAAGCAAAAAAAAAAAATTTGTTTGGTCATGTTAAAGAAGAAATAATGTGACAGATTACTTTTCCACAAGAGGGCAGTACTCTAAAAAAAAGAAAAAAAAGTAGATATTTAACATTAAAATTGTCTGATCTCTCCATGTGATTTGTGTGCATTCCATACTGTCTAAGGCAGTGTTTCTCAACCTTGGCAACTTGAAGATGTGTGGACTTCAACTCCCAGAATTCCCCAGCCAGCATGGAACATAACTAGGTAAAGCAAGTGCTCACTGTCCTTTCCGTAAATACCCAGTGATCTCGAGTAGATGTGATGGGGGGAAATCATTGCAAAGGAAGTAAAGGGAGAAATACATTTCTTAAGATGTGGGTGGGAAGGGGATCAAAGCAAAGTAATTATGACATGGTGTCTCTGGAGCTGTATTTATTTACCTTGGAAATTAGAGAGCTCATTGATTCATGAAAACACAATAGTTCAGATTATGCACAGACACTTGTACATATTCACAGATCAGCAATGACAACTATGTGCTAGCTGTATAAAAATATAGCAGAGAGGTTATATAATAAAAACACAGCACTCCCTTTCCTGTAAGTATCTGTTATGACATGACGCAAGTTATTCATGCCGCTAACTCACATGAAACTCAGCTATGCATAAAAATTAAATGGTGCATGCCCAAGAAGGGTGTAGTCCCTTTGAAAAGATTTTAAAGAATGATAAGCTGTCACAGTCAACTAAGCAGGAACAAACTGATTTATATGGCATTCCATCCACAATCATGCAGTAATATACAGGATTTTTTAATTGGGTGTTGGGCGGGGGGAGAGACAGACAAACTCAGAGGCAAACTTGTAGTTCTACCCTTCTTAAATTTATGCAGACCTTCTGGCAGCCAGATTAATTGATAATTGCATATGAATGATTATAAATAATTATAAAAGTGTGCAAGCTATTAGACCAACTGTTGCCTCTTGATACTGTATGTCAGTTCCCAGGGTTCTTGACCAGTATGGCTGCTACCAGCTACAGCAGAGCTTTCCAAACTTTTAACGTTGGCGACACACACCAAGGGCGGTGGCAGCGGCGTGACCTGTGGTGTCCTGGTCTGTCGCGCAAAAAACCCGGAAGCACTGATGGGGGGAACCGAAAGAAGTGGCGCCCCCGCCATCAGCATTGCCGCCACTGGCGCTGATTGGCGGGGGTGCCGCTTCTTTTGGTTCCCCCATCAGCACTTCCGGGTTTTTGCGCGACACAGCAGGACACCGCAGGTGACACAGTAGTGTGTTGTGACACACACTTTGGAAAGCTGTGAGCTACAGTCTTCCTGTGACTGGAGGAATACAGGTGTCAGCCCTTCAAGGTAGACCAGGTCAGGAAAGAGACAACACGAGAAATACTAGAAAATACTTTATTGATACAGGCTCTAGTAACAGAATCATGAAAGTCTGTCAGTGTTTCCCCTTCTCTCCCTCCTTCCTATAAGAAAGACAGTCAAGGTGGGGCAACCTTGAGTTTCTTTCTCACACTTTCTTGTTTTCCCAGGCTAAGCTCACTTACGATTGCCACATATCTTCTTGTGCTCCTTTGCACCAGTTTAGTACAGTTGTCTCAAGCTATATAGCCCATCGGTTCAGCCCCCAAGGCACTAGCAATTTCTCAACTGGAAGTTTCTCAAAGCTTATGGTTTGTTGTTCTGAGAGAGCCAATGTGGTGTAGTACTTCAGGCACTGTTTCTCAATCTTGGCAACTTTAAGATGAGTGGAGTTCAGCTCCCAGAATCCCCCAGCCAGAATGCTAGCTGGGGAATTCTGGGAGTTGAAGTCCATGCATCTTAAAGTTCCCAGGGTTGAGCTACACTGCCTTAAGGTGCTGGACTAGGAATGGGGAGACCTAGATTCTAGTCCTCCATTAGACATGGAAACCAGCTGGGGGAGTTTGGGCCAGTCATTCCTTCTGCGTCCTAATCGGGGTCAGGGTCTGCAGTCAATAGCCTGCCCAAAAACAAAACCTCTCATGACATACTGTGCTAAAACCTTCACTAAGCAGGACAAACGCTAAGAACAACATTTATGGTAGTTCTGATTGGCTGTCCTTCTCTCAACTAGCTTAATCACCCCCAAAATACTGACTGGAACAGCAGCCCGGAAAGTTTCAAATAGATAAATGCGGTTCATTCATTTGACATCATCACATCTCTAAACTTAGCCTAAGAAATGACGATTGGCAACCCGCGGGGGAAGAAAGGGGTGAATAATTGCAAGGCATGAAAAGAGAGGCACAAGATTAACTTTCTGCGCTTGCCTTTTTGCTGGAGAAGAAGAATATTGAAAGATTTATTTGTTTAATGTGAGCTATTTCTATCGCCGCTCATCTCACCACAGAGACTCTAGGCGGTGCACAAAGGACCAAAACCAACGACGCCCCCCCCCCCAACAACAGCATCGTTTACAAAATAGTACTCCAAAATAGTAAATCTCAACATTATAATGTTGGTACGGCACCAAAGAATAGCCCTCGCTTGTCTAACACGATCGCTGCTACTCCCGTAAGCAAGCCGCCGTGCTAAAGGAGCGAGGAAAGGGAGGAAGGGGAAGCCAGACGGCCCATGCCTCGGCCCCCAGACCCCCAATTCCTTGGTTCTTGAAACAAGGGATCGGCTTTAGAATCCAGATTTTAAAAATACCGCTGAGCGTGTGCAGGGTATTTAATTGCTTAACTGCTTTCTGATTCTGCCTGGTGTGGCATTCGCTTCTGGGGCAGCGGAGAAAGGGGCTGCTCCTAAACAGGAAAGACGTTTTTCCTCTGAAGCCCCAATCGCTCCTCCGACTCTCTTGCGACCGCGGGAAGCCAGCGACGCCCAGCCGCTCGCTTCCCTGTGAAGGATCAATCCAGCCTCATCAGCTGACGCCCTTCCCCAGTCACAATGACCCAGGTCTGGAGGACCGGGCGGCGCGGCGCCCTCCGCAGCTACAGTCAAGAAGCGGCACTGGACGGCTCGGATCACCATGCGTCCGGCAGCGACGGCCATCTGTTCCCTCCTCTCTGCCGGCCGCATTTTTCCAGGAGCTTAAGAAGAACGGGAAGAGGAGGAGGAGGAGGAGGAGGAGCTGGGTGCTCACGTGGAGAAGAATTGCAGCGTGACGCCAAAGGAGAACCCCGCAGGGAGGATTCCCTCGGAGGTAGGAGCCGGCTGGGCTTCAGAGGACGGGGCGGAGCACGAGGAAGGGAGTCCCCCATTTCATCATAATCGCCTCTGTGGATCCAAGGAATCCAGGCTGCCTGACCCCTCCATGTGCTGCAAAATTCCAGCCGCTGCAGAATTTTGGCAACGTGACAGGGAGAACAGCTCCCCTTGTCAAAATGTCTGGATTGAATCAGGAGACAATAGTCTAATATTCAGAATAGAGAAGTAGTGAAGATGAAAGCTAGCTTACAGAACCGCAATGTGTCAAAACATACCCATTTCATCCAGTTAAATTCGCTTTCCCTAAACCGATGTCCCCCAAATGTGTTGAATGTGGTGGCACCAGGGCACCAGATTGTGGAAAGTTGCCTAACTAGCACTGAAGTGTAGTAGCAAAGTGCTAGAATCAGGTTGCCTGATGCTAAAGGATCCTGTTAGAAAAAGGATAGTCAACATTTGGATGTATTAGAAAGTTGCAGTCCCTGAATAGATGCCTCATTTTACCATCTTTAGACAAGTAATTAGGCTGACCATATTTCCTTGAGACAAAAACAGGACATTGGGATGGCAAAACGGGTCGGGGTCTATGTAATATTATGTATTCATGAAAAAGACAGGGGTCCCTGACCCCGGTCCATGCGATTGGCTTCCTCCTGCAAACCCCACCCCCGGTCCACGCAATTGGCTCCCGCCTGCAAACCCTGCCCCCGGTCCGCCCTCCTCTCCTCCTCTCCGCCCTCCTTTGCTGCATGTTGATAGGTGGGAGGGCTTCCTCTTCCAGGCTGCCTCCAATCGGCAGCTCCGACTCGGATCCTCCTTCCACGCCATTCCCGCCGGGTTTAAAAAACGGAACAAAATTGAGATTTTTATCAAAACGACAGGACGGTTGAAAAATGCTTAAAAAATGGGACTGTCCCATTCAAAACGGGACGTATGGTCAGCCTACAAGTAATTCTTGTGGAAAGTGATGGTTCTATGAGCTAGTATAGTGTAGATAGTTAGGATTGTTCATTGTGAGTTGAGAACAAATGGTTGCCTCTAGGTACAGGATTGGTAATGGCCGTCTGGTGCAGTCCTACTCCTGGGTTAATGAATGGGAGAGGGGGAGCCTGTTTCCTGATGGTTTGTCTTTTTTTTTAGATTTTTTAAATCCCACCTTTATTATTTTTATAAATAACTCAAGGCGGCCAACATAACTAATGCTCCTTCCTCCTCCTATTTTCCCAACAACCCTGTGAGGTGAGTTGGGCTGAGAGAGAGAGACTGGCCCAAGGTCACCCAGCCGGCTTTCATGCCTAAGGCGGGACTAGAACTCACAGACTCCTGGTTTCTAGCCCAGTGGCTTAACCAGTGTCCAGAGTATGAGAAACAAATAGAGAAACAAACCTGAAATCTTAAACAAGAGGACAAATCTGATGTCACAGGGATCACTGTAACTCAGTGGGTTGGCAAATATGATTATACATGGCCCTGGAAGGTTGCAGCTTTTCCAAAGGATTGGTGTCAACAGAAAGGAAGATGTGTTATGCTGTACATAAAGAACACCTGCTCTGAAATTCACAAATTGCAGCATGGAAATCCTGTTCAGAGTGTTTGAGTAAAAAATTGCCATTGGCTCCTTCCTAGGGCTGAGAGAATGTGATTGGCTCAGGGTCACCCAGCCGGCTTTCATGCCTAAGGCGGGACTAGAACTCTCAGTCTCCTGGTTTCTAGCCCAGCACCTTAACCACTAGACCAAACTGGCTCTCTTTTGAATTGAACTGTTGAATTGCACTTTCCTTTCCTTCCCATCGTAAACCCTGTTCTTGCGCATTATGGGTGTAGTATATGGAGGCAGCCCTTGAAGCCTCATTTGAGTGTTCATTTATAGGTCCCTGTTTAGATGGGGTGTTGAATGCATGAAAGGATGCGACCAGCTGGCATAATTTCTGATCCTCTACTCCAGGGTTCCTCAACCTCAGCCATTTTAAGATGTGTGGACTTCAACTCCCAGAATACTCCAGCTAGCAATGCATTGCTGGCTGGAGTGTTCTGGGAGTTGAAGTCCACACATCTTAAAATGGCTGAGGTTGAGGAACCCTGCTCTACTCCAGGGATTGTCGGGGGGGGGGGGGGGGCAATCTTTTGCTGGCAGGGAATGACTTAAAGGCTTTTGAAGGCCCCAAAGGCTTCACCATGCAAGTTAACATAAAATAGCTGCATCTTTCAGCAGCTGGATCTTTCCTTTTACTAAAATACTTCATCCTCCTCCTCCCACTCTTTCTTCTTCCTTTTCTTTTTTCGGTGGAGGGGGAGGCCATTTTAACTGTTTTTAATCCGTCTATATGGGTATGCAGGAAAACAAGCAATCCACCTCCATGAAACACTTTGCTTGAAGAGCTGTTGAGCGCTTCTTTGATCCAATGAAGAAGCTCTCAGAGTCAAGGCCACACTACTCTCCTCAACTGGCCAACTTGCCTTGCCAAGACCGGCCCCAAAGCCACTGCTGCTGAGCAATGCAGCGTTGCTGCGCTGCCAATTAGAAGATAGGAGCTGCTTTGCTTCCCTGAAAGGAGGCTTCTCTCAAATTTCCATCAAACTGAACTGCAAAGTTCTCTTAGGGCTTACTCAAGAGTTTTTTCGATTTCCCATCCCAAGCAGATAGCAAATCAGACCACCAATTTCAAGGCTATGAAGAGGGATTGGGGCCTCCTTGACTCCACTTGGAAATGAATTGTGTACTGTTCTACAGTATAGTGTAGACCAGCTTTTCTCAACCTCAGCAACTTTAAGAGGTGTGGACTTCAACTCCCAGAATTGGGGGGATTCTGGGAGTTGAAGTCCACACCTCTTAAAGTTGCTGAGGTTGAGAAAAGCTGGTCTACACTATACTAATCTGCATTCAGACTGTTTTATTTCTGAAACTGAGCTGTTTCCTTGAAAAAGTACATCTGTATTCTTTATATCTGTTACTTGACGACAACAACAACAACAACAACAACCTTTTCCTGAGAAGGGTGGCTGCTGAAAGGTGTCTTTTCCCTACAGAAAACAACAAGACAAAACCCAGTTATTTTGCTGCATCAACCTGGCTCTGTAGGGTTTAACTGCTGTGTTGTGATTTCCCTTGTTAGAGGATTAATGGCTTTATTAGTTAGTGGGCAGAACTATATCTAGAGCACTGAATTAGTGCAGCCTAACAAGCTCAAAGCGTCATGGAAAGTAGAAAACCATTAATAAGGTTTTAAAATAACGTCAAGTGCCATCCATGTTTATAATACACAAATAAACAGTTTCACTAACTACGGAATAAATCATTTTCCATTCAACAGTCTCTAGGAATGTAAGCATCACAAGAGGGACAGGTTGGAGAATAAAATATGTTGTTTGGAATTAGCCAGTTAGATAACAATGAATGAATGAATGAATGAATGAATGAATGAATGAGTGTGTGTGTGTGTGTGTGTGTGTACACCATATGTAAGTATGTGAAAAAAAAATTCCCTTCTCACCCCTATGGGTGGTATGTGTCTTCCTCAACCTCGGGTCCTCTACCAGAGGCCTGGGAGTTTGGGGGTTCTGCGCAGTATCTTAGCTGTTCCTAGCATTGCACTCTTCTGGACAGAGAGCTCTGATGTTGCTCCTGGGATCTGTTGGAGCCACTCTCCCAGCTTAGGAGTCACAGCCCCGAGTGCTCCTACCACCACTGGGACCACTTTGGCTTCACTTTCCACATGCTCTCTAGTTCCTCCTTCAGGCCCTGGTACTTCCCCGGCTTCTCATACTTCTTCCTGATGTTGCTGTCACTTGGCACCACTACATCAATCACCACCGCTGTCTTCTGGTCCTTGTCTACTACCACGATGTCTGGTTGATTGGCCAGTATCTGCCTGTCTGTCTGGATCTGGAAGTCCCACAGGATCTTAGCCCTGTCATTCTCCATGACCTTCTGTGGAATCTCCCATCTGGACTTGGGAGGGTCTAGCCCATACATTGTACAGATGTTCCTGTACACAATGCCAGCTACTTGGTTTGCCGTTCAGTGTATGCTGTTCCTGCCTGCATCTTATATATATATGCATGCCACTTTGGTGTAGTGGTTAAGGCACTAGCCTAGAAATTGGGAGACTGTGAGTTCTAGTCCTGCCTTAGGCACAAAGCCAGCTGAGTGACCTTGGGCCAGTCACTCTCTCTCAGCCCTAGGAAGAAAGCAATGGCAAACCACTTCCGAAAAACCTTGCCAAGAAAACTGCAGGGACACCAATGCCAGCCACCTCAGCTATCTGTCGATGGTACATCCCATGCAGGGTCTTGTCTTGCCATGGCACTTCCTCTGCTTGATCTTCCTTCCATGTCTGCTGCTGCCTCAGGCATTCTCTCAACAGCTCATCTTTAGGTTCCATCTTACTGATGTACTCCTGGATGCTCTGGGTCTCATCCAGGACAGTGGCTTTGACACTCACCAGAACCCGCCTGCCCTCTTTTCGGCTGGTGTACAGTCTCCGGGTGTTGGACTTGGGGTGAAAGCCTCCATACATTGTGAGGAGCTTCCGGGTCTTCACATCAGCAGCCTCCATGTCCTCCTTTGGCCAGCTCACTATACCGGCAGGGTATCTGATGACTGGCAGGGCATACATGTTAATGGCATGGATCTTGTTCCTCCCATTGAGCTGGCTCTTCAGGACCTGTCTTATCCTTTGGTGGTACTTGGATGTTGCTGTCTTCCTTGCCTCCTCATTGTGGTTCCCATGTGACTGCGGGATACCAAGGTACTTATAGCTGGTCTGAATGTCTGCTATGTGGCCTGCTGGTAGTTCCACCCCATCAGTCTTAACTACCTTCCCTCTCTTTACTACCATCTGGCCACACTTCTCTAGTCCGAATGACATCCCAATGTCCTCACTGTAGGTCCATGTCAGGTGGATCAGTGAGTCGATGTCTTGTTCACTCTTAGCATACAGCTTGATGTCATCCATGTAGAGGAGGTGGTTGATGGTAATTCCACTCTTGAATTTGTATCTGTATCCAGTTCTTGTGATAATCTGGCTGAGGGGGTTCAAGGGGTCTCTCTCTCTCTCTCTCTCTCTCTCTCTCTCTCTATATATATATATATATATATATATATATATATATAGTTGTAACTATATATATGTGTGTGTGTCTGTGTGTCTGTGTGTATACATGTGTGTGTGTATATGTGTGTGTGTATATACTGTATATATATGTGTGTGTGTGTGTGTGTGTGTGTGTATATACACACACACACACACACTATATATATAAGTATAAGTATAAGTATAAGTATATAAGTATATAATATATATATATATATATATATATATATATATATATATATATATACATACACACACACACACACACACACACACACACACACACACACACATCTCGTTGTCATACCAAGATGTCAAAGCACTGGCTGAAACAAAGGCAGAATTAACAAGACTCACTTCTGGTTTGAAGAATATTGTTGACTACTTTTGTTGGTTGTCATAAAATGAATGAAAACTGATTATAAATTATTTTCATTGCTTGGAAAGTAGCTTCAAATTGCAAGGAAACCAACAGAGGGGAAATGGAATAATGGGTGATCTGGACGAGCTGCTGTGCTTTCTGAAAATTCCTACCAGGTGTGTCTGCAGGGTATGGTCAAAAAAGTCAAAATGGCAGCTGTGAGGTGCGATTGAAACTCTACCCAGTTTTGTGTGCATTACATGTGTGACACATATAAAAAATGGGAAGAGCTTTTGACTTTTTTGACCATACGCTGTGAACACCCTGATTCCTTCTTTTGGTCTTTTACCTTCTGCCTGGAACTGCTGAGCTCCTCCTGCATCTTTTCACCTGTTGGTTACTTTGCAATAAAAGCAAGAAGATAGAGGCAAGCTTGGGGGGATAGATTGTTTGTTGTTGTTGTGGGATGGTTTTGACTCACTGTCGTTATTTTATTTTTATTTTTTTTGCCAGTAGGGGAGCACCACTGCATGGCCTCTTCCGGGATGGAAAACCATTTACAAAATTAATTGGAAAGGTAGGAGAGGATTGTTTGGGGAGGAAGTTACTTTTTAAATTTTTTAAAAGAATATAGTGCCTGTAAACATATAGATGTCTTTGTAGAAAAAAGTGGACTTTTTGTTTTTATCATGGTAGGATACAGGTTACTGGATAGAGCAGAGTTTCTCAACCTTGGCCACTTGAAGATGTGTGGACTTCAACTCCCAGAATTCAGTGTGTGGACTTCAACTCCCAGCCACATCTATGCTGGCTGGGGAATTCTGGGAGTTGAAGTCCACACATCTTCATGTGGTCATGGTTGAGAAAAATTGGGATAGAGTCTTTCTGGGGCATAAAATATGAAAAGCTGAGAACCACTAAGTTAAAGTACAGCAGGAGTAAAGGTGGGTGGGGTGGGGTGGAAATTTCATCTCTGTTTTACATCTCAAAGTGTTTTCCCCCCCTGCCATTTCTTTTTTTCCCCCTTTGCTAGCAGTGGTTACTTTTAATCAATTTACTTCAGATTAAAAATATCTCTTCATTAGGAGAGAAATAGGTTTTAAAAATATTTCGGGGGAGGGGTTGCTGGTGGGTGGCTTGTTATTGTTAACATCCTCCTTGTTGTGAATTCAGACTAACACAAATAGTCACAGGTTTCTGCTGCACATTTTCCATGTGGTCCTAAGTTTGGGGGCAATCAGCTGGTCAAATACTCCTCCTGCTGCTTGTTGTAGAAAAGGAAGACTAAATCTGTCCCTCCCCTTGGCTCCTCTCTTTACAGACCAAGTTATCCACGAAGACAAGATCTTATGTCAAGCCTTGCAAGATGTCACAGGCG
The DNA here is from genome assembly GCA_023362775.1 of Charina bottae. Lineage (NCBI taxonomy): Eukaryota > Metazoa > Chordata > Lepidosauria > Squamata > Charinaidae > Charina > Charina bottae. Next base: position 80,637,038 of record JALMGJ010000003.1, on the reverse strand, counting down.
AAGAAAGGGGCCAAAGCTTTGCTCCAGTCATCAGCTCCTGCATGCAAACCCCAGAAGCAATTTCCTGTAGCTATGGGCTACAAGATGGATCAAGCTTTAATTTCCGAATATGTCCCTGTTGTCATACACCCAGGAGGACTTAAGCCTGAGTACCTGAACTTTACCTTCTACAACCCTAATTATACCAATTCATACACTCCATTTTACACTTTACAAAAACCAACCTGTGGCTATCGGTATTGTCGAGACACTGACTACCGAAGGAAAGTCTTGGATGTCGAGAGAGCAAATATTCCGAAGTGGAGAACTATTGTGGGGAAAAAGCCAGCGGTGGCTTCAAAAAGCTCAAAAGTTTGAAACAGCCATGTGTTTCTCCAGATACTTTCCTTGATTTAAAACAACATTATGATTCAAAGCCTGAATTCTGCCATCCTCCAAGCATGTCTAAAAGGAGATGCTGTAAAGCCTCAAAAGAGAGAGTTCTGCCTTATGGCAAGAGCTTCTGGAACAAACTGTGATGGAGTAATCCGAGTCCTACCGAAAAGGTACCAAAGCCAGCCTTACTTTGGCTTTGAAACCACAATCTGTGGTTTAACATCTACAACTGCAGATTTCCCACCAGTCACAAAAGCAACAAAATGAAGACCCAGTGAGCTGACACTTTTCTCTCTGTTGCCTTGTTTACTGTGATGTGTTTTTCATTCCCAGATAAATGGGGAGAGCAAAAGCAGAAGAAATTTAAGATTTGCTTTGTCCAGCCAACCATAGTTCCAGATATTACAATGAAAGCAAAACCACAACACTTCCCTCAACATCTGTGTTACACTGCTATATAACATTCACATAGATATTCAGAATCTAGTAATTAAGGGAAATCACTTGTAGGGTAGATGTAGAAGTTACAAGACCAGTTTAGTGAGTTATGTATTCAGATATACTGGATAAAGTAAAAAAAAAATAGTATTGATGGGAACCTGCTATAGGGCAAGAAAGTTGGGGAAATAAACCATTTTCCAACTTTCCAAGAAGAGAAATAATACAATAGGCTTGATGGTGGAGAGCATTGTCAAGGTTTAGTATTGGAGAAAATGCCCACATTCCCTAAAATAGCAGTGGGCAAGTTGTGGGGTGCATTCCCCTCCTCCAGTATGTCCATGGACCCCCACACACATATGCAAAATGATTGGCCCACATTTGCATCCTGGTTCCACCTATTTGAGTACAGCCCTTGGCCAGTGAAGTGGTGCCCATCTCTGATCATGGTGTGCTTGAAGCAAACTTTAAACTCTCCAGTGACATGTTGATCATGTTGGGTTTACAACACTTACTTTACATTGTCTTCTTTGTTTTATATAAAAAAGGTAGAAGTTTTATTGGTTTACAGCTTAGCTCCTAATGTCTTCATGGACATATTTTAGCAACAGTACAGAAAGATTTGCTCTTACCTTCTTCCAATATATTTTTTTTTACTTCCCAGTGTAGCCTACAGCCTTAGGATATCCTGGTAGTCTCCCATCCAATTACTAACCAGATCCAGTTGTGCTTAGTTTTTTTACTTAAGTGACAGGATCCAGGATTGCATGAGGCCACCTTATCCTTAATTACTCTGACAGGTGACAGAGCAAGAGTTAGGATGCTTTTCTTTGTAAGGATATGACTTGGTGCAGCAGAGAGAGGCCTATGCTTCCATGCTGCTGGAGAAGTAAAAGAGTGAGGTATTACTTCCTCTACCTCCTGCTATCTTATGAAAGAGGAGGTCATTTGTACTTTTTTTGGTTTGTTCTGGATTTCTTTTTGCATCTATTTTATGACAGAACACTTAGAGCAGAGCTTTCCAAACTTTTCATGTTGGTGACACACTTTTTAGACATGCATCATTTCGCGACACACTCTTACAGCAGGGCACAAGGCAGGCACTAGGACCTGTGTGGAATCACAGCAGGTTTGGAGGCAGCAGCAGCTGCGACACACCCAGACACTGCAGCCGACACACTAGCGTGTCCCGACACACAGTTTGGAAAGCTCTGACTTAGAGGTATACAGTTGCTGTCAAATTTCCCTCATGCAAATGTTTTTTTGGAGTTATACTTGTTTATGACTCTACCTAGACTACCACCTGGAGGGCAGCGATGATCTCCAGTGAATAGGCTAAATAACCAGGGACTTGCAGAGATATGAAGGCAACCCTGGAGGACAAAAAAGTAAATGGAAATCCTTGACTAGGCTGCGTGCAGAGCAGCTTCTAATAAAAACCAAGCTTAGGTTGGGATGATCAAGTGCTGAATTCTGACACTCATTGGAACAAATCTCCTGAAGTCTTCTGATTTTGCTAAAGGCTATCTCTAGTACTTAGCAGATATGATAATTCCTTTGCAGTAAAGAAGTGTTTCTACTGTGCTCTTGTTTTGTTACAACCTGAAAAAGTGTGTCACAAGGAGCCCTTCTGTCTTCAGTATCTACTGCTCTCTTGACTCCTTGATCTTAATACTTCCTTCCAAAGATGCAACTTCTATATACAGATGAAGCAACCTCAAAGACCAAGGCTGAGATTTATATTGGAAAGTGGAGGAGATATATTAAAACATTGTTTAGATGTGGCCCTTCACTGATTTCTCGATAAAACTAGGCTCCTCTTCTCTCCATTAAGTTATATGAATTCTTACAAGAGCTGCTAAGAGCATCTGACTTTTTTAAAAGTGGTTTGAAAGATTTGGTTCAGAATTCCATAAAACATGATTGATATGAAAACATTCCAGTCCGTGAAATATTTTTTAAAAATCCCTTCTCACCCCTATGGGTGGTAGGTGTCTTCCTCAACCTTGGGTCCTCTACCAGAGGCCTGGGAGTTTGAGGGTTCTGCGCAGTATCTTAGCTATCACCACCACTGTCTTCTGGTCCTTGTCTACTACCACAATGTCTGGTTGATTGGCCAGTATCTGCCTGTCTGTCTGGATCTGGAAGTCCCACAGGATCTTAGCCCTGTCATTCTCCATGACCTTCTGTGGAATCTCCCATCTGGACTTGGGAGGGTCTAGCCCATACATTGTACAGATGTTCCTGTACACAATGCCAGCTACTTGGTTGTGCCGTTCAGTGTATGCTGTTCCTGCCTGCATCTTATACCCTGCCACTATGTGTTGGACTGTCTCTGAGGCCTCTCTGCACAGTCTGCACCTTGAGTCCTGTCTAGTGTGGTAGACCCCTGCTTCTATGGATCGGGTGCTTAGTGCCTGTTCTTGTGCTGCTATGACCAGTGCCTCAGAGCTGTCTTTTAGTCCAGCCCTTTCCAGCCACTGGTAGGATTTCCCAATGCCAGCCACCTCAGCTATCTGTCGATGGTACATCCCATGCAGGGTCTTGTCTTGCCATGGCACTTCCTCTGCTTGATCTTCCTTCCATGTCTGCTGCTGCCTCAGGCATTCTCTCAACAGCTCATCTTTAGGTTCCATCTTACTGATGTACTCCTGGATGCTCTGGATCTCATCCAGGACAGTGGCTTTGACACTCACCAGACCAGAAATACAGTATATATATGAAAACATGTGAAACAATAGAAAATATGCAATATGCAAGACCATGGAACATGTGTGCACAAGATAGAACAGGATATTTCCACAGATTTTCATTCTCAGGTATGTATTGGAAACATTCCAATACATTGTTGGGCAAAACGTTGGGCCAAACGTTGGGCCAGTCACTCTCTCTCAGTCCTAGAAAAGAGGCAATGGCAAACCACTTGTAAAAAAACTTGCCAAGAAAACTGCAGGGACTAGTCCAGGCAGTCACCAGGAGTCAAAAATTGACTCGAAGGTACCCCCCCCTCCAAAAAAGACATAGATGTACCTGTAAGGCCTCTACCCTGTGTCTTCACCTGCCTGGCTGTGTAGTAAGTATTTGAAAGCTGAGTGCAGAACTCTGCAAATAACTTTGTATCTGCTCAATTCAGAGGGCAGGCTAACCTCTTCTGGATTCCTGGATCATCAGGGCTCCCTACATTTAGCTGAATGTGCTTAGAGAATCCTTTGCAACACAAAAATCTGTGTGGAGTGGACCTTAAACATATACCCACATCTCCCAGTTCAGTTTACTTTTACTCTTGAGCAGCAAATGTCTGCACAGAACTTTAGAGCTAGACTACAGTAGATAGATAGGCTTGTCGATTGGAAGATCGCAAGTTCGGAGGTTCGAATCCCTAGTCCCGCGTGACAGAGTGAGCTCCCGCACTCGCCCCAGCTCTTGCCAACCTAGCAATTCGAAAGCGTGCACATGCAAGTAGATGAATAGGTACCACTTTGGTGGGAAGGTAACAGCGTTCCGCGCACGTCATGCCGGCCACATGACCGTGGAAGCGTCTTCGGACAGCGCTGGCTCTTCGGCTAACAAGCGGAGATGAGCACGGCCCCTAGAGTCGGACACAACTGCACAAATGTGCGGGGGGAACCTTTACCTTTTTTCAGTAGATAGAGGAAAGCTGCCACAAGGACAGATACATACGCCTATTGTTATATACTTAGGACATGAAGAAATGGCACAGTCATTAACAGTTTCCTTAGTCTTATTACTACTATCAGTGATGCTATCTGCATACCTCATTAGAAGAGACAGTTACATACAACACGCTATTTGGATTGTTGTATTTATTTCATTTTTTATATTATAATTTATTTAACACAACCCATAAGTGGATTGTTTCTTGCACTGCCCCCTTAAACTCAAATTCCTGATCTTTTTAAGAACATCTTCAGTTATATTTTTTCTCTATCTGTCCCTGCCTCATAGTTTGCTAACTTTCAGATATTGTGTCTATTGTGCAATATGCCTTGGAACTCAGTCTAGGGCACTACTTAAGCTTATTGGAGTGAATGGGCCTGTTTTCAAGCTGAATGGCATTTTCAAATTTCATGATTCCACAAGGGAATGAATAGGAACAGTTTAAAACAACAGAATTGTTTCCACAAACTCTTTCTTGGTTTTCATAACCAAGGCTGACAGAATCGAAAGTGGTATACATTATTAAGCTACCTTCAGAGCTACAGTTAGGGCCATTTTAATCAATTCCTGGGTTCTATAATCTGCTAGACTCTTATTTTACATTGTTCTATTTTTGGCCTGAATTTCCCGTGACCCTTTGGTACCCCATCACAGGACTCTTCTCTCATTGGCTAGAGGAGTATTTAGTGCCTACTTAAACCTCAGAAGCTGCTTTGAAGAAGCTTTCACTATTTTAAAGCTCTCAAAGAGCTTCATCTTCCCTCATTAAAGAAGTTTATTTTTAACAGCTTCTGTCCTTCTCCCTACTTCATTAGTTTTCCTCTGAGCTATTCATTCTATATGAATGTTTAATCAAGAGGCAAAAACCTTTAGAAGACCTCACTGTTCTTGAAAGACGCGTCTCTCTATTTTCCTTTAAATATGGGGAACATGGATGGCAAAGCTGTTGAAGAACTGAGTACCACAGAGTGCCACCAGTGGTACAAGAAGTTTATGACAGAGTGTCCCTCTGGACAATTGACTCTACATGAGTTTAAACAGTTTTTTGGCTTGAAAAATTTGAGTCCATCGTCAAATGAATACATTGAACAAATGTTTGAGACATTTGATTTTAATAAGGTGAGTGATTTAATATGATAGTGATAGCTGCCCAGAGTCATTGAGAGTTGGGGGGCATCCAAGTTTAATATATTATTATTATATACAATATTCTGTATTTGCGTGTGTGTGTGTGTGTGTGTGTGTGTGTATGTATGCATGCATGTGTGTGTATGTATGTATGTATGTATGTATGTATGTATGTATATATGTGTGTGTGTGTGTGTGTGTAATAAAACTTATGCCAGAATGATTTATTAATCTTTAATGTGCCTCAAGTTTCTTGCTTGTACTGATATAAAAGCATGTGACTGGTATGCAGTTCTATAATGCAAAGATCAATGAAATAATTTATGTTTGTTGATCTGTGCATTTTCTACTTTGGGTGATAGCATTTGTTTCTGTGAAAATTGACTGTAATGACTAGCTTTCACTCAAACACATTAGAATTATGTCAGCATTAATTCTGCATACACTTCCTATGTCATGTTTCAGATTGCTGTTTTTATGACTGTGTTATATGAATAAATCATGGGATATCTTTTTAAAAAAATGTTTGTTACAATGGCTAAATTAATCATTGATGGATTAGGTGGTAATTTAAAAGAATAAGCCTAGTCTTCAGAAGCCTAGAATTGTCTCACTTAAAAGGCTCATAAGTAGAAATGGAACAGAATTATTTGTATTGCAATTTTCTTCTACACAATATCAGGTTTACTCCAGTTTTTCTCTTTTGTCATTTACGTTTTTACTTACATCAGTCTCTAATTACTTGACCTACAAAAATGTTTTCCATATCCAAATAATTTTAATGTGGCAAGTATTAACAGTGTCTATCATTATACATACAGATACACAAAGCATGTTGTAGTTGTGCAGATATAAAATGATAATGGTGAATCAACTTTCCTTGAGTCAAAGATAAAAAGGCTGGCTGGGAATTTGGGGAGCTGGAGTGCCAACAGACCAGAAGGGTGCTATCTTAGGAAAGGTAATGAATGATTTTGGCTGAGCCATATTTAAGAAACTCAAATATTGACCATGGATAGTGGTAGGGAACCAGATTCAGAATGTTCTGTGAGGAACTTTCAGGAGAAGAGTTCTAAAGATGCTTTTCAAGGATTAAATCATGCTTTCAGACAGCAAGCATGTACTGTAAATGTGGAATTGTTTGTTGACGTTAAAAGAGCAGATTGGACTTTATCCTTGGGTCAGCTTTGTACTTGAATGGTTTACCTTCATGGGTCTCTGCGTCACATGATTGTGGTTGCCATCTTTTTTTCCACCTCCCCTGGACACCCTTACAGATGAATGTCAGTCTGCCTCTCCTTTCCTAATCTAATATCTTAAATTAATTTGTAGGATTGGTTAATTTGTATTGGCCCACTTAGGAAATGCCCATGATAACTTTTAGTTTGTGGTCTTAATTTCTCCTGACATCAGTGGATACAATGCACTGCCCCCTTCCCTGCAAACCTTGTTTGTCCTCTTAAAACCTATGAATATCAATGGGCCATAACATGATTATTGGATACTATTATACCATTATTGAATACATAAAACTTTATTAAGTTTCAACAAGAGATAAAATATAAAGAAACAGAAAAAAAAAAGAATTAAGAAGAAAAGATCAGAAAGAGAGCAAAATTAAGAGAGAAGAGAAGAGAAGAGAAGAGAAGAGAAGAGAAGAGAAGAGAAGAGAAGAGAAGAGAAGAGAAGAGAAGAAGAGAAGAGAAGAGAAGAGAAGAATAATAGCTTCTGACTTTCTTTGGTACAGATACAAATATAAGATACATTAACCTCTTACTCTAAAAATTAACAACAGTGCATAATATTTCTATAATCATAAACAATTCTAATCAGCAAATGCCAAAATTAAAGTTTTATTTCTTTCAGTTTCAAGCAAAAAGTCCAAAAGTGGTTTCCACGTAAAATGTAACTAGACAAAGTCTAGTTTAATCAAAGGAGTCAATTTCACCATCTCGGCCAATTCCATTAACTTCACAATACTATTATACCATTATCTTCAGAAACATTGTGAAAACAGAGACCAATAAGATAGAACTGACGGAGGCCAATATTTCTTTTCTGTGCTCATCATGACTGAATGTTATCATTTGAAATTAGTGTTAAAAACAATGTCCTCTAGAGCGGCACTAAATAAATTACTATTTTTCTGTTAGATTCCAGAAAATTATATTCAGCATACCTAAAGATCGATGCTTAGCCAGATGGAATTTCCAAAAAAAAAAATGGTTATTTCTGTTAGAACTGTTCTACACAAATGTGATGTGGTGTGTAGCATGAAGGGCTTTTGTTGGAAACTCCTTGGGGAGCTCCTTGCATGGTTCTTTGAATCTAAGCTGTAATGAATAACTCAACTCCCAGGTAATGTAGGGTAGTAATTAAGTTCAATAGGGGCGTGGTGGCTCAGCGGGTAAGACGCTAGGCTTGTCGATCGGAAGATCACAAGTTCAGAGGTTCGAGACCTGAGTGCCGCGTGACGGAGTGAGCTCCCGCACTAGCCCCAGCTCTTGCCAACCTAGCAATTCAAAAGCATGTAAATGCAAGTAGATGAATAGGTACCACTTCGGTGGGTAGGTAACAGCATTCCACGTGCATCATGCTGGCCACATGACCGTGGAAGTGTCTTCGGACAACGCTGGCTCTTCGGCTAACAAACGGAGATGAGCCCCGGCCCCTAGAGTCGGACACGACTGCACAAATGTGCGGGGGGAATCTTTACCTTAATTGAGTTCAATACTGTTAAAACGTAATCTAGTTTTAGAACAAAGCATCTGTACAATAACTCAAATGAGCTATTTCTGATTCAAAGGCCAATACAGTGATTTGATGTCAGGGTTCATTCCACTGGAATATTATTCCCTTTCAAATTGTGTGATTTTATAGTTGAAATCTAATTCTGTAAATGAACTAAAATGTTTACGGTTTTAGCAGATAATGTAAGAGGGAAATTATTTGGGTAGGCTATTCCAGAACTTCTGAACATTCACCTTAATATGTATAATACATGCAAATGTATTGAGTTTCTTAGAAGAAAACTGAGATGTGAATTGAATGAATAGATCAATAAATATATCCTAAATCCTGACTATAACTTCTCAAAAGGCACCTTCAGAGTCTTGACAAAGACTTAAATCTTTCTGGGCAGCATGAGAGTTTGGTTGTGAGCCGCCCAGAGTTTGGTACAAGATGGGCGGCGATATATACATGTTTTAAATAAATAAATAAATAAATAAATAAATAACTATGCCAAAGCAAAATTAAATGCCACAAAATTAACCAATCAACAAAAGGAAGTCCTTAATAAACCCATAACTGAAGATAGAACTAAAGAAGCAGTTTTACGAAATTGAAACTGACAATTCTGCAATATAATACAAGACTTTTCAAGAAATTTTGCTTAAACCACTAATCCAGGTAATCAATGAGATTGATCTACGTCAAGAACTCCCTTTGTCATGGAAATAAGCTTTCATCTCTTTGATCTATAGGGAAGGAAATGACCCAACTCATGACTCAAATGAGTCATACAGACCTATTCCTTTATTGAATGTAAAGCTTTTTACAGCAATGCTTGCAAAAGGAAAACATGGTTTTCTAACTGATTTAATAAACCTGATCAGACTGGATTCATCCCAAAGAGTTACATGAGAGACAATATCAGATATGACTTGAATGTTATTGATAATATAAATCAGAACAACAAGAAGGTCACTTACTTGATGCAGAGAAAACTTTTGATAATTTGTAATGGCCTTCCTTGCTCATGACTCTGAAGAAGATGAATGGTTAACTTTGTATTTTGAAATCTCATTTTATTGTGTCAAAAGTTGGAATTTAGAAGCTCAAAGCATAGAGGATCCTATGACTCTCAGGTTTCTTTATCAATTTTTCTTTTTAATCCATGTTCCTATTTCTATTTGTGCTGTACATTATATATCCTCACATGCTGAGAGTACAAGTGTGGCCACTGCAAGGTATTAAGTTATAAAAGTGCACAATAAGTATAGCCATAGCTTGCTTAAATTAATTGACATGCCACTTCTTGTACCTCAATAGGATGGCTACATTGATTTTATGGAATATGTAGCAGCTCTAAGCTTGGTTCTAAAAGGGAAAGTGGAACAGAAATTGAAATGGTACTTCAAGCTGTATGATGTTGATGGGAATGGCTGTATTGACAGAGATGAGTTGTTAAACATCATTAAGGTAAATTGTTTTCCTCAATCTTTTTTCAGTCAATTGCTCTTTTGATTATATATGGCTGATATACCCAGGCATTGTCCTTGACTGGTATGATGCTATGATATTTAAGTGTCTCTCACACTATATGTGCCATATATCTCTATTACTTATGTAGAGTAAAATGCAGGGGAAAAAACTGTAATATGTTCAGTGCAGAGAAGGTGTATGTGTATGTATGTATGTGTGTATGTGTATGTGTATATTTGAGTAAACTCTGGGAGACAGTGGAGGACAGGAAGGCCTGGCATGCTATGGTCCATGAGGTCACGAAGAGTCGGACACGACTAAACGACTGAACAACAACAAATGTGTATATAGATATATAGATATATTTATTTATTTTATTTATTTTATTTATTTTATTAAATTTATATTACCGCCCATCTCCCCTATCGGGGACCCTGGGCGGTTCACAGTAAAACATAATTAAAAAGATAAATATAAAATTACAATAAATACATAATATAGAATCCAAGATAAAAATGTTAAAAATGGAGTACTGGGAGGCTTCATGGGACCAGCCATCCCCATGAGGAACTGTTAACATTTCCCTCCCAGGCAAGACGGCAGAACCAGGTCTTTAGGCCTTTCTGGAAAGTCGGGAGCAAGGAAACCAGCCTCAGCTCTGGGGGTAAGATATTCCAAAGGGCGGGCGCAACTGTATGTATGTATGTATGTATGTATGTATGTATGTATGTATGTATGTGTGTGTGTGTGTGTATATATATATATATATATATATATATATATATATATATATTTCCCTGCCCATCTCACTCAGAGAACAACTTGGGGCAGGTTACATAAAACAGGAGTAAAACATTAATTAAAATACAATAAAACAATAAAGCAGTAATATATTTATATTACAGGTGGGTTTAAATGCTGCACAATATCGCTTTGCTCAAGCCAGCTACCCTAGCAACTTTATTAAGGACTAATGATTGGCAACATATGATTGTGCATAACTATGATAATTCAAGACAAATGAGCAGCATCAACATTACTGGAAACTTGTAACAATAAACCTAACACTCAGTCTCCTCTGATCACCAATGCAGCAGGAAGAGTTCAGAGCTATCCAGACTTTTGGTGATTCCCACCAGAAAAAAAGCACAGTCAGAACATTAGTTACATTTATTCCACAACCTGAATGTAATTCAAACAAAAGCCTAGAAGAAAAATCCTCAGTTACTCCAACTGCATTTTATGCATTCCAGAATTCAATTTTATTGATTGATTGATTGATTGAACTTCTCCACCGCCCAACTCATATACAACGACTCTGGGCGGTTTACAAATAATAAAAATAACATATCACTAAAATGATACAATATACATATAAATATATATAAAATAATATAAATATAAAATACAAATATAAAATACATAAATACAAGATGGCAAATCAAGATCTTATCGTTGGCACCATCACGGTGCCAACCACCTCCATGAATGGCTATCCCCCCTCCCACCCCAAGCAAGATGGCATAACCAGGTTTTAACCCCCCTCCTGAAGGCCAGGAGAGCGGGGGCCTGTCTTACCTCCAGGGGTAACTTATTCCAAAGGGGTATTTTTGCTAGAATTTTCTGTGCTAATGAAAACATCATTTCCCCCAAGGTGAGGTTAGTCCCAACCCTGTTAACCTTCCAGAAAGCCCTTAAAACGTGGTTTTTCCAGCAACCTTGGGGATCCCAAGGGGACCCTGCAAGGTGGTTGTATTATGTGAGTTGATTGGTATTCTCTCGCAGGCTTGGTTTTTCTGTTTTTACTTTTGTTTGTACTTTAGTGTTTTAATGATGGTTATATTGTTTTAATTGTTACTGTGGTTGTACACTGCCCAGAGTTATGTCCTGTGAGATGGGTGGCTATATAAATTTGCTAAATAAAACAAACAAGTAACTAAATAAATTTACTACAGGACCAACAAATGAATCATTTCAAAGGCCCTAAATCAATAGATCAAGAGTCAGCATGGTCAAACAGCTATGGCAAGAGGCGGACTATCTCCTACTTTCTCCTTTGGTGGGGGCAAACTGCTGTACATTACACAATCTCTCTAAGACCAACTCACAAGCACAAAGCAAGATTGGGTGAATGGACATTTTGACAAAAAACAACCTTGGGTAGGTTAGAAGTACTGTATAACAAACACAAAAAAACATAATCTGATCTTCACATTTTAAAATCACAAAATAGTTTGTAATTCCCACTGGAAAATACTGCATTAGCATGAGTATTTGTTGGGGTTTTTTTAGAAAAAAACATACATATTTAAACTGTTCACAGGTAGAGAAATTGAATGTGGACCTTTTCAGATTTTATATATGTATTTCTTTTCAGGCAATTCGCACCATTAATCCATGTCAAGAAATCATGTCAGCTGAGGAATTCACAGATATGGTGTTCAATAAAATTGATATAAATGGAGATGGTAAGGAACCTCTCTATATACACTGAGATATTACTGGTTGGATGCAATCCAGTAGCATAACATGATATGTGTGTAGGGAAAACGTTAAAATCGACAATTTGGCAATGTTCAGAATGGATGGACCATTTCCTGTTGGCTAGAGAGACATAATTTATTTTTGGCTAGAGCAGGGCTTTCCAAAGTTTTCCCGCGGCGACACACCAACCGCTGTTGGTGTGTCGCCGCGGGAAAACTCGGAAGTGCCGCCATTGCAGCAGCGCGCAAAAACCCAGAAGCGCTGCTGCCGCTTTCAGTTTTTGTGCGCCGGTGTTGGTGTGTCGCCACGGGGAAACCCGGAAGCGCTGATGATGATCAGCGCTTCCGGGTTGTGTGGCGACACACCAGACTGTGTGTGGCGACACACTTTTGTGTCGCGACACACAGTTTGGAAAGCTCTGGGCTAGAGAGACCATTTCTTTTTGGCTAGATAGACATAACCGAATCTAGCAAAACTGTCAGCAATTCTACCCCCTTTATGCCTATTCTATTCCACCCACCACCACTTCAAATTAGTCCCCAAAAATGAAGGAATAATTATTATCAGTGGGAAAGTACCCAAAGTGCACACCAACAAGAAAAGGGAAGAGTTAAAACCAGCTAAATATTGAGTTCCAGAAATCATGTCTTCCAGTTACTTAAAATCAGAAGCATACGATTTATTTGCAAGCTGAAGCCTGCATTCTCTTATGCAAAAGCAAGACAACGGTAGTGGAATGAAACCCATCTGCCCATCCCATCCATTCACCCATCTGCTTCTGTTCTTAGTTTTGCATCCATCCACAGAGAGAAACTTGGACAGGTTTTCAAATCTGATATCAGCCCTTTGATGTAGGCTAGATCAAGAAACAGGCATGGCAGGGATTCCAGGAATACTCATGATTGTAGTAAGGTAGGATAACAGAATCTTGAAACCCTGTCCAAGTTTCTCCCTCTCCCATCTTACACTAAAGAAAATCAAGTTTTGAGTTTCTCTCTCATGTTCTCCTCTTTCTTAGGACTTATTAATCTTTTCTCAGAATCTCTCTCTCCCCCCCCCCCCCCGGCCCAATGGCTTGTTCATTTTTTCTCTACCTCCAAGGTCAACTCTAAAGTCCTTTACGGATGGCAAAGAAGTTAATGGATTTGAATTTGGTTGATTGAATTAGGTCCATCAACCTTTTGTAATATCCTCACTGAAATATTTAAGGAATTTTGTATTCCTCAAAAGCAAAAGAAAAACCTACAACACTTTTTTTCAAAAGGTGACCAGACTTAGGCAGAAAGGGGATAATGTAGTTAGTGCTAACTGGGTATCCATGCTTTGCATTGTTCACAAATTCAGCTCCCATTCATTCCTGCAGGCCATACGTGAACCAAATTCTCTTGGTTGTTTCTATAGGTGAACTGTCTCTTGAAGAGTTCATGGAAGGAGTGCAGAAAGATGAGGTTCTACTTGACATTCTCACCCGTAGCTTGGACTTGAAACATATCATTGAAATGATCAAGAATGATGGAAAGAATCCTGGCAAAGCAGGAATGTCCACAAAAGCAGCTGAATAGGCAATTTATTGTTTTCTGTTTTTTAAAAAAATGTAAAAAATGTAATATGCAAACAAAAACTCAATACTACAAATTGGACAACTGTCTCTGTTTTAGAATATTTGTTTGTGTGTGTGTGTGTGTGTGTGTGTAAAAGAGGCACTGTCTATTATGAACACACTGAATAATGGTTATCAGTGGATGAAGACATCAGCATTGCCTAGAAAGTTGAGGCAATTATCAATGCTTCTGGTCAAATGAGCAAATAAAAATGGAAGAAGATACCTAGTTTCCATGTTCTTCAAAGGGTCAAGGAGGAAGGCGAGTATGAGGGAGTATTTTGAGATTGATCCACAAGATGCCTTGTGCCATTTTGACTGCCTCTCATGGTTGCTTCTTGTGGTGAGGAATACAAGAATAGAAGAGAATCAAAATAAGGAATGTAGAAAAGTACAGCTTTTTGTAGAATGTCTACTTCTTGATCTTCCTAAACAGTAGTTGAACTGAATGATGTCCAAGATTATCTTCTGGTTCCTGAATATCTAAAAATTGTTCTTTAAAATCAGTAGCACAAATCCCATTAACTCAAATTGATCTGGAGCCTGTAAGTCTATTATAAGTCCTTTGATATAAGCCTTTTTGCATATTCAGAATTTATTTTTAATTTTTATTATTTTTTAAATTATTCTTCAAATTTATCACCACTCATCTCCCCCCTAGGAGGGACTCTGGGCGGTTTACAATAAAAGCACAATTAATAACAATAAATCTCCTCCTTCATCCTCCTTTGTACAGGAGGATGGTCCAACACAGGAGAAGTAACACCACAGGACCAGAGTCAGCAGTTTATCTTCATCTAAAGGAAAAAGGACACTCATTTGAGGACATTAATGTTCACATTTTAGACAGAGAAGATAGGTGGTTTGAGAGAGGGGTCAAGGAGTCAATTTATGCCAACTTGGAAAATCCTTCCTTGAATAGAGGTGGGGGCCTCAGGCACAATCTTTCCCCTATTTTCCTTCCTGCTTTGTCTTCTGTGCATAGGAAGATTAAGACCATTTCACAAGCTCAACAGCAGCATGGTAATCTTAACGATCCTCCTTTGGATGATAAAGGGACTTAGAAATAAACATCTCAAATAACCATGACCTAGCCTCAGGTGCAAGGTCACACAGCCACCCTAGAAACATATTTAAGGATTCCCTTACTAACTTTGCTCAGACTGAAGAAGCTCCTTGGATAAGGAGCGAAACGTTTCCACTGAGAAAATAGAAATCCAGTTGACATGATTCAAGCTACAGATTAAATCCCAGTATCTTTAATTCTGGATGTGAAACCATTCATACTGTATAACATAGGCCCTTTTATTAACAAAATAATGACATGTCTTTCTGAAAATACAAACAGTGTCTGTCTTGGTATTTATTAACACCACTAATGGAAATGGATTACGTATTTTGTTTGTATTTTAGCTTCATAATAAGTGTGCTGTGCTACAGTACTTTATGGAAACTGCAATATTCTGAGGTGCTTGCTATCTCTACACATTTATCACGCTTTATCATTGCTATGCCCACTGATAATAGATATAATTATTTCCATCCAATGAGTACAGTAGGCAGGTATGAGAATGACTGAGTTTATACTGGAATTAAAATTTTTCTTGGGTTTTAACTATTTCATATTAGATTTTTCCATGTACAGACTCCTCTATGATTTTCTGTATATATTTCAGTTTACATGTCTGATTTTACATTTTACACTCATAGTACAATGAAACAACACATTAAAGATAGCGTTTTATAAAATCATGTCAGTTTGGGATTTTTTTACTGTGGAGTCCTTGGTGCTCTTTGAGCTTGGTTGTTTGCTTGCAGAAGTGTCATTACCCGACTAGGTAGCATGACCAGTGCTTTTATTTTACTTTTGGAATCAGTATATCTGTCTTCCAATTTTCTAGAATGCTAGGTATAAGGAAGAACTGTTGCTGCTGGAAACCTCAACAAATTTGAGCATGGGAGCCAGTGGCATCCACGGGGCTGGTCAAAAATTTAAGATGGTAGTTGTGGCAGCATGATCAAAGTCCCACCTCTTTTGAAAAAGAAGAAAAGAGAGACTATCTTGGAAGGTAAAGCAGAAACTGCAGCTAGGCTATTAGTGGTTGAGATAGGAGATAGGAGATAGTGAACATGATTCATTGACCTACAATACATTCATATCAAACAATTTAACTTGTAATGGATGGCTCACCACCACATGTTAAACTATTTACTTGCTGGTGGTTAAACTATTTATTCCATAATCTTGACAGATAAGAACATCTCTAAAATCATAAAATGCTGAAAACCATACACATTTGGCTATCAATTTATTTACTTGGATGTAGGGTTTATTGCCAAGCCATTATCTTTCATCATCTGCATTCCAGTCCTTTTGCCTGTTTACTCAATAGATTGCTCCACAAAACACCAACAGAGATCTTTAGTCTTTAAGATGTGTCCCTCAAAATGTGTATTATCTCCAGAATTACAGTCAGAATTCCAACAGGGTATGTACATTACTTTAAACAGACTTGGAAAGATATTTATATAACGAGAATCAATCTGAGCTGCTTTTTTGTACTGCATATGCAGGCAAGTATAGAAGGGAGGGAGGGAGGGAGGGATTAAACTGTGAGAAATTCATGTTGCAAGATTTTCATGAGATGTCTTTGTCCTGTTTTAATCTTCGGTTCTGGTTTTTTCCATAACCTAGTATACCACCAACTGGCCATTTCTATAATCACACTCCTTGAACTTACATTCATATCACAAAATGTTGTGCATTTCTGGTACCAAGACCTCTTTCAAACTTGAGTTTTGTTAAGCCTTTATCAGAATACAGAGTTCCCATGTATTCTCTATTCAGTTATCCAGTACTGGATAAGTTTATGGCTGCAAAATCACTGTAGTCAATGAGATTAATAACAACAACACTTGGATACTGAATTGTGGGGGCTATGCTACTTTCTATACTGGTGTCAGGGTTCCAGTTAGAATCCTGCCATGTACTTTCGCAGATACGCGTCAGCCTGAACTTGGATGGGAGGGGGAGCACATTCCAAGAGCCAGTCAGACTGTTGGAGCCTGTTTTGCAGATCGTCAAGGTCAAGTTGGAGGGGGCTTGATGGGAGTGGGAAAGTAACGGACAATGAGATCATGGGGCAAGGAGGCTGGCACAAAGGGGGTGGGAAGCTAAAGTTAACCTTTTTGGTGGTATTCAGGACTTTGAGAATGCTTTGATTTACATGTATCCTTAATAAAGCTTATTCTGCAATACAAAAGAACTGCATGGAGAAGTGTTTATTGGGGCATTGAAGTCAGGGTCATCACAACTGGCTCTTCAAGATCTCTTTCTCACTGCTACTGTAATGAGCTTTCATGGAGTTGATAGACAAAACAAAAGTCTGCTGGCATGTTCATATAAATTGAATAAATAAATAAATGTTTGCACTGCTATTCTGCTTCAACAACAAGGCCAGTGACTGGTGCTGTTCTCACAAGATTTAATGTGGGGCATTAGCAAGGTGATTGGTGTCACCAGCTGGTAGGAAAAAACAACTGCAAAACACTCTTATGGGAGGAGGCAAGCTGTTTTAGATGGCTAGACCATCTGTCAAAACCAGGCCCTAAGCTAGCTAGTCCATAAAGAGGGGGGGGGAACTGCCTTAACAGACAGAATCTACTCTTTCCACATGTAAGGAACTGCATCACCTGAGCTCAGGGATGATGGTTTTTAGTGAGTTTGCACAGGAAAACAGGTGATGCTGTACTGCTTTACTGGGCAGGACTCATATTAGGTTTCCCTTGGGTAGCAAGGCAAAAAATTTCCAAGGACACAGATGCTCAGAGAGGTAGATTTCTTGTAGAAAATCCATAAAGCCATTACAGAATTCCAGTGACTACGGTGTATCAGATGCAAGCCTTATTTATAGTAAAATCAAAACTAAAATTCTTCTGCCTCTTTCTCCCACCCAAGCAATGGAATGGGCTAGATTCTTTTGAATGGGAGGTCCAGTTTCCATGTGTCTCTTGTTTTGGTAATGGATAGTTCTGTTATCTGGCTGTTTATTTTTGATCATGTGAGAACTAACTGTAGCAACTCACCCCTCATGGACGAGGTGCAGTGCCTCACCTGTGGTGGTGGTTGGCTTTACAATGAGAACTCATCCTGTCCCCATTTCTTTGCTACCTCTCTGAGCCCTGGCATCTTGCCAGGGATCAAAAGGTTGCCAAGAGAAGCAGGAGGTGGCTGTCAGTCGTCTCATCCCATAGACTGGCATCTAAAAAGCTGCTCCCCCCCCACACACACACAAATACACCGACATCAGAGGTTTGGATTTCTCAAACAGTGTACCTGGGCCATGGGAATATGCATGTAAGCTATATGAAATTTTAAACCACTAACTCACTTTTTGAGATGAGCACGTCACTACATATTTTTTCTGCAGCAGGGTTTTCTCTAACATGGACAGCCCATTAATTTCATAAAATAGCACACTCAGCTTTATTAGCTGGAAAGATTTCAGCAGTTCATAGGGGACACAGAGGAGCTATATATCTATACGTGTGGATGTGTAGCCATTCCTAATACCTGCTTTTCTTTAGAAAATAAATTCAAACTATCTTAATAAAAACATTACAACTAAGTTAAGACTTTTAGCACACTTGCACAATCTCCTAATTATACAGAACTATAACTAAATTGAAAATTAAAAGAATAGCTAAAAGGGGGAAAATGAAACTGAAGCAAAACAAAAACAAACCCTCAAAAAACCCTCAGCCCATTAAGGATGAGAAATTCTTAACATCCCACTAAAATCTTAGGCTGTGTCCCCACTTGCACTTAACCACTGCACAATCATGTCCTAGCAATTCTTATTGCCATCCTTGTCCCCATGATGTTGCCTTCATTTCATCTCATGAGTGAGAGACAACCTTGTGTTTAGTTGTACTGGTAGTAAGAGTAGTATTTTCCCCCTTACTCTGACGTTGCCCAACAACAGTTTTAAGATGTATAAAATCTATTACGGTTTGTCATCATTGCTGCCTTGGAGGGAAATCAGTCATTGGCAGTGACTGGGAACAAAGATGATAGAAGCAGGATGAGGACTGCCAATGGGGACAGCAACGCTGATCCTAGTACTATTTTCTGACTCAAGGGTGGATGGACTTTCTGACTTTAATTCAATAGTGGGAATGGGCCCATAGAAAATTGAAGGGATTGATTTGGGGGGAAAAACAGCCTGGATGAACAGGTGGAGGAGAGCAATTGGCCTTATGGACCTCTGACAAATGTAGTATCCTATGTAATGAACATGAATTTGAGTAAACTCCGAGAGACAGTGGAGGACAGGAAGGCCTGGCGTACTATGGTCCATGAGGTCACGAAGAGTCGGACACGACTAAACGACTGAACAACAACAAGAGTAGGATATGGCTTGCTGGATCCCTGAGAAGCAGCCATACCAATGATGAGTTAAAGGGCTCTCACTTATCCTTGAGTTGGCAGAAAACTATTCCAGAACAAAATTTCCTGACTTTCTCCCATCTTTGACCTAAACCACACATGCAAAGCACTGACAACAACTCTTGTTCCACCAAAAATGAAGCTGGCTAGTAAACTAAAGAGAGAGAATGAAAGAGCAGAGATTATTGGGGTGAGAAAGTAAGATTTTGGTTTTGGTCTCCCTTTTCAACACCCCCCCTCCCCCAGTATTTTCTGCCGGGACTGTTGGGCACGTTAAGCACCTGGAAATATGCATAGATTGTATACAAGACAAAAAAAGGTTTATTTCACTTTGGAAGATCAATATGTATTGTCAAAGATTACATGACATTGTCTATATGAGATCCATGTGAAACCATAATCATGGAACTGTTTCACTGGCACAGAATTAGCTATTATGGTCATGGATTCAAAGTTCTCTGGCACTGCCATGATGGAAAAACACAAATGCATAGAATGAACCCTCATGGATCATCTTTATTTTTATATGGGATATCCCAGAAAACAAAGTAGAGATCAAGGGGGGGGGGGGGTTGGGACCCAAAAAGCTGTAACAATCCAAAGTATATTTTGATGCTGCCATGGGACAAAAGTATAAATCCAAGTCACATGCCCATTTAGATTCTCTTAATTTTTAGCTAGAATTAATGCAGGAATTTATTGCAGATAAATTATGAATTTGCAGAATTTATTTTGCTTAATTACTATAGTAACAGTTAATGTTTAGAATGAGAATTATGTTAATGTACTGTAGATCAGGTAGAAATCCATTAACTTCATTCAATTAGTTATTGTGAACAGATTATGGACTTGCTGAATTTCTGTGAAGAAGTTACTATTAAAGGTGAAATTTGGGGGAAGCAGTATTAGGCATAATTTTATCAGGGATCTTTCCAGCGAGTGATTGGAGAAGCTGCATCATTAAATACCTTCCTCTCCTCACCTCCAAGTTGACCAGAAAGACCAATGCCAAGTGTGGATGAAGCAATCCTAACCTGTAAATCCATCACAGCATATGAGGCTCAGCAAAGTTTTACAGCCCATGTTGCACACAATATTAAGATGTTATTGTACAATTTCTGGGCTTTTGAAGCATAAGAAAAAATGGTATGGATATGATGTACTCCTCACCTGATGTTTTTGACAACTTTGCAAAAAACTGCACCACTGGTATAACTGTAGAAGGACCTTGGATCATAAAATTCCAAGATCATGAGGCAGTTCTTTTATGAGCAGCATGGGGCCAGAGTAAACTTCTGAAAACTCTTGTCTTTTGTAAGCCACTTCCAGAAAACAAAGTTAACATATATCCATCTTACTGGAAGTGCTGTGCTGTCATCTTTTCTGACCTTCATTCAAAAATAGGGTTCACTATTGTCGGAGAGAGACCACTGAAATCAAACTATTTCAACACTTGCATTTTTCTACAGAGAATTCCAAGAGCAGCCAAGTACCATCTACAAAAACCTGTGTGCTGGGGAGAATGTCGATTGCATCTTCTAATGCTGTTTTAGGCTACATTCACACTGAATGGTTGGGTTTGCCCAATATGCTAAGCTACAGCATGTCTAACTTGTTTATAACTCAATATATTATGCAAAGCAGACAGTGCAAATGCTTTCAACTGGATTAATTCATTATTTGCTTGTCTTCTGTAAGATTAAAGGTAAAGGTAAAGGTTTCCCCCGCACATTTGTGCAGTTGTGTCCAACTCTAGGGGCTGGTGCTCATCTCCGTTTGTTAGCCGAAGAGCCAGCGTTGTCCGAAGATGCTTCCACGGTCATGTGGCCGGCATGACGCACGCGGAACGCTGTTACCTACCCACCGAAGTGGTACCTATTCTGTATTCTGTAAGATTACAGAACATTAAAAATGGATCTACCTTAGCTTCCCCTGATATGCTAATTTTCTATATATATGTATTTCTGTTTGACTGAACATTTTATCATGTAATACCACCTTGCAATATGAAATATGACAACCCAGACATGATTTTTAAGCACTTCATCTTTTTCTGAAAGCTAAGTCTGGGGTCAGAAATAAGCAACATGGGGTAGTTGCTAATAGCCTGAGTCTTTGGATTAGGCCTTTTGCTAGCCCTGTCAATAGCCCAAAATCAGCTACAGCCACTCATGTAGTCCTCAGCACTACATTTTAATTTTTTTTCCAAATTACCATGACATAGCATTGTTCCGAGGCAGTGGCCCACTACAGAGTAATTAAAAGGGCAGCATTAGAGGGTTTTTTCCCCTGCTGCTGAGCATGCTGCTATCAAGGAAAAATAGAGTGAAGGACAGGGATGCTTTTTTCTCATCAAACTTCTGAAGTAGCACAAACGATGACTAGAACAGTGCACTTCTTCTTCTCTGCTTAGCAATCCATCCACCTGGGCTTACATCAATTTGTAGCATCTTCATCACCCACTTATCTTTTTGTGCTCCATCAAGGAATTCGTCCAGAGATAATTGCCCTAAAGAATCATTGGCAAGACAGAAGAAGTCATAGTATGTTAAAGATGAGATGCACTCTGTCCAATCCCACAAGTCAACTTCCACCTTCCCTTTTCATTGGACTATAAAGAGGAAAAGGAAATGTGCTAACATATTGAAATGTTGCTTCTTTGATTCATTTGCCATTGGAAAACAAATGTTAGAACAGATAGAATCATTTATATTTTCCTCAACTAGGACAGTGATATTCCAGAACAATTAAGTGAGGCAAAGTCACTTGGAAAATCTGATTTGAACATTCAGAAACATGATTTGCTGGGATGGTAGACAGTAGTCATCTGCCCCTCATAAATATTTAAGGAAGTCAGAAAATCTCAGAGCAAATTTGGAAAGGACAAACCAGATAATGAAATATTTAGGTGTGCTGGGAATGAATCTTTCTGGAAAGTATTCTCTACAGTAGTGTACAGAAATTGAGCTGAATGATTCACAATCTGGAAAATTGGCAAGTCTTTCTCTACCTCCCCCCCACCCCCACCCCACATAGCAGAGATAATGAATCTGGGTGTCTATCAGAAAAAAGAGACAGAGAGAGCTTAAATTTCCAATCTGTAGCATTATGGAGTGCTTGCTCTCTCCCTAGAGCTGATGTGAAACCAGTTAATTTTGCCGAATGCACGTTTAAACATTGTTTAAATATCTGTAATCAATTCATATATTTTTAATAAAAATTGAAAAAAATCTGTAATTCAATAATTCAAATACTACAAGTTTGTTTTTGTAAAAAAGAAAGGAACTCAACATGGGTGTGCTCCTGGGATTCCTGAGTGACTAAATGACTTTCAGTTGATAATTCAGTAACTGTTAAAGTGTCAATCCAAAAAATACCCATGTTTTAAATGACACTGATTAAATTTGTGTACTACTTGCATTAGGCATAGGCAATCTGTTGCAACCAGAAATTTTGAGTTACAATTCTCATTAGACTTGTAATGGACCATGATGCTTGGGGATCATGGAATTTGTATTACAAAAGATCAGGAGGGTATCAAATTGCCAACCTTAATTTCAAATAAGACATCAGTATGGCCCAAAATCAAGTTATTACCATCTCCATTCTCATCTACCAGCTCAAATATTCTTTCCACAACTTCTTCTGGAGTCAGACCGGGAACAGGTCTTTCTTCATCAGACTTGTATGCTTGCTTAAGCCTATAAATAGCCTGAAAAAAAATAAACCCATAGTATTAAGAGGAAGCCACATAATAAAACATACGTAAACCTGAAACAAATGTGCATAGACGTTTGATGAATACTTTGATCAAGTGTTTGAAAAATAAAATATAACTGTAAGAGTTGAGTCTGACTCGGACGCTGAGCAAGGTGAAATCGAAACCTCTGTTAAACAAAAGAGGGAAATCGAAACCTATCCTGAGAAAACTTGGGAAATCGAAACCGAGAATGACTCGACAGAGCGGGAAAATCCTGAGCAGCTGACTAGCCAGGACCAGGGAGCACATTCTAAGCCACCATTCAGCACAAGGGAAAGGCAAGCCGAAAAACGCACCAAACAGAAAGAAGCCCGATTGGTCTCCGAGGATAAACGGCATGGAGGGAACAGGATAAAAAGATGCCAGCACAAGGAACAAACCACCGGAGACAACCGTTCCACTGAGCTAACAACTAAAGCAGAAGTAGAGCCGGAACTGCTCTACAAAACCTGCTCCGTAGCCTGCGCAGAATCAGAGCCAATGCATTTCACCACTTCGGAGTTCCTCCAGTTGCCTTCCTCTTTAGCCGACTCTCGCCGTGACTCCTCGCCGCGTTTCCCAGCTGAGCCCTGCCTTGCCACGCCACGCACTTCAGCTGAGCCCTGTTTAGCCACATTGCCGGGTTGGGATTAATTCTACAACGTTCACCCTTCCAAAAGACTTTATAGATATAATTAGTTGAATTTGTAAATAAATTTAATTCTATTCAATTCTCTGGTCGCCTGCTACTCTGAGCAGGACAATAACTAAAGTAATGTTTCAGGAAATTTGTAGGCACGAGTGATGTAGACTGCTTCCGCATGGACCATTCCTAGTGCTGTATCAGACACAAGGCATTGTGCAGGTGTTCTATCTTTCCTTATTTTTAACATTTTCAGTGTTAAAAACAAAAATATGAAAGAAACAATTGGAAAACAATGATGAAACATACATTAGCTATGTTTTCCTATAACCCAGGATTTCAGGTTTGTTGTGGAAAAAAAATAACTAATACACACAGCTTATCCTCTCATACTTCATTTTTCTCTTTCTGTGAGAGAGTAAAATTAACCAGAAAAGAATAACTCATTGTCATATCTGAACCTGTTTGTTTGCTCTTAAATAAACTGGGATCATAAGCCAGCAAAGAACTGTTACATCCATTCTTTTCCTTTTATTGTTCCTAACCTTCTGCTTAAAATGTAAGGGGGGAAAATCCTCTACTCATCTTCCTTCCTTCTTTTGGTTGGATTGTGGGTTGTGGACTCTTACATTTTTTTAAGAATAAAATTTAGACATCTCTTTTTTTCTTCTTGTGTTATTATGAGCTATTCTTTGACCAAAAGCAACTTTGGGATTGCCTTTTACTCGATTGTGGAATAGCCATGTAAAATAGACTTATATTTTAGGCATAAACACTGTTCGCTTCTAGATACTTAGGATTCACAAAGTGGAGGTCTGTCACACTAAAATAGTTGTAATTGTAAAAGTATTAAACAGCAGTGTAAATGAACTGATGAGTTGAGGAAGGGGTGAATAGATTTGGAAAGTCTATCCTCTTATACTAACCACAGTATAGCAAGTGTAATGTACACAACAGCTTCATTCTGATTCTTTTTAAATTCTAATTAATAAAAAAAGTAGAAATCTGGCATGTGCAAACTAAAGCATTAGCTTCCAGCTGCCCAAATTTTTAAAAAAGGTGGAACAGCCGGCAAAGACATCACACATTTCTACTTACCTCAACTATTTCTAGGAGCTCAGGTTTATCTATGCAGCCATTTCCATCTTTATCATACATCTTGAATGTCCATCTCAGCTTGTGTTCCAGTTTTCCTCGCAAAACCAGATTCAAAGCAGCCACATATTCTAGGAAATCAATGGTGTTATCCTGGTAATATAAAATAGTCACTTTAATTGTGATCAACTTAGATCTCAACAGTAGTACATTTACTATTTTGTGGCTCTGCCACACTGCACACTACTTATGGCCATGAGCTGTTTTCCACGGCCTCTGGAGCCCAGAGCAGGTTGCCAAAATTCAACAGCAAACAGCTGAATCATGGTGGTACAACTTCTTTCTTTGTGTGGGGGGGATGGAGGGGGGAAGAAGAAGAAGAAGAAAAAAACCTCAGGTAAAATGGTTAAGCCTCGAATGGGCTGAAAGCAGCTATTTTGCATGAAAAAGAGAGGTGGTCTGAAAATGAACATCCTGTCTCTTCTAATGACACAATAAACACATTTTATTTATTTATTTGATTTATATAGCCGCCCAACTCACTTTTACATGCCTCTAGGCGGCTTACAATAAAACAAATAAAAACACAAAATAATAATATAAAACAAAAATAAAACACAAAGCAGTTGGGTACGATCTAATCTGTCATCCATACAACCTAGCTCCTATCCATGTACCAAAATGTTGCCTGCCGCTTCTCTGCAGGAAAGAGGTAGGTATTGTATCTATATTTGCTCTTACAGGGATTTGTTAACTGTGGATCTTACAATGAGAATAACTATTAATCCTCAGCTGCAATTGAATGAAAAACACATTTATAATGACTGGTTAATATCTTGATGCAGCTGGGAAGTGAAGCAACAATATACAACTCCCAGAATCACTTCTTTGTTTACTTATAAAGAATTAGTTCACAATGACAGCTTCTGAATTTAAATGTGATATAGCAAGTTCCACAAATTTGATCTCTCGGAGTTTTGAAAATAGCTAATAATAAGGATAGAGGGGCAATTTGGAATTCGAATCTACTGTTGGCAGATATGGGTTGTTACTACTTTTTCTCAATGCAACGTTTTTTCCCCAGTAGAAACTGCTATTTAAAGCTCCTCTTTCTCTTCCAGGACACAGCAGTTACCAGCATTCATATGTCTGATCAGAACAAGTCAAGGAAAAATGGTTAACCTGAATTGCTGAAGTTTTGATCTGAATTGGGATCTCTGCAACTGCTATTTGCCCATTAAAAATGACTTGTGTTCTTATTAAAGATGGGATTCACACATTGCCTAAGCCATGGTTTCGTTAGAAAGGGTTCGTCAAATAAGTCACAGTTAATTGAGTGCATACCACATGAAGTCATATAGTATAAACTTTACTTTTACAAGCTTTAGAAATGAAAGTTGATTGGGTAACTTTGGGCTAGCCTCTTTCAGCCCAACCACCTCACAGCATTGTTGATATTTTGTGTTATTTTGTACAGCCCAAGGCAGCATACAAATCTAATAACTAACTAACTCACTCAGCACATTCTCCATGGAGGAAAGCATGTGGGTTGAATTCTAGTCAGGAGACATCAAGAGCACAAGGACTCATTGCTAAAGTAAGCAAAACCCAATAGATAAAATCTGTTAAAAGGCAGAATGAAACAGCTATACAAGTACCCTTATCTTACAAAATATGCCTCCTCAATTTAGATATGTTATACAGGAGTGTAAATGGGGATAGCAGAATTCACTTATTGGACTAAGTCATAATGTGGTTTTAGCTTCTAGGATAGTGTCACGCCAGTCATAGATAAATACACATCAGTGCAATATGTGGACCAGGTCTGCGTTTGTCTAAGCATGCACCTGATCTTTCTCACTATTATATTTAACTGATCATTATCTTCAGATTTTTTTTTCATTGTTCGGATGGGGAAAGAAATTCAGAATAAAAACCGAACTACATGAGGCATGGTCTGCAGGCAAAGACACTCTCTTTCAGAAAGAGTTTATGTGTGCAACTTGTATGTATTTCCACTCTATGCAAAATATGACAGTAGTATGTAGTGGTGGACAGTGAAGTTGACTGAAGTAAAATCCCATTTCCCTTCAAAGCGAATCCGAATCTGAAAATGACAGTAAGTGCACTGCGCTCTGGTTTGCATAGTACACTTAACTGTAAAAAAAGCCAAGGTTAAGAAGCTGCAGAGGATGGGGCTAAAGAGATTGTGTGCACAGTTTTATAACCAGCTAGAGCAGGGGTCCCCAACCTGTGGGCTGTGGCCCACTAGTGGGCTGTGGCCTGTTAGGAAGTGGGCCACGGGGCTCCCGTCTGCAAACCCTACCCCACCCCCGGTCCATGGAAAAATTGTCTTTCACGACTGGTCCCTGGTGCCAAAAAGGTTGGGGACCGCTGAGCTAGAGTGATTAAATATGTTAAATAACTTTTGTTAAAGGGGGAACACTGATGAGCTGATGAGGTATGCTGTGCAACACTTGCCCGGTAAAGAAAATGAGCGTTCCAGGATAAGGAAGCATGGAATTGCACTCCAAGGTATGTATAGGTATGTATTGGCTAAGACCAAGTGTAGTATCACCTCCTGTAATAAAGTTTGTTAACTTTTTATTAACTATAGGCAGAATTACAAAGCCCACGGATGTTTCCAGAGAAAAGGTAACAGTAAGTTTGAATATAATTAGAATGACTTGAAACCAAGTGCCTTCACTTTCCATCATGTAGATGCACTCCCAGTCCACATCATATGGGATGGGATGTCTGAGGACTGTGTGATCCTATGCATATTTTGCTGCTTCTTTTTGGCTGATATATGAACCTATGCAAACCTGTGGCTCAAAATGACTATTTGTAATGCATTGGAACTAAACAGGCTGATTTTAGAAATGTTTTTGCATGTGTTTTTTGCTCATTGTGACACTGCAACTCACATTTCTCAGAAAAGACTAAACCACATTCACATGCCAGATTCAGTACACTTAAGTTTTATTACTCTTTTTCTGACTAGAATAGGTGCATGAAGTTAACGTAATATGAAGTATTGTGACATTACCATAATGTTATAAAATGAATGTGTAGGTGTTGTTTAAAATTCCCTTAGCATTTGCACTGTACTTAAATAATAAGTTCAGTGAGAGAATTCCAGTTTATTAGCAGGAATTACAAGAAACTGTTTTTCTTGTAACTAATTCTCTGTTAACCCAAAGCAGGTCATTTGATCCAGAGCCATTAAGACAGCAATATATTTTGATCAGAGTCAAATGCCTTTTTATATAACAGGCGTAACAGGTAATCATGCATTTAATACAGTCTCTGCATTAAAAAAAAAGCCATTCTTCCACTACACAGAAATGTCAGCATGAATCCTGCATCGATTGCTTCCTTACCAAAATAAATTATTATAATGACATTAATCTCTCCAGTTATGACATCCCTACTTTTTTTCCTCCTGCAAATATCACCTTATGCTATAGTAGAATTCATCAGATTTTCCCCCAATTTTGGAAATAATGGACTGGATGCTATGGGACATAACTGTCAGCAATTGGAAGAATTTTGACCAATCAAGTATTTATTTCAAAAGTCATCTCATAGAGTCTTGATCAATGCTATTCAGATGATGATGATGACAAAATCTATCAATAGGAAGAAAAGTAAGAATCTGACAATAAATACAACCTTGAACTGATTAGTTCCCCTTCTGTACAACATTCTGGACCTTCTGAACTCCTGGCATACTTATCACATTTCTTATCTGAAACACACCATTTTCTGCATGGTCATTCAAAAATATATTTTGTTGTGATCTATGAGACTTGCTCCTAGATAAGTGGCTGTCCAATTGCAGCATTAACAAATAACATCTAGCCAAAAGGGAAACTCCACATTTAGAAACCAGGAGAATGTGAGCTTTCAACTTTTAATGTCAGTTTTAATGTGCTTACCCCATTCTTATCGAAAGCTTTGAACATGTTTTCCACATAATCTGCTGCTTCTTGATTATCATGAACCCCAAAGAATCGTTTGAATTCATGCATGAAGAGAGTCCCACTTGGACATTCCACTACAAACTTCTTATACCATTCCTGCAATTCAGCCACATCAATCTCAACTTGTTCTCCTTCCTCATTAGTGAAATGTTGTCCCATGTTGCTTTGAAAGATGGAGAAGAAATGTTTTCTTTCTTTCTTTCTTTCTTTTTCTTTCTTTCTTTCTTTCTTTCTTTCTTTCTTTCTTTCTTCTTTCTTTCTTTCTTTCTTTCTTTCTTTCTTTCTTTCTTTCTTTCTTTCTTTCTTTCTTTCTTTCTCTTTCTTTCTTTCTTTCTTTCTTTCTTTCTTTCTTTCTTTCTTTCTTCTCAGCCTTCTTCTCAGTAAATCTTTATTTTTCTTCTTCTTAGATATTTAATTTCTTTTACCTTTCTTTAATGACTATTGCACATGTAAGCTGGACTTCTTCTCATCATGTTCCTTTTTACCTTTCTGACCTGCAGCCTCTATTCAATCTTGTTGCAGAATTTTCTCTCTGTTTCAGCTTAATGTGGTTCCCCTGAATTAAATCATTACAAGATAAAAATATCTAAGGTCAATAGGAGATTCCCACATACGTTGCTCAGAGACCTCCACATGTCTCAGTGCAATGCTTTTACTTAGAGGAACTCCCAGGTTGGTCTCTGATGCTAATCTACTGATATGAACACTACCTAATTAAGAGTTATTTATAACCTTTTTTTTGCTGACCCTGTTTGACCCATATATGAACTTATCACAATTGTTCCCCACAAGTGAGCAGCCAACCTATAAAATAACAACCTTGCTGCTTATTTCAAATTATGAGACATTCAGAAACGGAGATGAGATTAAATCTAAATCATTTTGTTGATTTTCTTCATATATTTCATAATCTTTGAAACAGGGGCTGGCTTGCTAAACCAAAGTATGGCTTATTTGTGTTGGGCTTAACATGTTGTGTAAACCTAGCCATTGTGATTTTTAACCATGATTTATGGTTCAGTGAATCTAGCCAATTATAGATCATAATTCAACCTAGCCATAGCATCAAGACATGAATGTTTAACAATTGCCATTCTCAAGTTTTCAAGCAATTGAAGGAAATAAATTTACTCACATTCTTCCCAAAATGTAACAGTTTTCCTATTATACTAAACTCCTTAGCAACCTTTTAGATTACAAATATAGGCTTTTTCCCAAGATATCAGCCTTATGTCTCCATTAAATTAAAAGCTTATCCCAATTCCCTTTTTCCCTGTCACTCCAGACCAAACTTCTGTTCTCATGTTAAATAGAAACAAACAACCTGTCACTTTAAATAGGCTTGAGCCCTCCTGATAAACAGATACATCCCATTCCAAGAGGATTAGCAGAGTGTTTAGAAGAAACAATAATCTCTGTTATAATAATAGCAGGACATGAAGGATTAAAGGGGGTGGACTATACAGCAGGTCAATTTCAAGCAAAATACAACCCCAAATAATATCATTATGAATTGAAATGTCTATACAAATATTTAGCTGGTTAACTTAAATCAATATTTCATCTATCTCCATAATTTCTATGTTGTCTCCATCCAAGATTTATGGCATAACAACAATAAAATGATAAATCAGGATGAATGTGTAACAGGTATTTTAAAACCCATATAATTAAATGATTTTGGCTCCTCCCCCTTGCATGTTTGTTTGGATTGATTTGATCCAGCTTTTCCTTTCCATCAACCAAAATGTTTTTGCCTGCTCCCTAGCATTGTGCTATCAGAATTCATTTTCCTTTTACTTAAATCTAAAAACTACATTTGGTTAAGTTTGTAAGAACCAATATAAATGGCTCATAAGAGTGTAAAATTTTCAAATTCTCCACAGCTACACTATTCCTCAGGCAAGGTTTGCAAAAGGTAGGAGATGAAGAAACTCCCAAAATTAAGCCAGAGTTTTAAGGTTCAAGATTTCTTATTCTACTACAGTCTCAAGATAAGACTGCAGATTGAACACAGTATTAGTGGTACAAAGAGACAAAGAAAATGATTGCTTTCTATGGTTGTTGTGGGTTTTCCGGGCTGTGTGGCCATGTTCTGGCAGATTTGGTTCCTAACGTTTCGCCAGTAGCTGTGGCTGGCATCTTCAGAGGACAGGAGCACAGCTAGAAGATTCTCTCTGTGCCCAAGTGGAGGGTGTGTGTTCCTGCTGGTGTTTATAGCTGCTGAGAGGGTGTGTGTCTTCTGTGGGTCATTTACAAGAGATTAGGAGAGGGTTCTTTGTGGTGATTAGGGGGTGTGGTGCTGTCATGTGTGGGATTAGCACATCTATTGTGTGAGTTGTTTGTATATTTCTTATAACTTTTTTTTCATAGTTAAGCTTTACTTCATTATTAGGGTTTCCAGGGTCTAGTTTTACTTGATGTAGTATTGAATTATTTGTTCTTGCACTGCAAGGTATTCTCAAACATGCTGTTTCAAAATCAACTATGTGAAACAAGCTTCCACATGCTCAGGCCATCACTGTGTGTTGCATCACTGTTATGCAAGTTTGGATGTTAATGATTTGTTATTGGGAAGACAGAAAAGCCTCTCTGTATTTACTCTGAAATAACACCATCATGAGGAATAATGAATGCTGTTTCCTTATGCTAATGCTAGTCCTTTTAAATACTAATGTACAGTAGTACTAATATGAACATACTTCTAATTACCATTAAGGATCCTTTACACTGTTAATTGAGGATATCTATTATTTTACTTTCTTGGCATTTTGGAATCATAATAACCAAATGTATCTCTTTGTCATTTCTGAGATGCCTGCTTCAATGTGAATATTCTTAAAAACAACACATAATAGAACAACATTGTCTATGCTGGTTCCATTGTAGGTGTAAAATCACAGAAGTGGCAGGGATCTCAGGAATCATCTAATTTAACCACCTGATGATACAAGAAAACCAGTTATTGCTGATAGGTGTCCATCAGCCTCTGCTTAAAACATGTAACTAAAGAAATTTCACTATCTTTAGAGGAAATCTTTCCAGTGCTCAACACTGTTTACTATCAGGAAGTTATTCTTTTGATATATAATATTTAAATATTATTTATAGTCCATATGGACTGTGTGGGAAACATGATCCTATCTAGAACTCATTAAAGCTCCTTTGCATGTTCAAATCATCTCTTCCACACTGAAACTATATAATAATATGATACCAATGCTTAAGGTTCCACTCTCTGGAATAAATCTGCTTTGTTAATCTAGCAAGTTGTAGTTTGTTCAATAAACCATGATTAAAAATTGGTGTGGTTTGCTTTGGTTTTATTTTAGTATTAGAAGAGCAAGAGCTAACATCTAGTCATCATCAAGTACTCCCCAAAAAGATAAGCAGGGTTAGATGTGGTTAGTAGTTGGACAAAAAAAAATGCTAGATAATCTTAGGGCTGCAGGTTAGACTGGGAGGTCAAAACACACACACACACACACACACAAACATACAAAAAAAAACAAAAGAAAATGGTAAATCACTTCTGTATTAGTGCCAAGAAAATAAGGAATTGACTTTGGCTCAAGAGAGTCTTTACTTTTTCAGTTATAGTGACCACCAGGAGGCACCGCATTACCAGTTTCATCTTTATTGGGAATCTTCAGATATAAGCAGTCAGATATTATTCTCTGTGGTTCAGACTCTCTACTGGAAATTGAACTCATGGACCTTTGGACCTTAGACAAATATACACAGTGCATTAACTTTACGAACTACCCAGATCCTGGTGCTTAGCAGTTGCAGGAAGGAGTATCCACAAACGCTGTCAGAATGGTATACTATTACTTTTTTAGCGTTTGTGTGAACAAAGCCAATGAGACCAGAAATGCAGAAAGCACAAGAGTCATGGTGCCTTGCTCTAAATACAATGGTACAATGCATTTCTACAGCTGGGTTTACACAATATGCTAATCTAGAACGCTTTACTAGGAAAAAAAATCACAATTGGCTAGTTTCACATAGCAACTAAGTCCTTTTCCAGACAGGACTGCAATAGGAAAATTAAACTGCATTGAGCCTCATTGGATGCTTATTGTCATGCTATGTTCTGGATTCTTCCTGCTATAATCTCAAGAACTCCCATTTTAAATCTTTTTCAAATGAGATTTTGAAAAATGGGAGCAATTTGCGTAGCCATTTTGCATGGGGTGATTTTTATCAACACTGGGTCCGCCAGTCCCTAGCTCCTGCTATTGTACAGTGGCAGAGAGATACCACCATAGCAAGCAGACAAAATCTTTGCAGTTTATCTCCTTGTACTTTTTCTTATACTTAGGGGGAAGGGATTTTAGTGTGAAACTGAGGTGCAGTAAGTACTTTTCACTAGCAATGGACAAGCACTGACTAGCTAGGATGTCTTTGGCAGGATTTAGCTGATCTTGGGTGATCTCAACAGTTGGGCAGAGCTGGACCTGGTTAGAATTTTGATGGCACACCACCAGAAATTCCAAGACCATAGAGTTGATTGGAAATCTGTAAAAATGACAAAAACAACAGAAGGCAATGGCAAATAATTTCCCTCTATGTGGTCGCCAGGAGCCAAATTCAATTCAAGGGAGTGTTTACTACTAGCCAGAAAGGCTGAGCTCTGATTGGTTATGCAAGTACAATAGACTTTGGTGATGTAAATATATTCATTTCTGCAGTGCTATAGTTGCCTTAAATAGAACAGCCTGTTCCAAGTCTAGCTTTGTTTAATTTGTGCAATTGGTAGGACTGCCATATCTGGGCTGCAAAGATCCAAACTACCGCTAGATGGCAGCAAAGAGACAGAAAATTCTAAAACTTTCTGCCACATTGATATGACAGTCTAGCAATCATAAAATTTGAGTGATGGGAAAGCTGTCTAGAAGTGCCTCACATCAAAACCAAAGAAATCACATTATCATTTACTTCTATTGCATAGATTTATTAAACTAACTCTAACCCATTATAGTGTGTGAAATGTTCATACAAGTTAAGGAAGCAACAGCAAAAAGTATCTTGGGGAGCCAAAATCTAGTCATCAGCTGTCCTAGGCAAGCCATACATACTATTAGCAAACATGAGCTAATGAGCTGGGAGGATTTAACAAAACTGATTACTCATCTTCTTTCAGACGATTTATAAAGCATGTTCCCACACGTTAGCTACCTTAAAGACTGAAAGAAACTCAGGAAATGCCAGCAACAGGATGGGATCAGATCTTTGCTGACTATAAGAAAGGTAAAGGAAGAGGAAAAAGGTATCACTGATATTTCCCATTTGGCATAGCAGCATCTATTACAGCTTAAGGGTCTAACAAAGAAGGATGGAACACAACATTCCATTATGAGTTATTTTGTTGCTATCTAATGGTTATCCAGATTTTTGCAGCACAGATATGGTAGTGTTACAAGAATGGTTGCATTTTACACAGTTACATAATGTTCATCCTGCTGCTATTCCCTTTCCGGGTAAGCAAAGTTGTGCAAAGTGGAGAAAAGAAGTAAACAATTGTAAGACAAAGAAATTAAAGGAATTAGATAAAAATAGCAAATTACTTCACACCCATATCATTCACCATAATTTTCTTTCTCTGCAAACCATCCTTGTTTCCACTACATCAGTGGTGGGGAACCTTTTTTCTGCCAAGGGCCATTTGGATATTTATAACCGGGGACTGGGGGGCGGGGTTTCTGGGATTTCCGCAGACCGGGGGCCAGAGTTTGCGGGCGGGAGCCAATCACAAGCACTGGGGGGCGGGGTTTGTGGGCAGGAGCCAATCACGCAGAAGGGGCGGGGTTTGCAGGCGGGAGCCCCGCGGGCCTGACGTTGCCCACCCCTGCACTACATTATATATCACCACATACATTGCCTTTTGTTCTTTAAACTTCTCACCAATCTCTTTTTGAGGATCTCATCAACTCTAACCACAACTTGTTTAATCTTCCCCTTCCTCTTAACCCATTCACTCTTCCCTGATTCATTTCTTTTGCAGTTTAACCCTCATTCATTCTCTTTATATATCCAAACCACTTCCACAAGCTTTGTTCTGTACTGATCACTCACTTTTGCTGAGATTTGTTCATTTGTTTTCCAAGCATCCCTTTCTCCTACACAGCAATTCCCCTTATATTTTGTAAATGTTTTCTTTTTCATTTTTCATTAAAAAAGTTTCTTGAAGGCATAATTTCTCTTGCTTAGTCCTAGTGAAAACAAGCATGAAGGGTATTAATGCATGTATGTATGTATACCTGCTGTTTTAATTGTTGCAGTTTGATTGTCTTGCTTTTTGGCAAATTATTTTTATTGTTTTTTGTGCACTGCTTTGAGTTCTTTCAGGTAGAAAAGCATCATCAACATAGCCAATTTTGTGTTAAATTTTGCTCTAGAAAACATATCTAGCACTGGAATACCCTCCTGATTTGAAAAACAAACAGGAACCTGATGTATAAGCTAGTTAGTATTTCTGCTTAGAACACTGGGGCACTTCCTGCAATAAAGCTACAGCAGGGCTTTCCAAAGTTTTCCCGCGGCGACACACCAACCGCCATTGCTGTGTCACTGCGGGAAAACCCGGAAGTGCCGCTGTTGCGGCAGCGCGCAAAAACCCGGAAGCGCTGCTGCCGCTTTCGGGTTTTTGCGCGCCACCATTGGTGTGTCGCCGCGGGAAAACCCAGAAGCGCTGATGATGATCAGCGCTTCCGGGTTGTGTGGCGACACACCAGACTGTGTGTGGCAACACACTTTTGTGTCGCGACACACAGTTTGGAAAGCTCTGATCTACAGTATATACTTAGAGGATATTATGTGTAATGGCATTGAGTCAAAGCTAGCAGGAAGAGTAAATGGCTCTCCCTCGCTTGACCTGAGGCATGGTATGAACCCCTTTTTTCTGCATGTCCTCATTACACTGGCCAAGGGAACCCACCAACTGCTTTCCTT
This sequence comes from Charina bottae, assembly GCA_023362775.1. Classification (NCBI taxonomy): domain Eukaryota; kingdom Metazoa; phylum Chordata; class Lepidosauria; order Squamata; family Charinaidae; genus Charina; species Charina bottae. The sequence continues at coordinate 80,601,263 of JALMGJ010000003.1, read as the reverse complement.
AACATGGTCCATCATAAATAAGGAGATCAGTATTTATTAATCTTGTACTGTGCCAGTATAGAAATCAACTATGAAGAAGAGCCCACAAACAAAACAAAATTCATGCTTTAAAATCTTCTGAAAGCCTGTGTACTTAATTTTGCATTGGTAGTTTAACAAGACTTAAATGCCATTATTTCATAATTCAACTCTGCAGTATGTGCCTTTCAATGATAAAACAATAGTAATATGATAGGAACATTTGTTTAAAAAAATAGCAAAAACCAAGTGAAATAGTGAAATTTCCCCTTTATTATTGTTACAAACTTAGTTAAGATGAACACATTTCAAAATATTGCCACAGAGCTGAATGCTGGACAGTGTTCCCAAAATTAGAGACATATTGAAGATACTTGAGAGCAGACTACACTCTATATCAGTGTTTTTCAAACCTGCCAACTTTTGGATGGGTGGACTTCAACTCCCAGAATTCCCCAGACAGCATGTTCCCCAGTTCACACATCTTAAAGTTTTCAACTTTGAAAAACTGTGTTCTATATGGATAGAAGAAAGTGGGGAATCCCTTCCCTTTTTTTCTGATTCATATGTATAAAATTACAGTGTATAATTTGCTCTCTCGAAACCAAGCTTCATTACTGAGTCATCAGATCCTTAACTTAGGAGGCAATGAAAATGAGGAATCATACCAAGAATATTTTGAAAGCTGTAAACTTATTGGAAAAAAGATCACAAAGTATGGTAGTCAAAAGTAAAGGCATATTATACTGATAAAATAGAAACAAGGAGGCTGAAGTATTTTGATATTGTTTGGGAAGTTCTTGATTCTGTAGCATATTGTGTTAAGCGATAATATGTCCTGTTTGGTTTTGGCTTACATGTTATATGAACCACCTGACTGTAGTTTATTCAATAAACTAGAGTTCAGTAAACCATTGCTTCGTATCATCTATAAATCCAATCTTTGCTGAAATTTTAATCGTGTTTCATCAAAGACCCCAGTGCATCTACAGCATTTTGAAATCAGCTACTTAAACTGTCTCCATAGAATTTTGCCAAGACAATTCACTGTGCATAACACTCTCTTCCAGCAACCCAAAAGACGACTTTATACATGGACTTCACCAGATGGTTGACACCGAAATCAGATTGACTACATCCTTTGTAGCCAAAGGTGGCGGACATCTACACAATTGGTAAAAACAAGACCTGGAGCTGACTGAAGACTTCTTCCAGAAAATTAGAAACATCGGAGGTAAATTCCAGGCAAAATGGGTATGATCAAAAACAAAGATGGCAAGGACCTAACAGAAGCAGAAGAGATCAAGAAAAGGTGGCAAGAAAATACAGAAGATCTGTATAGGAAGGATAATAATATCGGGGATAGCTTTGATGGTGTGGTTAGATAGTGTGAGTTAGAGCCAGACATGCTGAAGAGTGAGGTTGAATGGGCCTTAAGAAGCATTGCTAATAACAAGGCAGCAGGAGACGATGGTATCCCAGCTGAACTGTTTAAAATCTTGCAAGGTGATGCTGTCAAGGTGATGCATGCCATATGCCAGCAAATTTGGAAAACACAAGAATGGCCATCAGATTGGAAAAAAATCAACTTATATCCCCATACCAAAAAAGGGAAATGCTAAAGAATGTTCTGTAGCTTGAATCATGTCAACTGGATTTCCATTTTCTCAGTGGAAACGTTTCGCTCCTTATCCAAGGAGCTTCTTCAGTCTGAGCAAAGTTAGTAAGGGAATCCTAAATATGTTTCTAGGTAGCTGTGTGACCTTACACCTGGGGCTAGGTCATGGTTATATTGAGATGTTATTTTAAGTCCTTTTATCATCTAAAGGAGGATCGTTAAGATCACCATGCTGCTGTTGAGCTTGCGAAATGGTCTTAATCTTCCTAGGCACAGAAGACAAAGCAGGGAGGAAGATGATGATAAAAGGACTTAAAATAACATCTCAATATAACCATGACCTAGCCCCAGGTGTAAGGTCACACAGCTACCTAGAAACATATTTAGGATTCCCTTACTAACTTTGCTCAGACTGAAGAAGCTCCTTGGATAAGGAGCGAAACGTTTCCACTGAGAAAATAGAAATCCAGTTGACATGATTCAAGCTACAGACAATTCCACCTGGATGACTGAGAACCTTCATAGGCTAAAGAATGTTCAAACTATCAAACAGTGGCACTTATTTCACATGCCAGTAAGGTAATGCTCAAGATCTTGCAAGGTAGACTCCAGCAATTCATGGAGCAAGAATTGCCAGATGTACAAGCTGGGTTTAGAAAAGGCAGAGGAACTAGAGACCAAATTGCCAATTATCTGCTGGATAATGGAGAAAGCCAGGAAGTTTCAGAAAAACATCTATTTCTGTTTTATTGACTATTCTAAAGCCCTTGACTGTGTGGATCGTAACAAATTGTGGCAAGTTCTTGGTGGTATGAGGATACCAAGTCATCTTGTCTGCCTCCTGAGGAATCTGTATAATGACCAAGTAGCAACTGTAAGAACAGACCATGGAACAACGGACTGGTTTAAGATTGGGAAAGGAGTACGGCAGGGTTGTATACTCTCACCCTACCTATTCAACCTGTAAGCAGAACACATCATGCAACGTGCTGCGCTTGATGAATCCAAGGCTGGAGTTAAAATCGCTGGAAGAAACATTAACAGTCTCAGATATGCACATGATACCACTTTGATGGATGAAAGCGAGGAGGAGCTGAGGAGCCTTATGACAAAGGTGAAAGAAGAAAGTGCAAAAACTGGGTTGCAGTTAAACCTCAAAAAAACCAAGATTATGGCAACCAGCTTGATTGATAACTGGCAAATAGAGGGAGAAAAAGTGGAGGCAGTGACAGACTTTGTATTTCTAGGTGCAAAGATTACTGCAGACGCTGACTGCAGCCAGGAAATCAGAAGACGTCTACTTCTTGGGAGGAGAGCAATGACAAATCTTGATAAAATAGTTAAGAGCAGAGACATCACACTGACAACAAAGGTCCGCATAGTTAAAGCAATGGTATTCCCCGTAGTAACCTATGGCTGCGAGAGCTGGACCATAAGGAAGGCTGAGTGAAGGAAGATAGATACTTTTGAACTGTGGTGTTGGAGGAAAATTCTGAGTGCCTTGGACTGCAGGAAGATCAAGCCAGTCCATACTCTAGGAAATAAAGCCAGGCTGCTCACTTGAGGGAATATTAAAGGCAAAACTGAAGTACTCTGGCCACATAATGAGAAGACAGGATACCCTGGAGAAGAAGCTGATGCTAGGGAAAGTGGAAGGCAAAAGGAAGAGGGGCCGACCAAGGGCAAGATGGATGGATGATATTCTGGAGGTGACGGACTCAATTGTGGGGGAGCTGGGTATGGTAATGGCCAATAGGAAGCTCTGGCGTGGGCTGGTCCATGAAGTCACGAAGAGTCGGAAGCGACTAAACGAATAAACAACAAAAACTGCTATAAAACAGAATACAGAGTCCCCCAATTGGGGGAGATGGGCGGTGATATAAATTTAAATAATAAATAAATAAATACTGAATACCTACAATTGTATTTCAACTGGAGTGTGTTACTCTAGAGTATCTCCAAAGAGCTTTGAAGAAACCCAGTATGCTGAACCCGCAGAGGAACAGAGAAATACCATTTAGCCTAGGACTGACTTGAGTTTTTGCAGTAGCTCTTTAATGGCTGGTTTCACAAATTGCATGAAGCTTGAATAAACTGCAGTTGGTTGGGTTCCTATTATATGCTAATCCATAAACCTGGTGTATAAACTGGAACATCTACTTCATATAATATATGAATCTATTGATTAGTGGGACTTATAGATTTCTGCAGTCAGAACTGACTCTGATATTAATTCCAAGCCAAACAAATCACGTTATAACTTACCATGATGTATGAAGCTCTTTGGAAGGAAAGGATCTGCTACAGCCAGAAAGAAATGCCTTGCAACCTCTTCCTTCCCTACTTCTTTTAAATGACCCACCAGTTGATGTTGATGGGAGTTGTGTAGGTAAAAGCAGAAATGTACAGTCCAACTGTGTCTGAATGAATGAATGGCTGAGAGACAAGAGAGAGCGACAGACAGACAGGGGAGAGTTTTTCTTGCGATTTGGAGCTGGTTGGAGTGACACCTTGAAGTTTCTTATCAAGAGAGCTAGGAAGAGTTTTTTCTTTGAGTTGCACAGCTGGAAACTGAGCACGTACAAGCAGAAAGGAAGCAGCCGCCAGCTAAGTGTGCTGAAAGTCCAGCAGCTACAGTATATCAAGTAAAGATAAAGCAGTATTGAAGGCACATAGGAATGCTCCAGCAGCAAAGGCAGTCTGTTAATGGACTTAGCGTGGATAACCAGAAGCTGTCCAGTGGGTGAGACCTATGGAAAAAACCTAGTAGATAGGCAAGTCTATCTATCTATATACTACTAAAACTCTCACGTCTGTCTGTATTTTGTAACCTTTATCTGGGTGAAACAGTGCACCATGGGCCATCAACATTTTGAACCAAGGTACCTCAAATGGGCTAACTCACAGAATGTGTCTAAAATCTGGGACCGATGACTCCCATGGAATAGAAATTTGGCAAATTTTATAAAACATTTTATGACATAAAAATTATCGTAAAACATTTTATGACATAATACAAAATGTCATAAAATATTTCCTGTGGTTAACTCCTGATGTTTGTCAGTGCTATACAGTTCAACATTGGCTACTTTCAAGACAGATACGTCTCTCCCTGAATTTTTAAGAACTTTTCCAGTACATTAGAAGCTCTGCCATTGTTGAAGGCATTGAGGAATCTGGTAAGGAAATATCTCTCAAACGATGACCCAACGAGTCATGGGTTGTCTAGTCAACCACAAAACTACTGTGTGGGAAGTGTGTGGCCTACCAAGAGACCCCTGTGGCAAGACCTCCAAAGGTGTCCAGTACGAAGGGCCTACTGAAGAGACCACAGTAGCGGGTGACCCACTGAAGAGGATCATTGGCTAAACAGGCTGAGACTGGCTGGGTTGGCTTCTCTAGCGGAGAGCTCAAACTGAGCCCTGTACACCCAGCCAGTCTCAAAAGTCTCATTTCACCAGTTCAGCCAGTCTCAAAAGTCTCATTTCACCAGTTCACAAATAAATCCTAGGGGTTCTTAGAGGGACTACAGTAAACCAGTGCCAGAGGAGAAGCCAGCACAGGCCCAGACCCCAGCACAGATCCCAGACAGCTTGGAGAGAGAATTCCTGTAACCATATTGCCAGTAAGCTGATTAATGGGATTTGTTGCCTTATCTGTCTGTGCTGTTTACCACCCCAAGTCAAACCTATGACTATACAGAAATGACCAAAGGGGTATAAAATGCCACAAGGAAAAAGAAAACAGAAGGAAAGTTTAAAAGTACCAGAGGCATCTGCCAGAAGGAGTCACAGACAAAAGCAATGTGTGTTGTAAGCTCTCCCTCTTTGGACATTGCACGCGCAATATGAAAGGGGCAAAGCTAGGAGCAAGATGGCGTGCTGCTGCTTTTGTCATTTTGCCAAAAGCTTTGAATTCTGCAGACATCTCTAAAAACTACATATCCACTGGAAAAGCTGTTTTTGGGAAGAGCAGTATCGTTAGATTTCTTTTGCTAAGACTTGAACTTCTCACCATTGCTTTACTGAATACAAAAAAGGGGGATTTGTTTGCTATAATCATGTTAACTCACTCTCCCAGTTTGAGATGGTGAGAGTTGAAGCTGGCAAGTACAGAAGCAAAGAGCCTGAGATTAGATAAGATCATCATTAAAATATGGCACAGGTGTCCTCCACATTCAAGGCCAAGAAACTTCCAACAAGGAGTGTGTTACCACTCATAAAATGGAATGAGAAAAAGATATTTAAACCCTGGGCTCTCACACATAGAGGTCATCATTGTACAGTATCTGACCTTCTTTATAAGGGGGCCTTCTTGTATCTGGAATAAAAGCAACTTATCTATCTGAGCCCTGACCTTGATTCTTTGTGTTGCTAGCTCAAGAACACAGGTTTGAGTTTCCAGAAACAGATTTATTACTCAATCCTGGGTGAAGTCTTAAGAGATGGAGACTTAATTTTCATAAGATCCTGAAGAAGTCCATCCCAACAGATTTTGGAGTGCCATCAAGAACAGATAATTCTCCTAATAAAAGGGAACCAGCTATAGAATCCCTGAGGACTAGGATCAATTTACCACACATATTCATCAGCAATCTGTCATGAGGGGTGTGCAGGGAGGAAGCCAAGCTGACATATGACATAATGGCCCTCAATTATTCAGAATGATGAAACCTAGAAAAGATAATGAAGAACCATTAAATGATCTGTCTAAACAGTCAACAAACTGTTCAGATGTCTTTCTCAAAAAGATATTATCAAAGGACTAAAAGAGGTATAGAAAAAGGCAACTCAGATAATTAAAAGGTAGACAATTAAAAGGTCAAGCATCATTCCTAAAAAGAAAGCAGTTTTGTTTATTGAGAAACAGACCCATGGAAATTATTACAAACTTTTTTTGTTACCCATATAACAAATACAGTAATATGTTTGAAAGATATAAAAAATCTTCACCTGTTTTATAGGACACACGTCATGAATAGAGCCTTTTTGGCAGGGGCACCAAAAGGGGGAAACTCTTGCCTTTCTATTTCGGTTTCTCATGCTTGGTTTTACATGGTTGGCTAAGATGATCCTTTTTCAGACACTTTTGTAAGTTTTTTGGCAGGGGTGGGAAACACTTATTCGTGTTTGTTCTTTTATTCTTCACTTGCAGAAGGTATCACGTTATTATTTTAATTTGCATATTTGAGTTAAATGTGCAATCATTTAGTCTATAATCCAGAGCAGTAACAATATAATAGACTAATACTAGAATTCAAATTAATGCATTAAAATTGCTGCTGGTTTAGCCACATTTTTAGAATTTGCTATCAAAAGATACAATGAACTACCTAAAGAAGCAACATGGATATGGCTCCAGGAACTGTGCATGATATGAGATTTTTAAAAGTGATTTTCAAAAGGGCTGCACAGAACCATGGAGGAGATATAGCATTTATTAATATATTTGAAATATTTTTATACTGCTTCCTATTTTTTAAAGAAGTATGAAGTGGTGTACAGCAGGGGTCCCCAACCTGTGGGCCGTGGCCTGTTAGGAAGTGGGCCGCACAGCAGGTGAGCGGTGGTGGTCCGCACGATTGGCTCCCGCCTGCAAACCCCGCCCCCCCGGTCCACGCGATTGGCTCCCGCCTGCAAACCCTGCCCCCCGGTCCGTGCGATTGGCTCCTGCCTGCAAACCACCACCCCCGGTCCGTGGAAAAATTGTCTTCCACGACCGGTCCCTGGTGCCAAAAAGGTTGGGGACCCCTGGTGTACAGTACAGTTAAAGGCTGCGAGTGAAACTTCTGTGTTCAGGAGCCGTGTATCCTGCCTAATTATACCATTTGTACAATTGGAAGTATTGACTACCTGAGCTTAGGTTGTAAGGCCACCTGAACATTGTAGTAAAACTATTATAGGAATATTTTGTAAGAATCTGCTTCCAATTTTAGTCATACTACATTTACTTTCCAGGAAACTGAAATGGATTAGGTAAAGCAATTCCAAATAAAAGTAGTAACACCAGTTGACTCAAACCAAGTTCGGAACCTCCAAGGCAAAATAGTATGAAGCATCTTCGCATTTGGGGTGTGTGTGTGGGGGGGTAGCATACAGGTTAGACCAGTTACACCAGCTCGTTCCCATGGAAAATGACTGGAGAGGTTTTTTTCAAAGGAGCAGTAGTTTCAAACAACCTGAAAAGGCTTCCTAACCTGGGGCCTGCCAGATATCTTCAAATGCCATAATTCCAACTCAGGGTGCCCTGCAGTCTCTTAATATGTGATGGAGTTTGGTTCAAATCTTCTCAGTGATAAATCCACAACTCAGACGGCGGAGAAAGGGAGCGAAGGATTTCTTGAGCTAATGAAGGGGTAAGAGAAAACTCTATGCGTGCCCAAAGGAACTCCTATTGTATTAACGCTACTCCTAACAGTCAAGCCGCCCTGCCGCCGAGCCGAGCGCTTCAGTTTAGTTTAATTCTCCCCCGTCTCTTTGCCACCTACTCCCTTCTTCCCGTCCACACCCCTTGGCAGCAAGGCCTTCCTTCTCCTCCCTACGACACCCGAAGGGGCGGACCCGGTAGCCGCAGCACCTGGGCCAGGTGAGCGAGCTGTAGGGCTGAGCAAGAGTTGGAGCCTGGTCGAAGAGCGGTAAGTCTTGCCGAAGCGGGTGGGAGAACGGCGGAGAAACCCTCTCCGCTGTAGGTCCCCCTTTGCAATCCAAATAGCACCTCTGCTCCTGAACTGCTGGGGCTTCGGGCTCACAGGAGCCTTTTCTCCCTGCGTATTTTTCACTCGCGCCCCTTTCCCACCCACGTGTGCTCGCCTTACGCCCTTCTCCCCCTCGCCGGATGGCTACGCTTTCCCCTTCCCTTCCCAGCTGTGCCTCCTCGCCAAGCGTCTCGCTTTTTTTCTCTCTCGCTTGTTTTGCGCCTGAGTCGTTTCTCCCGTCCTCACTTTTCCGGAGGCTGACGTCGCGTCTCCCCAAAGTTCCTGCCACAAAGACTTCCTATGTTGCCCCTCTGCGTTTTGGGTTTGTTGGAACATCCGAGAAGAGCGTTTTTCCTTAAAGAGGCCTTTGCGCGGGGGCATTAAAGCGAGCTCTTGCTCGGAGTTCACTGTGGGCTTGCTCGACACTTGTCGACTGTTTACGTCTGCAAGTAAACACCCTCGAATGTTTCAAAGCAGTGGAGAGCGGGCGCAACTGTGGCTTAGTGAATTCGGTTGAGAGGGCGGGCGAGGCTGTGGAGAAGACCTTCCTTAGTCTTAAAACTCAGGATAATTGCATTATATGGGAAGCTGTCTCCTTACCCTCAGTCAGATGTTACCCAGGCTTCCAGCTCAACACTGTCTCCCAGGGCTATTTACTACACTGACTGGATTTGCACAACTCCTAACCCCTTCTCCCAGCATTCCTTCCCATGCCAGAGATTGAGTGGGAGAACATCAAAACCTCCCCTAATTTGCAAATTATCTACACATTGTGATATAGCAGTGGATTAAACATTTCAGTAATTTGTGTACATTGGGCATAGTGACATGAAGGAGTATCTAGGGTGGATTTATTCAGCCTAATACCCTCCAGAGAAGTTGGACTACATATGGGCATTGTGACACATTGGAGGCCATCTACTTGGGGAAGACTGACCCAGTGTATTCATAAAACTGAGGCCTAGAAGAATCCCAATCTCAACCAAGTTGATGTACAATTATATTTAAGCAAACCTTAGTATGAAATGCAGGAGGAGTAAATACGTAATGATGGTGATGTTGACTATGCCTTAAGTACACAAACCAGTTTTAAATATGAGATCGAATCTTTGGAACAGATCCTACACAGCAATACGGCCCAGGGTCCCTCCTTGTGGGGGAGATGGGCGGGATATAAATGTAATAAATAAATAAAATAAATAAATACAGAAGCTGTAACCTTTTATATCTTACGCATCTTTCTAGAATAGGATCACTACACTTGGTAGTGTTTTACTAGTCTAGTTTGGATATCTGAAATTAAAAGCTGAAAGCAACACGTATGTAGAACTATTTTTTTTTAAAAAAATACATTATTATACCCCTAGAGTTGGACACGACTGCACAAATGTGCGGGGGGAACCTTTACCTTTTTATGTATGTGTGTATATATGTAATGTGTAGAGGTGCAGACCACTGTTGCCCAGATGAATTCATACATAACATTATATATCAACAAAGACTTGTGGGTTTGTTGTTTTTGCTGTCCTTGTGAACAAGAAAAATAAGCGATTGTCTTCTATCAGGGATCATCTACTTTAGTAGTATCCTAGCTGCAACTTTATGTCTGCTGCTTCAAGCATTGTGTCTCCTTCAAGGAGAAAAGCAGTAGTAAACCTATTGATATCTTGTTCAAATCAATTTTTATTTGGCCATAGACCAGCAAATTGATATCTTGTTGCTTCTACCTATTTGTAAATGTTCCCATTTTAATGTTTTTATAATGCAGTGTAAAAATCGTGCTAGAATGAGATTTTGAGCCTGAGGACCAAGAATAGGGAATCTGAGTATATTACATTACGGTTTCGCCAGTACCATTATACAGTATATCTATTGCTGTTTGAAAGTCTGCCTGGATAACTCTCAGTTCTCTGTAAAGCAGTACTGTAAAGGCAACACATGTTTTGTTACTAAGAGCTATGTTGCTTGGTTTTTCTGGAGATCAGTCATAGAAATGATATCAGAGCGGTTGTGATGCAAGAGGTGGGATTTGTACCCAAGTTTTCCTAATTTGGTTGTGCCTGTAGTCTGTGAGCGGCTGGCTTGCTTTGCATATTTGTCTGTTGTACTTCCTTTGCTCTCTTGAGGAAGTTTTCTTTCTTTTTAATTTAAAGGACAGAGCTAGGGACTAATTGTCATTTCAATAAAAATGCACACTTACATATTACGTTTCAATGCAATAATAGAAATCCTCCTTTAATATAAAAATTATTTGTATTAAAGTTTTTACAGGAAGTGAAATATAGTCTAATATTAAATGAAGGGGATTATAGATGTTAACATGAATGCTGCATTCAGCATTTATTTCAGTTCCGATTATCAGTACTGCTTTAGGTTTCTCTAATCTTGTATTTCAGGTATTTGTTTCTTTTATCCAGTTTTAATTGCTTCTCATGTTGAAATCTGTATATAGAACTGAGAATAATCACTATGTGTATGGCCATGTCATGTTTGTCGATAGTGCCTAAACTTTTCAAATTTTGCTTTAATAAAGCAATATTATAGTCGGAAGCCATGAATAGTTGGAAATGCATAGGTTTTATTTCCTTCACCCATATTTTCTTGCTCCCCTTAACTTGTTTCTTCCAGTTGTTGCCTTCGTCCCATCTTCCCAGTGTTATGTGCCTATGTGCTAATTTGTAATGTCATTCTTGACATAGGAATTAATGGTTCAAACTTCTAATGTGGCCAAGACTAAACACAGCTTTATTCTAAAACCTGACTTTTAAACCGTAGTTATTGAATAATTCATAATGACTAAATTTAAGTATTCCATTGTGACTTAGCACAGTGTGAAAACACAGCAATATGAGATGGCTGAATCACAAGAACAATATATGAGAGGAAGATTATGTATTCGAATGCCTGGCTTCATTTAAACACAAACTCCCTCAGAAAGGAAGAAAATGTTATGAGAAACAGCCCTAATAAACTAGCTTTCTCTTTGAATGCTTTTTGACATGGGAAAGAGTATATCTGGTTTATACTCTGGAGTGGTACATATTGGTTGCCTCCATCATTCCACTGCCTTATGCTTATGGGAAGAAGACCTGGAAACAGGACCACATCATTGATATACCTATGATTTCATAATATGTTATGGTATCTTTGATATATCTTAATTACTGCAAACTACCTTGCTGTGGATCGCAGCACCTAGTTGACCTTTCCTAATCTTGAAAAAACTAAGAGTCAGACCTGGTTAGTATTTGGCCAAAGACCACCAGAACATTCCAGGTTAGACTGGGAAGTTAAAAAAAAACTCCCAGAAGAAGGCAAACCACACCTTTACTGCTGCCAAGAAACTACATGGATGTGTCCTGGTCCATTAGGTGTTGAGTACAACTCAGGGGAGACTTTACCTTAAGCCTCTGTGGAAACTAAATAAAGGTCAAAGAAACAAGCAGGCATGTGCAACACAGTCATTGTGTGTAGAATTGTATGTCTAAATTATGGACTGAGGCACGTTGTATTCTGCAGGGTTTTTAGTTTTAAAAGCAAAGGTTAAAAGTGTTTTCTGCAAATCCCACTCCTTTACTAGATAGCTGTACCCCATTGCTCAGTTTTACACTATTTGGTTCTCCTGATTCTTAACCAAACATGCTCTCAAATTCCTCAGAAACTTCAAATAAACTCAAAATATGTACAAATGCACTTGGATTATTATTCATAGATTAAAAGAAAAATTCATAGGAGGAAAACAAGACGGATTGTTCTTCCCATAAAAAAGAAAGAAAGGTTCATCATGATCCAGAAACTTCAGATGCTTTCTATGCAGCTTTAAACAGGTCAAAACTCGGCCCCATCTCTCCTTAAGCAATTTTGGCTGGTTTTTACATTCATTATTTCAAACTAAAGGGGAAAGAGGTCCTTAATCCATATGTTAGATTAGCTGTATGATCTGTCTTTTAGATTAAGTGCACAGAAGTATTGCTATATTATTATTGCCTTATGGAACAGCCATAGAGTAGCATTTTTCGACCTAACAAACTCCAGGTATATGTTGGACCAGAAATCCTAAGTAAGCATGGCTGTGCTGGCCCATAGTAAGAACTGTTGTCTAACCATTCTTTAGAGCACTAAGGGAAAAGAAGACTGGAAAAATATAGTTGCATTAATAATAAGCATTTCTATTTGCTATTTTGGTCATTTTATTTATATTGTATGGTTCTTTTTTTATATAAATTTTATTAGTTTTTAAATTTACATAGATAAAAGTTTGAAACAGAAAAGAAAATGGAAATACAAATCAAAGAAAGAAAGAAAGTAAAAAAGTGTAGTAAAGCAAAAAGAAAAAAGATAAAGATGAAACATAGAAATTAGTCAACTTCCGATTTGTCTCTGGTCATAGTAATTTAACAATTTTATCTTACATGCTAGGTCTATATAAAATATTAAAAACATTTCTTGTCTATTATATCAATATATATATATATATATATATATATATATATATATATATATATTAATCTTCAAATCCCCATATAAGCTTTTCTCCTCCCGCATCTTGTAAATAGTCAGTTAATGGTTTCTACTCTTTAAGAAAATAATAATTTGAATTTTCTTTTAATAAACATGTCAATTTATCATTCTCTGCCATATCCATCAATTTTAACATCCAATCTTGTATCGTAGGCAAGATCTGTTTTTTCCAATTTTGTGCATATATAAGTCTTGCCGCTGTAATCATATATTGCATAATTCTTGTAAATTACTTCCCAAGTTGTCCATCAATTATTCCCAACAAAAAAAATTCCAGTTTAAATGGAACTCGAATTTGTAATATGTTTTGCATCAATAAATGTATTTGAGTCCAAAATTTCTTTGCAATCTCACATGTCCACCACATATGGTAAAAATACCCCTCTTTTTTTTTACATTTCCAACATAAGTTGGAAACATTCCCATACATTTTAGAGAGTTTTTGTGGGGTCATATACCATCTGTACATCATCTTATAAAATTTTTCTTTTAAATTATAGCACAAAGTAAATTTTAGTCCTTTAGTCCACATATCTTCCCATTGTTGCATTTGAATATTATAACCAATATTTTTAGCCCATTTAATCATACAATCTTTAACTTGTTCCTCTACCATTTCACCTTTTAACAATAGTTTATACATTTTAGCAATTAGGTGATCATCAGCTTCACATAGTTGTATCTCGAATTCTGATTTGGTTTGTTCAAATTCAAAGTCTTTCCTATCTGATTTAAATTTCTCTACAAGTTGCATATATGAAAGCCATTGAAAAGTATATCCCTCTGATGCCAATTCTTCTATTGATTTAATTATATATTGTCCTTGTTCTTTCTTTAAAAAATCTTTATAGGTTAACCATTTATCTTTAATTCTTACTTCTGTTCTATAGAATGCTTCTTGCGTAGAGATCCATAAAGGTCTTTTATAACATAAAGTTAGTTTATATTTATTCCAAATTCTTAACAAGGATGTCGATGAAGGTTCTCAGTCATCCAGGTGGAACAGTCTGTAGCTTGAATCATGTCAACTGGATTTCTATTTTCTCAGTGGAAATGTTTCGCTCCTTATCCAAGGAGCTTCTTCAGTCTGAGCAAAGTTAGTTAAGGATTCCCTTACTAACTTTGCTCAGACTGAAGAAGCTCCTTGGATAAGGAGCGAAACGTTTCCACTGAGAAAATAGAAATCCAGTTGACATGATTCAAGCTACAGACTCTTAACAAGGATCTTCTAATATAGTGATTTTTAAAATCTACATTAACTTTAACTTTATCATACCACAAATACCCATGCCATCCATATCTTAGTTCATGTCCCTCCAAATTCAATAATTTTTCATTTTTCAAAACTATCCATTCTTTAATCCAAACCAAGCAACAGGCAGCATAATATAATTTCAAATCTGGCAGACCTAGTCCTCGTTCTTTAGAGTCTTGCAAAACTTTATATTTTACTCTTGGTTTTTTCCCTTGCCAAATGAACTTGGAAATATATCGCTGCCATTGTTTAAAAGGTTCTTCTGATGCCAATATAGGTAGTGTTTGAAAAAGATATAAAATTCTTGGCAAAATATTCATTTTAATTGCTGAAATTCTACCTAATAATGATAATTGCAATTTTTTCCAATGGTCCAAATCTTTTTTAATATCCATCCAAAGTGGAATATAGTTATTCTTAAACAACTTAACATTTTTAGCTGTTAAATCACTCCATTTATATCCAAACTCTAGTATAATATTTCCACAAAACGAAGAAATAAATGCCAATAATTGTCCATAGGTAGGAAACTCAAACCAAACTGAAGATAATAACGAAAGTCACTTTCACTTATGGCAAAGCCAATTAACTTTCTTTTCCCACTGTTTAATCTTCCTTTAACAAGAAGAGAATAAAACACCAGCAATTATATACCAAGTCCAGAGACAAATCTTAGCACTTAATAGGAAAAATAATATTTAAAAGTAAAAAAGTGTGTCTAAAAGGTTGATCGGGTAGCTACTTATCTTATTCAGATTCACGGCTGCTGTAGAGCTTCGCTTCTCTTCCAGTCTCCTTTCACCGCTTCAATCTCCCTTCCCCGTGGTGGAAATACGGGGGTCGGGGGAGAGCAGCTACTTCAGAGACCCTTGTGGTTTATCTTCTGATCACCCTCTCTTCGAGGGTGATTTTTCGGCGATTTTTCTTCTTCCAAATCACCGCAGACAGCTAACCGCGGAATCGAGGCTAAGAGCCTCGGTTCTTCGCTGTGCTCCGACCAACGCCCGGAAGTGAAAGTCTATATTGTATGGTTCTGATAAAAGGGATACATGTTGCTTAAGGCCCATTTTAAGGTCCAAGCCGTTTATAGCAGAAACTGTAAAAGGGAAAGGTTGCCAACATCTGAGTTTTCAATACCACTCTTCCATGTTTGCTATAGACATGGTCAGTGATAACACTTAGCAGGATAATTAGAGTTATCCTAATTTTCTGGGCCTGCAGAAAATTTTGACTATGCTGTGTTGTTGATGCATTGTTGTAGAGAAAGGAATATGCCTTTACCTCAGGCTTTGCTGAACTGTTACATCCTGCATTGGTCAGACCTAGGCTGACCATATTTCCTTGAGACAAAAACGGGACATTGGGATGGCAAAAATGGGATGGGGTTAAACTTATGTAATAGTCCATATTCATGAAAATGTAAGACGATAAAAAAAGTTTTAAGACGATAAAAAAAGTTTTAGAGTTTTTAAGATCCATTTGCTGGTCCTTAAACAGATTACTCTGTGTGTGTGTGTGTGTGTGTGTGTGTGTGTGTATGTATGTGTGTGTGTATATATATATATATATATATATATATATATATATTTAAAATGAAAAAGTTTTATTACATGAACATATTGAGCTAACAATTATTCTTCAGTGACAGAACTCATACAAACATTTAGGTAGACGTAGAGGGGGACTGTATTTGACAGGAGGCGAATGGGGAAAGCACAGCTCACAGGCTTTGTAACATCATGGATCGCAGGAAGGAGGGGCGGGGGGAGAGAAGAGAGGCAGGGAAGGGAGGATTCAAAAACTCCATGCCTGGTGAGGCTTCTCTTCCTTCTGCCTTCCCTTCTCCTCCTCCTGCTTTTTTTTCTCCCTCTTTCTCTCTCTCCCACAATCCCAAACGAAAGACTCTCTCTTGCTGAGCTGGAGAAATAATCAGTTTCACTCTTGAAAAAAGGGGGCAGGATCACATCCTGAATGCATTTTAATAAAACAGAGAGCAGAGAGCGACCAGCTAAGAGCAGAGCAGAGGCGGTGGCAAAGAACTCTCTCCCCATCTCTCTCTGTCTCCCTCCTTCTTTCTGCCTTCCTTGCCCCTCTCTAGTCTCACCCAACATCAGGCACCTCAATCAAGCACTTTTTAAATGATAATTGCATCTTGGCTGAATCAATCTTGCCATGCCTGACATTTTGCTATTTAAAAAAAAAAAAACGGGACAAAATTGGCATTTATATTAAAACGACGGGATGGTCAGGAAATATGAAAAAAACGGTACTGTCCTGTTTAAAACAGTATGTATGGTCAGCCTAGTCAGACCCTACCTTGGGTATTCTGTCCAGTTCTGGGCACTATACTTTAAAAAAAGATTCAGACAGGCTGGAACAGGTTCAGGGAGAGTTGATGATCAAGGAATTAGAAACAAAGTCCTGTGGAGGTCAGTTGAAGGAACTGGCAGCATTTAGCTTTAAAAAGAGAAGGCTGAGGGGGTATATGATGACACTCTTCAAACACCTGAAAAGATATCTCACAGAAGGCCGAGACCTTTTCTCTGTCATCCCAGAATGCAGTGTACCAACTTCTAGAGGGAAGATTCCAATTGAATATTAAGAAAACATTTATAACAATAAGAACAGTTTGACAGTGGAACCAATTACTCAGAGGGGTAGTGGACTCCCTTTCACTAGAAGTAGTTAAACAGAAATTGGATTGTATTTGTAGCAATGCCTTAATTTGAATTCTTGCACAGAACAGGAGGTTGGATCTGACTGCCATAGAGATACCTTCCAACTTGGTGACTCTTTGATCTTTTGTTATATTAGACTAGGGTTTCTCAACCAAGGTTCCATGGAACCCTAGGGTTCCATGAGAGGTCACTAGGGGTTCCCTGGGAGATCACGATTAACAGTGTTCTTAAACTGAAAATAAAGAATGAAACTTACCTCTTTAATGTGAAGTTGTCTGAATTTGAAATATTTTTTAAAATAAGACAACTTCACATTAAAGAGGTAAGTTTCATTCTTTATTTTCAGTTTAAGAACACTGTTAATGCATATATACAGGCTTACACATGAAACAAGTATAATAATTTTGTAACTTGTGGCCTATATTTGAGCCTGAATGTGCAGGGATTCCCCGAGGACTGGAAAATATTTCAAGGGTTCCTCCAGGGTCAAAAGGTTGAGAAAGGCTGTATTAGACTATCAAAGAGCTATCAAAAGATGACCCCTGCTCAAAGTTATGGAAGCCATTTGCAGCAGTGATACCCACAGATTTGAGTTAAATTGGGACAGGGAATGGGTAGCCTTACAGAAAGAAATTGCATGCATAAATATATAATCTTGCTTTGCCTATAGATCACTAGATACGAACCACAACAATTCTGATTGGATGCATTTTTCCTTTGGCTTTCTGTGTATTTTATTTACACTCTGTGTATTTACCTTTTGCATTGTTTGGCACTGTAACATGCCTTGTTCCCTACTGCTTTCGCCTTGCAATGCATATGCCAATGTATATAAGTTATCAAATGATGTATAAGAACAAAAACAGTTAAATGGCCTATTTCAATATAACATTTAATTTCCACGATGGCCAAGCAAATGCCTTGGAAAACCTACAAGTGGGATATGGAGTGCATTAGGACTCTCCTGATTAAGTTCCCCAACAGTTGATATTCAGAATTTTATTTATTTATTTATTTATCAAATTTATCACCGCCCATCTCTACAGCAGTAGACTCTGGGTGGTTTACAATAATAATATTAAAATTAAAAACCAACACAAAAAGGAAAACAAAATACGTAACATGAGATTTCCAATGATATTGGCAAAGTAGTATTCAGTCCCAGAAGGAATTCATGTTGTGGAAGTCTATTGTAACAACAACAACAACAACAAAGCAGCAACAAATATGTGTACAGTATACCAAATTCACAAAACAATTAAATAGATTTTGTCAATCTTATGCTGTGTCTAATTTTTTAAAAAGGAAAAAGGAAAATCATAAAACACAAGATCTCGTGATCTTCATAAATTCATTCCAATAGCAGGCAGGCTTATTTGTCCTTAATGCTATTGTAGTCAAGCTATTGTAGTCTTTCCTTGCTTTGCTTACTGTGAACCAAGAACTCTTGCTTGTCTCTCCTAAATAACCCATGGATTGGGAGCCAAGAGCAAACTATGGCTTCTGACTGCTTTTTGGAACAAGAATAAGTTAGAATTTCAGATCTCACATTCACTGTTACTGACCAGAAAAGCAGTTAAGAAGTGTGCACCAGCAATCGTTATGTAGAGAAAGCGAAAATTCTTTTAGATAATTCCATACATCCATTTGGCTGTTCTCTCTAGATGGTCTGCTTTTTTCATATCAATCTAGTACTGTACAAGTTATTGAATCTTTAACCTGGTAGATGTATCTGAACTACAACTCTTTAGTAGCCCTAGCCAGCTGCTCTGATATCTAGCAATGAGGATGTGCAACTTCTCAACAAACACAGTCAGTTCTGTTGGTTAAAATAAATTGTCCTAAGTTGCACAGAATGGGTAAAGAAACTTGGTACACTGATATATTTGGGGAAGGGGTGAGACTTTAATATGTATTCCAATGTTTAGATTTATCTTAGAATCATAATGTTGGAAGTGCCCATAAAGGTTACCTAATCCAAAGGTTACCTCCCTACTCAATGTAGGATCCATTAGAGCAGCGGTCCCCAACCTTTTTGGCACCAGGGACCGGTCGTGGAAGACAATTTTTCCATGGACCGGGGGAGTTTTTTTGCAGGCGGGAGCCAATCGCGCGCACCGGAGGGGAGGGTTTGCAGGCGGGAGCCAATCATGCACACCGGGGGCGGGGTTTGCAGGCAGGAGCCCTGTGGCCCACTTCCTAACAGGCCGCGGCCCACAGGTTGGGGACCCCTGCATTAGAGCAGTGTTTCACCTCAGCAACTTTAAGATGCTGGAATTCTGGAAGTTGAAGTCTACACATCTTAAAAGTTGCTGAGGTTGAGAAGCACTGCACTAGAGCATCTATGACAGATGACTACTAGCCTCTGTTTGAAGGAATGCTCACCACAACATGTGCCAGACTGTTCTACTAGCTGACAGCTTGTTCAGTCAGGAACACCTCCTGATGCCTAGCCTGAACCTTCTTTCTGTAGTTTCAACCTGTCAGTTCATATCCTGTTGTCTGGAGTCCAATGCCGCCTCTATGTGACCAGCTATTTGAATACTGCTATCATATAATCCTTTAGTCATATTTTCTAAAAACTAAACATACTCAGATCCTCATACATATTTTTCCTCATACAGCCTTGTTTCCAGACCTTTCACCATCTTGGTAGCCCTCTTCTGAACTTGATTTAAATTATCATTGTCCTTCCTGAACCATGGTGCCCAGAACTGGACCAAATACTCTAAATAGGGTCTGACCAGGATAGAGTAGAATTGAACAATTATGTCCCATGATTTGGACTCTGCTTCTGTTAATGCATTGGAGGATATTTGACTTTTTAGATGCTGCATTATACTGCTGACTCATGTTTAACCTTTGATTGACACCCAGATCCATTTCATATGTACTACTGGTCTCCTCTATAGCCTCTATTTATCTCTTACATTTTTCCTATCCAAATGCAGAACTTTGTATTTTTCCCTGTTAAATTCCATCTTATTTTGGTCAGCTTACTGCTCAAGTTTGTCTAGATCTTTTTTTTTAATCTCCTCTTTTTCATCTAAAATATTAGACAACCCTCACAGTTTTAAGTTTCCCCTGAGCTCCCTCATCTACAGTAAGTCATTGATAAAAATGTTGTACAATACACAACCTAGACCACAAAGCTATGGAACACTCCACTCAGAACTCCTCTCCAAGCTGAAGTGGAGCCATTAATGAGTACATTCAGTCAGCTGTCTGTCTATCTAAATACAGTATCATCTAGTCATCTAGAATATCATGAGGTACTCTGGTGAATGTTTTGCTGAGGCCCAGGTATGTCTATGATATTCTCTTCCATCTAGTTACTCTTAGTTACTTTGATCTTCTAGTTATTCTTTCAAAGAAGGAGTTAAGGTTAGTTTGCCACAATTTGCTTGCAACAAACGTGTGCTGGTTCCTTTTTTCTAGTCTAACTGCTCACATACATACTTCTGTTCAAAGGCTTTGCCTAGTATATATGTCAAGCTGACAGGTCTGTAGTTTCCTAGTTCTTCTTCCTTTCCTTTTCTGAAGATGAGAATGACATTTTCTCTCCTCCAGTCTTGTGAGACCAATCTAGTCCTCCAGCAGTTCTCAAAGATTACTGAAAATGTTTCTCTGATCACCTCCTCTGGTATCTTGGGATCTAGTGTATCTGGCTCTGGAGATGTGAATTAATTTAAATTAGCTGAATTCTCTCTTATTCTCTTGGTTTCGGACCCCATCAATAAAATAATTTCATCTAGCGGGGTCCAGGAGGCGTGCCTTCTCTGCGATAGCACCCGCCCTATGGAATATCTTGCCCGCAGGGGTGAGGCGGGCCCCTTGCTCCTGGCCTTCCGGAGGTCTTTAAAGACCTGGTTCTGCCACCTTGCTTGGGACAAAGGAAGTAATAGTTCCTCCTGGGGGTGGTTGGCTTAGTGGTGTCCTCCTTTTAATATCTTACCATCATTTGGATTTTTACTATTTATTATTGGATTGTATTTTAAGATTTATAGGTTCTTAGTTTTAATATTTTATTGTAAACCGCCCAGAGTTGTCTTTTGTACAAATAAATAAATAAATAAATTTTGAGCTTTACATATTTTGACAGAGTTCCTATAGTTCTTGGAGATTATCTTGTATTGTTCTTTGATCATGTTTTTTTTTTATTTATTTATCAATTTTGTATAGCCATCCATCTCACAAGTGTGACTCTGGGTGGCTCACAACAATTAAAAACAAACAACATAACCATACATTCCATTTAATAACCATTGCCAAGGCTCACCACTACTGCTGAATCCCCAGAAACCATGACAGCCAAGTCTTCAAGCCCTTCCTAAAGGCCAAAAGGGTGGGAGCCAATCTAGGTTCTGGGAAATGATGTTCCAGAGGGTGGGAAATGTTCCCTTCTTTCCATTTCCTGTACATGCCCCTTTATTTCATTGTAAAGATATACTGTGTATAACCTGATCCAGTTTGTACAGGTAGTTTACCTGTGTTGCAGTTGGTAGTCTCAGTATACTGAAAAAGTGAAGTTAGCCTCTCTGTCTTTTGACCTTCAAAGAAATCAGATCAGTCATAGAACAATTGGTTACAGGGAAATCAGAGCAACGTGCAATCGTTGAACCGCCCAGGGTCCCTCCTTGGGAGGGAGATGGGCAGGATATAAATATGATAAATAAATAAAAAAAATCACAATTGATTTCTATTGCTTTATTCTTTAGAAAATGAAGTTCCTGCAAACTCTTCACACTTTGTTTGCTGTGTGTATTTTATCCTTCTAGATAATGGCATCACATCCACGCAGAGTTCGACTGAAACCCTGGCTAGTAGCTCAGGTTGACAGTGGTATGTATCCAGGTCTTATTTGGCTTAACAGGGATGCAAAGAGATTTCAGATTCCTTGGAAGCATGCAACTCGACATAGTCCTCAGCATGAAGAGGAGAATACCATTTTTAAGGTAACTGGAAAAAAACAGTTCCACACTGGAGAGCTAGTATGCTATATGATAGATAGATAGATAGATAGATAGATAGATAGATAGATAGATAGATAGATAGATAGATAGATGATAGATAGATAGATAGATAGATAGATAGATAGATAGATAGATAGATCGATCAACCTGGATGGAGGGTGATATTAATAACAACAGAGGTAGTATGTGAACAATTTGAGTTTGCTGTTTTGTAGCACCTTTGCTTTAATTAAGATCGCTACTGTATTTCTCCCCGCCAATACTGTATTGAATTTGAATTAGACTGCAGTTCTTGAGTCCAACAAATGGATCCCTTTACAAGTGATTTTAGTTATAGGATAGCAACTGCTTTGGACTTGGACTGTCATTATGTGAGGCATATATTGGCATATTGGATCATGAATGTAGTTGTTTTTTGAAGAACTGTGGTCCTGCAAGGTGAAGATATATTACCATAAAGGTGTGGTCAATTATGTATGTGATTTGTACTTGGCTATCCTGTGCCTTTCATCATGCCCTTTTAAAACTGATGCAGCAGTCAAGCTTTCTTTCTTTAAAAGTTGGTATGTCATTTGAGCCCCATTCTTCATGTTCTGACAACTATGTATCCCATCCTAGCCCTATCTGCCCTTCAATATCATAGCATTTCATTAATCACAATAGATGATCTATTAACTTTTTAGAGGAAAAGGGAAGGAGAACATTGCCCAGTTGTTTTTTGCCTTACACAAATGCATATACTATATGAAAGATGTATGTGATTTGAAGAGAAACCAGAGTATGCACATAGCATATAATATCTCAAAAGTCTCAGTTTTGGTTTTTGCTTTCTGAATAAAATGGTTGGTATGTTCAGAGATGCAACTTGATGTATATGTATCCTGCATTGTTTTCATAAGCAGAACCCCATTCTGAACCTGAAATCCTAGGAGGAGCAGCATGCACGTAGTACAAAGGCATAAATCTCACTACAGGGATAAATGAGGGACAAGGCAATATACAAAGCACAATATATTCAAATAGGGTTTCAAGTAGTTGGTAGATAACAATTTCTTCCAATCAGACATCTGTTGCTTATCTCTCTCTACTCTGTGTACTTTGTGCTACAGAGAACTACTTTTCCTGGTGTGTTGTGGCTTTCCTTCTGAGAAGTTTCAGATTCAAGGTTTAATTATCTACTTCTCAACTCTTCACCTCTTATGTTTGAGTTCTGTCACGTGCCACTAGAGTTCTTTATCTTAGGCAGTCATCCAATGCACACTTCCTTTGGAGTTAGCCTCATTGAACTCTGTTGGGTTTTCTTCTCAACAGTTTCCTGAGAATTGTATTCATCTGGATTTTTAAAATTGTGTAGACATATTCTCATGAAGTAAATTTGAGCAATGTATGCTATTTGTATAAATATGGAAGGTTTTTCGTGCAGCCATTTCTAACAACTTTATAAATAAAAAGAAGCTGAGAATCAAGGCATTTGTTAATGACTTTTTTGTTCCGTTTTGTGTAGGTTTTTTTCTTTTATTCAAGAAGATACATGTGTGAATTAATTTTATTTAGATAAACTTGGAACTCAATCCCACATTTTAAAAAAATGAAATTTTAACACTGAGTTGATTTGTTTTAACACAATCAGGTGTCTTGTTAGAAATAATTGATTGGGAAAGAAAATCTCTAAGGTTTTAAGAAGTCTGTGTCTGTTAGAAAGGTGAAAGGCAGCAATTACGTGTTGCAGAAAGTATTTACTGCCTAGGAATATGTTATAGATGAGAGTTTGTTTGGCAGTACAATTCAACAGAAGCTGGCATAATGACAACACTTCACTGAGCATGATGTACTTTGCTCCCAGGCGTGGGCTGTGGAAACAGGAAAGTATCAAGAAGGGGTTGATGATCCTGACCCCGCAAAATGGAAAGCCCAACTCCGGTGTGCTCTCAACAAAAGCCGTGAATTCAAGCTCATGTACGATGGCACCAAAGAGGTGCCAATGAATCCAGTTAAATTTTATGAAGTATGTGACATCCCACCATCCATGACGCCAATCATTAATCCTGGTGAGACATAGAGAAACTTTTCTGTTTAAGGAAACAGGTAGCTAATTCTTCTACCTTCAATTGTCTTACTGTCAGTTAGGTCTTCTGGGTTACTAATGTTTAAGTGAATAACTATATTGAACAAGCATATGAATTTATCCTTTGTGTTATTTAATTGGCTGTACTACTTAAGATTCCATTCTACATACTTTATAAAACATATGGTACAGTCTACATTGCTCAGCTTCCTTTTTAAAGCCAAAGCCAAAGTCAAAGACTTTGAAGTTCAGGTACATCCTGGCAAGGATCCAAAGTAAGACAGAAAAGGACATGGTATCTGGGTTTCAGGAGGTTCAGTTTTCATGCATCTTCCATGGTTGTCCATCTGCTTCCTTTTTCTTCATTTTGAACTGAAGCAAGGGCACCATTAAGAAGACAATTTAAAATACCCCTATTCCTGGGGAAAAATGCTTACTGGATAGCATTCATTAGGAATTTTGGTTGCACATTTCCTATTTTCTAAACAGGGCTTTGTCAGCACATGCTTGGAAGAAATGTTCTTGGGTTAGTTGTTGAATTTGGAGGGCCAATAGATATTGGAGGAAGCAAACTTTCTTCTCCACGATGTACTTTCTAACACATTAGTTGCATAGTTCAGTGAGACAGATTATGGTATTCTCATTGAATTGCTTGTACTCTAGGAGAACTGCTTCATGCCACCAGAGCCTTCCAAACCTGAGCCGGGAAGCAAAAATTAATCTTGGATTTCCCAGACTCTCCCAAGTTTGGAAACCAAAGGGTATTTAGCATAAGAATTCCAAAGAATGAATTATTCTGCAACACTCTCATGGGTCTCCTAAACAGGAATTCCATTTTTTTCTCTGTTTTGTTAAAAAATAATTAGGGAGTTTCATTACTTTCTAATTTTCCAATTCCTGCATTTTTTTCCAGGTTCTACTGGTTCAGTTCCATGGGATGAGAAGGATAATGACCTTGATGATGAAGATGAAGATGAATTAAACGAGTCTCAGCATGTAGCAATACAGGACAGCTTTCCATTTCTTAATATCAATGGTTAGTAGATGTAATCTGACATATGGTTAATGAAACTGAATTTAAATCTATGTTTTAAAACACTGTTTTCTTTTTGTTAATGCACTAAACAGCATTTTGACAAATGCTTTCTGAAAACTTTTTATCTTTAGATGCAATTAGATTAGCAAGCAACGTGCTACAGAGATCAGTAAAGCATATGTCCTACATTTAGCATAAATGGTGCATGGTAAAAATTCTCACCCTGCTTTTTGTTTGTATGATAGATATTTAATAATAAATGCAGGTAGCTGTATATACTTATTGAGATACTTTTTGCATTTCTGCAGACACTAAATTTGACAATTCTGGAATTCAGATTCTTAATTGACTTGAGATCTTTATACACATGCATGGCACAATCCTGCTTCTGTGTGCTTCATGTCTGTCTGATGTAAGGCAAGTCAGGTTTTAAAACAAAGGGCACTCTTGCTGTAGAGAATGTATTTTACTTGGGTTCCTGAGGATTATGACACTGAAGCTTTGGAACTAACAAAAGGGTGGAATAAGTTATGGCAATGGTATCTGGGATGCAGGAATCTGGAAAACCACTAGATGGCAAAAGATACAGAAAAATCTAATCTTTTGCTGCTATCTGCTGGTTGTCCTGATTTTTTATAACTCTAGATAAGTGTATGCATGCCACATTGCGTCCACCACTGCTATTTGAAACAGGATAAGTCTAGGCCACAGTAGGATGTTTCCATGGTGGCATACTATCCCTCCCACATACACCATTGTATGTGGAAGGTAAATTGTACCTTCCATTGTACCAAGAAGGTAAATTCTCACAGCATAGCAGGAACAGACACACCTTCCTGGCAAGGCAATATGTCACAGCTTTAAAAGTCTTGGAATACCCTGGAGCTAGGTTCAGGTTTTTCAGGTTTTCACTGCATCATTGTTTCAACAAATATCTCATTAATTTTCCAGGCTCAGAGCTTGTTTAAAATTATATTTTGATGGTGCTATGCATTTTAAAAAATTTCTAATCTACAAGTGACATGTATTTTATTTTTTCACACACTTTTCATCTAATGCTTTCTTTTCTCTTTTGATCTAACAAAAGGACTGCCTACCTTTTGTCCCTATGAAGTTGCCATGTTTATTTCTTAGGAGGTGTTTTCCTTGGGTAAATTTGCAAAGGACTTGTAAAGCTCTCTTCTTTTTTCTGGGTACTCCTTAGGAGACATTTTAAGTCAAGTTGGGAAATGTTGGCTGTAGTGCAGGAATGGTGTTGGAGAAAATGAAGGTTGCTGATCAACCCATTAATTACTTGTATAAAGCATCTCAAGTATTTTGTAAACAAAATAAATGAAACATAAATCTCACAGAGAGTTTTGTACGTCTAGAGGGGTTTATTGTAGCCTATAATATGTAGAATTCCATGTAGTGTTATTTCAGAATAAGAAAGCTACTATGTATAGTCGAAGGCTTTCAAGAAGAAAGCTACTGTTATAAACAGAGGAGTGCTGTTCCATGTCTCAGAAATATATATCACTACAATTTTTTACATGCAGCAAATGTTTAAGAATTAACCAGAACCATAGGAACCATGTCTGTTTTTTTCCAATGTTTTTGTTTCTGAGATTGCTACCATTTTAGAGAAAAATTACATCCTAGCCCAAGGATATTTTATTGATTCAGAATTTTACTCTCCAGTCCAGCTGAGTTTGACACTTTTGTTTTATAAACTAACTGGAAAGAAAGGAAGAGGTGCTGATGTTCCCTGTGCAATTAAAAGAGAATTTCTAGACATCCACAATCCATTTGTTAGAATTATGTAGACATCTCCATGAACTATGACCGTTCCTCCCTTTTAACATGAAGCTGCACCATTTCCCTGATAGAATAGGACATTATTTAAAACTATGGAAAATAATTTTGACTCTTTAAATGAAAGGGGGCAACCTTAATTCTGCTGAGGACACATTTGTAATGACTCCAACTTCAATGCCCCAATAAACACTTCTCAATGCACTTCACTGAAATGCAGAATAAGCTTTATTAAGGATACATGTAAATCGAAGCACTCCCAAAGATCCGAATGCCGGATTCGCGCCAAACAGCCCCTCTGTGGCAGCTCCTGTACAGAAAGATCCGAAGGCCGGATTCGCGCCAAACAGCCCTAACTTAACACTCCCCCCTGCGCGCCAATTTCGCAGTGCCTATGATGTCAATGTCCATTGCTTTCACTCTCCATTCCCAGGCCTCTTTCCGACTCCTGCAGGTGGCTGACCTTGACGCCGCATTCCACAGTCTCTGATGGAAACCACAACACTGTGCTTGGCACAGTTCGCCCCCTTCTCACATTCCACAAGCTTACACTAACACTACACAATTAATGGCAGGATTCAACTTTGAACCCTGACAATATTATACCAGGATAATTTGCTGGAGGGCACATGTTGGGGAGTGGGGGCAAAGCAAAAACTAGGAGGTATCCTGTATCTGATACCCTCTTCAGTCTCTGCCAAGCTGCAGGAAAGGGACAAGTGGCTTGTACCAGGAACTTAAACTGATTGTTTTGCATAGGGGATTTTAAATTATAGTTTCATGAAGCCCTAGGGCTGCAAATAGCTTATCTTGATTTATTTATTATTTATTGATATCATTTATATAGCCACCCATCTCACACAGATGTCTCTGGGCAGCTTACAAGATTAGAAACAAACAAACCCTCCAAAAATACTGCTCCCCCTGGCACCCAAGGATAAACTATTAACTATTAACCACCCATAGTAGCAGAGCTCATCTCCACCCTGACCCAGGTCTGAGCCAGCCAGATCTTCAATGCCTTGCGAAAGACTAAGAGGGTTGCGGGTCATCCAAATCTCCGGGGGGATGCTGTTCTACAGGGAAGGTAACACCACTGGGAAGGCATGACTCCAGGCTCCAACAAGATGACAGTGTTTAATAGAAGGGACCTGGAGCATGCCCTCTCTACTAGATCTGATAGGTGGGCAGAAACAATAGGAGAATGGTGGCCTCCCAAGTATCTTGTCCCTATGCTATAGAAGGCGTTATAGATGATGACTAGCATCTTGAATTGCACCTGGAAGCCTACCAGGAGCCAGTGTAGCTCACGGAGCAGTGGTGTTACATGGGAGTAATGGGAAATGCCAAAAACTGCCTGCATCGCTGCATTCTGGATCACCTGCAGCTTCCGAGTGCTCTTCAAGGGCAGCCCCATGTAGAGTGTGTTCTAGTAATCCGAACACAAGGTGACTAAGGCATAAGTCACCATGAGCAAGGCCTCCCAATCCAGGAATGGGCACAATTGGTGCACAAGATGAACATGTGCAAAATCTCTCTGGCCACAGCTGCCACCTGCTCTTTGAGCAGGAGCAAAAGTCCGTGAGGACCCCCAGACTGTGTACCAACTCTGGCTGAGGAAGTGTACCCCATGCAGACTTAAAGATGGAAAAAACCCAGAACCAGAGGGCCTTAAAACCCACAGTGACTCCGTCTTGCCAAGGTTGAGCTGAAGCCTGTTCTCCCCCATCCAAACCCTCACAGCCTCCAGGCACTGGGAAAGGACCTTGACAGCATCGCTTGGTCGACCCAGGGAAGAGATGTACAACTTGGTATTATCGGCATACTGATGAATCCCCACCCCATGCTGACAGATAACCTTACCCAGTGGCTTCATGTAGATGTTAAATAGGAGTGGGGAAAGGGTAGACCCCTGAGGCACTCCACAAAGCAGCTCCATAGCCTCGCTGATTATGAAGATATAGTTGTGTTTGGCTGTAGAAGTACCGTCCTTCACTTGGTGAGAATTCTGGGAATTATAGGCCAAAACTGTTGGATTGCATTAATTTAATCTCTTATTAAGGCTTACTAGAAGAAAAGAATACAGGCTATCAATTTAGATTATCAGGTGGGATGAAAGGGGAGGTAAAATTCCAACAGTACAAAGTTAAATACTGACTTGCATAAGGCCGTCTAATGAAACCTGCTTCTCTGATATGGAAATGATTGAATCTCTTTATAGATATAACTTCTTAAAATGTTAGGAAGCATTGGGGATTACATAATTACATTACATTTATTTTGCTTAGATTCCCCAATGGCTCCCGCTAGTGTGGAAACCTGTAGCCCTGAAGCTGTGTGGCCAAAGAATGAACCTGAAGATATAGAGATGCCAATGCCTCCTGCACTACCAGCTCTACATCATGATATGTACAGCTCTCCTGAACTCTGGATTAGCTCCCTCCCCAGTAAGTCTTTTTGGTGCAGGTGGCACTAGAATAAAGAGATGAGAAATGATGCATTGTTTTGTTTAGCAAAGTCTTGAGTGTCCGCCTCTAATAATTAAGCTGCATATCTGAAAGACTTGCTAAACAAATACCAACATTTTTCTGCAGTTATTATTATTCAAATTTATTTATTTATTTATTTAATTAATTTTTATCCTGCCTTTATTATTTTTATAAATAACTCAAGGCGGCGAACATACCTAATACTCCTTCCTCCTCCTATTTTCCCAACAGCAACCCTGTGAGGTGAGTTGGGCTGAGAGAGAATGACTGGCCCAAGGTCACCCAGCCGGCTTTCATGCCTAAGGCGGGACTAGAACTCTCAGTCTCCTGGTTTCTAGCCCAGCACCTTAACCACTAGACCAAACTGGCTCTCTTGGTTTGTGCAGGGAACATTCTATGTTTAAAAATATATTTATTGGCATCAGCTGGTAAAAGAAACCTAGTTGAAAACTGTTGACTTTGGGTTAATGATGTTTGGGTAGCTTGTCATTGGGTAGCCATTGTGCATATCAAGTGATAAGCTTGTTGCTGTTGCTAAGTACTGGGTTCATGTAACAGCAAGTCTTTCTACAGTAACTTTGTCATTATTTTACAATCAACCTGACTCCATGACTGGTCCGTTGGTTTCTCTGCAAATTATATCCTTCCTTTGCAAATACTTGTAGTTCTGCCCTATTTTGTGTTGATTTTATTCAGCTAGATGTGGTACAATGCATTTATTTATTTATTTATCTAGCTAGCTAGCTAGCAAGCAAACTTCTATCACCGCCCATCTCCCCTTCAAGGAGGGACACGGGGCGGTTTACAATAAAAACAAGATTTAAATTTTAAAATTCATACAATCAATAATACAAGATAAAAAATTTATGGTTCCTACTGTACTGCCTAATATATTAATAATATATTCTTCTTAATCAAGTGACAGATCTTGAAATCAAATTTGAATATCGAGGCAAGGAGTTTGGGCAGACAATGACCGTGAGCAACCCCCAAGGCTGCAGGCTTTTTTATGGAGAATTGGGTCCTATGCCAGATCAAGAAGAACTCTTTGGTCCTATTAATTTGGAGCAAGTCAAGTTCCCAGGGCCCGAACCGATCACAAATGAAAAGCAGAAGCTCTTCACCAGTCGACTGCTTGATGTAATGGACAGAGGGCTAATACTAGAAGTCAGTGGTCATGCTATTTATGCTATCAGGCTTTGCCAGTGCAAAGTTTATTGGTCTGGGCCATGTGCACCTTCCTCCACCACACCAAACCTAATTGAAAGACAGAAGAGAGTTAAGCTCTTTTGTTTAGAAACATTTCTAAGTGGTGAGTAGCTCTCGTGCTTTTGGATCGTCATCAATGGATAACTAACAGTACTGTTTGTTTTAACTTTGTAATCTTTGTATATTTTTTCATAGGTCTTTAGCCCTTTGGGATTAATACCATAAAGCTGGCTCAGCTAGGGCTGTATCCCTGTTAGCATTATAATGTGGATACAGCTATTCTTGTAGTTAGTACCTGCTGGGTCTACAGTGTGTATCTTTTGTTTTCTGTATGCCAGAAAATGTGAATGGATGTGGGTCCAATGTATTGTTGTACTCCATTGAAGCAAATGTTTCTGCCTATTTTCTTCTTTTTGGCCCAGATGGGTCTCTGGTGTCGCTATTCATTCTGTACATCTTCATGTTGTTGAAAGTTGTGAGTGAAATGGTATGAGCAGCTATCTGTTCTATTATACTTCATCATTGCATTGATCTGGTTTTAAAGGACAACTGAAAGCAAATGCCATTTGGATCAATTGATACAAGGGGAAGGAGAGGGTAGGATAATTCTGGGCAAACAAACATGGGTTTAAAGTAGTAGCGATTAATTGTGAAAAAGTGTCATTTCCAAATGCATGCGTATCTTACTGGACATTACCAACCTGTTCTTTGACCATAATAATGTAATACATTGCTTCTCTCTTTTCCATGTTCTTCCTCTAAATTTAGAGTTAATTGCCCATCAGAAAGGACAGATTGGTAAACAACCACCATATGAGATCTACTTTTGTTTTGGAGAAGAATGGCCAGATGGAAAATCAAAAGAGAGAAAGCTGATTGTTGTTCAGGTAAGAGAACAATAAGTTGCAAAAATATGCTACTAGTCCTTAGTATGAGAATGTAGTTGCATCTCTCATAGAATAGGTCTCCACTTAGAATGTGTAAAATCTGCTTCATGGGTTCTTTTGAATATGAGCAGATAAGGGGTGTAGGGAGCCAGAGCTGCTGGTCCATCAGTGCACACTTTCTATCTCTTCATTTTCAGGTCTTCCTGTATTGACTAAGAAGATCTTAAGGAGAGACTGTACTTTACCATGAATGTAATGACAGCCTCCTCTCAAACCTTAATACAAATAAATCTGAGAATGAAGGTCAGGATCCACCTTTCCTTTTCATCTAATACAGTGAGGCTACTGAGGTTCTGAACTAAGGAAGGATAATGGACTGAATGAGACCCAATAAAATCAGACTGAGATGGAAGTACTGATTTTGGGGGGCATATCTTTCCCATTGAATAATGGTAGCAGTCTACCTGAAGAATCATGTTTCTAGCTTGTGGTTTCTTTTGATCCATCATCATCATTACAGGCAGAGTAAAGACTCAGAACTCTTTATCTTTGATACCAATTCCTACTCAGTTTGAGCAGAATTGCCCTTGTAACAAATTTTCCAACGACGATTCATATGAAAGACTAACAGTATACTAAAAGTAATTAAAAATGACAACAACCCATATAATCAGTGAATACCTCTGCTATTAACTAATTATCAAAAGAATAAATCTGTTTTTACCTGTCTACAAATGATGATCAGGGAAGGACTCTGTTGACACATTGTGCTAAGCCATAATGTGATTTGTTTGGCTACCGCTACTTCATTCTCAGATCTTTATTCTTTATTCTTTTGGTAATTAGTTAATAGCAGAAATGTTCACTGATTATGTAGGTTGTTGTCACTTTTAATTACTTTAAGCATACTGTTAGTCTTTCATATGAACTGTTGTTGGAAAATTTGTTACAAGACTAATTCTGCTCAAACTGAGTAGGAATTGATGTCAAACCAAGATACTATGCTTTCTATATTGCAGAACATAGCTAAGAAAGATATGTGATACCAATCAAAGAGAATATTTGTAGCTCAGGGTTGAACTGTGGAGTCCTTGGTGCTCTCTGAGCCTTGTTGTTTTGTTGCAGACGTTTCATTGCCAGACTAGGCAACATCTTCAGTGCGAAAAGGGAGACTTGCTCTCTGTTTATATACCATGGCTTGTCCTGCTTGTGTTGGTGGAGGTGTTGTTCTCCCCTTAGGAGTTCCTTGATTGGGCTGTTGTTTGCTGCTTGGTTGATTGACTGAGTTAATACTTCCTTGATTGATTTTCGCACTGAAGATGTTGCCTAGTCTGGCAATGAAATGTCTGCAAGAAAACAACAAGGCTCAGAGAGCACCAAGGACTCCAAAGATATGTGAATCTGATGATTGTGGCTTATTCAACTGTGAATCTGGCCACAGAGTCTCCCAGGGTAGAGAGTAGTCTACAGCTCTAGAATCCCATAGAAATGATCAGTACAACCTTATTCCAATGAAAGACAGAAGGAGCTTTTCATTCCCTTTTAGCATATATCTGATATTATTGCTACTGCTCTTGCTACTACGCAAAGTACCTTTGCCTTGCTATGTTAGCGCTAGATCTATCTGAGCAGGCTTGGCTTAAACATGAAGCATAGTGCGGACTGTGTGAATTGCGGACTTGGATTTGCATTAATGAGTGTATCCCAATGTCCTTGGAAAAAGTTGTTTTGAAATAACTAATGATATAGCATGTTGTTGGTGCATCTGTTCCAGCCATGGCTACTCTCCATTGCTGCAGTGGAGCAAAGACTTGTATTCTGTTTTACTGGTGACATAATCTATAGTAGCTGATAATTTTTTGGTGGAATACTACTTTTCTTTTTCCTTTTCAGTGCTGGATAGGATGCTGATAATTGCTGCACTTTTTTTTCTGTCTCTGTTGTAAACGGTTTTCATGGCTTTCATCTCAAGGAAACAAGTAATGTAAACTCTAAATGTATACTTCTAACTTTGTGAACCACTGACAGTCCTTCCAGATTGTGGTGGAGTATAAATGCGATCAATCAAGAATACATTTCTTCATAGTGTTCTCCAGCTTGAACATTTGGTTTATTCTAGGTTTCCAGATTAACTTCCAGGAATTGATCATATTATCTAGATTAACATGGAATTTCTTTTCAAATAGGTAATTCCAGTTGTAGCTCGGATGATCTATGAAATGTTCTCTGGTGACTTCACCCGCTCCTTTGACAGCGGCAGTGTGCGACTACAGATCTCTATCCCTGATATAAAGGACAACATTGTTGCGCAGCTGAAGCAACTCTACCGTCTGTTGCAGAATCACCAAGAAGGTTGGCCAGTGCAGCCACCAAATATGCATATAACCCCACCCCTCACAGCACAGTGATGACGGAGTCTTGGATAACCAAACAATTGTCTGGATTCTTTAATTCTAGATTGACATTAATTGAAATAAGAACACTTTTAAGTATCTCTTGAATATGTGACATTTTAATGAGGAATATTGATATGTAATGTAATCTGTTTTAAATACTTTTGCAAAAGTTGATCTAGTTAAGTACATGTAGACAAGTATATTTCTCTAGAAATATTTTACTTTTACTAATGTAAATATATAAAAAAAGTTTGAGCTTTGCCTTGCTTGCATGTAGTGCTGTGGTGCTCTTTTTAAAAAACAGGAATGTCTTTAACAGGAATGCTTACTTCACTCCTGCTTTATTCTTAGAGTGTTTTTATAATACAGTTTAAATGTATTATACTATTTCATGATATGAGTTTTTAAAATTTACTCCTGCTGCTGCTACATGTGAAATATGTAACCACTACAAACTAAATTTGTTTCAAAATAGTGACCTGATAACTAGCAGTAGGCAGATTTTATTCTATTAACTATTGTTTGTTGTTTTATTCTTTCTATGTAGATGAAAAATAGCATGAGTTTTAAGCTGAAAAGCATAGTTTTTTTTTAAATTAAAGTGACTTTAAAACCAATTGAGAAAGATATCAAAGACTTAAGAATAGATATTAAGTTGGGAAAAATAGAAGCCCTTTTCGTTTTTTTCTCTGTCGAGGCACAACATAAGGCTGTCTTTTGTTCAGTG
This sequence comes from Charina bottae, assembly GCA_023362775.1. Classification (NCBI taxonomy): domain Eukaryota; kingdom Metazoa; phylum Chordata; class Lepidosauria; order Squamata; family Charinaidae; genus Charina; species Charina bottae. The sequence goes on along the minus strand of JALMGJ010000003.1, from coordinate 80,566,903 downwards.
TGAAAAAATGGTTCAAATGCAGTCAACCGTTTCCAGGTGAATCAGACTGTCAGATTACCAGAAGATACAAGAGAGCTCTGTGGAAAATTAAAAAAAAACAGTTGCCAAAATGTGAATCCACGAAATGAATATTGTAACAAAGCTAATTCAGTCACATATGGCAATTTTAGGACTTCCGGGGAAGAAATGGTGAACTAAGGAAAAAAAAAAAGAGCTGACAACCGCAGCAGAATGAAAGACAACAGCAAAAAGGTGATTAAAACATTGATTTTGAAAGTTACAAATGGACTATGGGTCTAGATGAATTTGAAATAAGATTTTGAAATTAATTATAAGAATCCTGCGTTTGTTTTGAATTCTTAAAAAAAAACATGATAGGATGGGACTTTGAAGGTTGGGCACTAGAGGGAACCAGAAGGAACTAAAGATTACAAGTAAAGGAGAAGAGCACTTAAATTTGTCTTTCTAATAACAGAATGAAGCAAAATATTGGTACCACATATGGGACGATTGGTACCACATATGGGCGTCAAACGCTCCAGATAGCATGCAAATAGGAGAAATTTGCAGGTAGGCAAACCTCCACCAAAGAACAGCTGTTCTTTCTGCATGAATGCCTACAACAGCATGCCCTGCCCGCCAGTGTCAAATACAAACCTCCAATCAACTGCACAGCTGGATGGAAGATAGTGCAACAAAGTGGGCAAAAAATGATACGGCTAATGATCATGGACGCCCACCTCAGATTAAACAAATATCAGCACACAATAGACAGCCTCAAGGAACAACTAGAACAGACTATGACCCCTGAACAAATCAACATGCTGACTACTACCATCAAGACCACATCACTGAGACAAGCAGAAAAAAGGAAAGCTAAACTCCGAACTAAACTACTTAAATTAAACCCCAGAAACAAGTACCGGAACCGGAATGGGTGGTCAACATGTCCAGCCGCCCATTATCCACTACAGAACACAGTATCCTGCAGAGAGGCCTCAATTACAACACAGAGAATGCGAATAAATTAGAATTCTTTGCAGCTTTAGAAGCAGCATTGAAAACTACAGGACTTACTACAGAAACCCAAGAGAACGTAAGACAGATAATCATACCACAAACCAGAAGGACATGGAAACAGAATCAACTGAAAGCAGAGGACAGAGCAGCCCTCAAAAACCTAAAGATGGACCAAACTATCATCATTGTCCCAGCAGACAAAGGCTGCACCACCGTCATTATGGACAGATCGCAATATATACAAAAAGCCAAAGATTTACTTGAGGACAAAGAAACCTACACCCCAGTAAACACCAATCCCATACACAAACTGGACAACCAGGTCAAAAGAATCCTCAACGACTTAACCAAGAAAGGTCAAATCACAAAAGAAGAACAGAGGCGGATGAAAAGCAGTGGACCCATCATCCCACGCTTCTACAGACGCACCAAAATACACAAGCCCGACATATCACTCCGTCCAATTGTATTATTAACAGGGATCCCCACATACAACATAGCTAAAGAACACCTATGGGATCACCACTCTCAGGACTCATAGCAGAGATTGTAATGCAACGTCTAGAAAGGATAGCACTCCCACACATACAACCTAAAGTATGGATCCGGTATGTAGATGACACCTTTGTCATAATAAAAAAGGATCAACTGGAAGAAACACATGAAACCATCAACAACATCTTCAAAGGAATAAAATTCACAAGGGAAGAAGAAAACAACAACACACTACCCTTCTTGGACCTCCTCATCAGTAGAGGAAATGATGGCATTCTAGAAACACAAGTCTACCGGAAATCTACCCACGCTAACCAAGTACTCCACTACCAAAGCAATAACCCAACCTCCCACAAGAGGAGCTGTGTAAGAACACTATTCAGATGAGCACAAACGCACAGCAGCAACACAGAACACCAGAAAAAGGAAACAGACCACTTATATAGCATCTTCCAGCAAAATGGATACCCGCGCAACTTTATCAAAAAGTGCCTGACCACTCAACCCACCACAGCAAAACCAACAGAAGCTATGAAAAGGATTACACTGCCATACATCAGAAACATCTCAGAAACTACTAATAGACTGTTACAACCACACGGCATCACCGTAGCACACAAACGAACCAAAACCCTTCAGAACATTGTAAGTAACCCAAAAGACCCAGTAGCCCAAGAAGGAAAAACAGGAGTTATCTACAACATACAGTGTAAGGACTGTAGCAGCCACTATGTAGGACAGACTAGCAGAAGACTAGCAGAACGCATCCACGAACACCAACTAGCAGTCAGAAGACACGATGAAAACTCCTTAATCTCACAACACATGGACAGAGTCAACCATACTTTCAACTGGGAAACTGTGAGCATCTTAAACCAAGCCAAATCCAAAAATGCTAGTGAATTCCTGGAAGCTTGGCACTCAGACAAAGCAGCCATCAGCAGACACATAGAGGTAAACAACATTTACATACCATTCATAAGAGACAATAGAAAAGCCAGAAGACCAGAACACCACCTTGCCAGCAATCATCACCCAGATATGCAAAGATTAACACCAGGATTAGCACCAGATGAACAATCAAACAGCACAATATACCCTAATCAAGGAACTATTAACTCAGTCAATCAACCAAGCAGCAAACAACAGCCCAATCAAGGACCTACTAAAGAGAGAACAACACCTCTACCAACACAAGCAGGACAAACCATGGTATATAAACAGAGAGCAAGTCCCACTCCCTTTTCGCTCTGAAGATGTTGCCTAGCCTGGCAATGAAACATCTGCAAGAAAACAAGAAGGCTCAGAGAGCACCAAGGACTCCACTGAAGCAAAATACTTTAACGTTGGACATACTGAAGGATATTTTTGAAGAATGGACCCAGACATTAATTTTAATAGTTTCTACCTATATAGATAAAAAGGTAAAGGTTCCCCCTGCACATTTGTGCAGTCGTGTCTGACTCTAGGGGCCGGTGCTCATCTCTGTTTGTTAGCCAAAGAGCCAGCATTGTCCGAAGACGCTTCCACGGTCATGTGGCCAGCATGATGCGTGCGGAATGCTGTTACCATCCCACCGAAGTGGTACCTATTTATCTACTTGCATTTGCATGCTTTCGAATTGCTAGGTTGGCAAGAGCTGGGGCTAGTGCAGGAGCTCACTCTGTCATGTGGGACTAGGGATTAGAACCTCCGAACTTGCGATCTTCCGATCGACAAGCCTGGCGTCTTACCCGCTCAGCCATCACGCCCCACACCTCTATAGATAGACTATGTTTAAAAGATGCTATGGAAGAGGAATAAGATTTACCTGACAAGATTGAGATTGATCTGAAAGTGGATTTAAAAATGACAGGCTACCAGAATGACATAGAAAAAGATGCTTCACCGGGCATACAAAAGAAACCAGCTGATGTCTTAATAATTAAAAGGGATATACAAATAAACCAAAAGAGTGACCTGGATAACTTTCCTTTATTGGATATACAAAAGAGACATGTGAAAGCTCTGAAGAATTTTGTGAGAAGGGACAAAGAAAAAAATGAAAAATCAAGTTCTAGGACATTATTTGAAGGGGTTAAAGTTCAAGATTGTTAAAAGTAAAAGGAAGGAATATAAAGTTGGTTTATTTGATCAAGGTTAAAATAGATGTGTTGTTATCTCCGGTAACCCCTTAATGGACTTTTGCTGACCAGGACTGAATAACGAGGCTTTAAGAATTTGTTTATAGATAAGAGATGAGATATGGGAAGAAGAGATAAGTGTTATATTTTAAGAGAAGGTGGTAAGTTACTAAAATTCCTTAAACTTGTTTTGATGAAGGGGGAAGTTGTTTCGTTATATATTTCTTTTCTTTTTTTACTACATTCTTCTTTTTTCTTTTCTGCACTTTCTATTTTTTCTTTTTTTTCTTTAGTTTGTATTAGTTTTTATCTTTTTAATTGTAATGTTTAATAAAATTACTATATAAAAAAGTAAATATGGCAACTTTAAAATGGTAATTTGTACTTTTATTCTGGACAAGCTATGATGGAAAATGCATTTTCATATAGCACATCACATTGTGTTATCTTAGCCTCATTCACCTATGTTTTTGCTAGGTAGTACTTACATATAACTGAATCGTACCTACTTTGCATTCCTAAGATAACTGGCATTCTACTTTCTACTAAGTGTTTGATTTGGAACTTCTTGATTTGAAAATCATTTGTGTATTAAAAATGTTTTCATAGCTGCCGTTCCTAGAATAAATGGAATAGTTGGAATAGAATTGGGTTTAAATCTGTTGTCTTACTACATGGCTTTATAAAAATGGCCTACTTTACCCAAGAACATTAGTGATGATAACTTACATGTATATCTCATTCACAGAGTTCTCATGATACCTACCTCCAACTTCTTCATGAAGATAGTTTGTGAATGGCTGCGAGTGAAAACCAAATGGAAAGAGAACATGTGCACTACCATCATGAGCTGACCAGGCCATTATCTTTCACCTGTCCTGTTTACTAAATAGTATAGATGTTAGGGCTAGCAGCTCCAGGCTGCCAAGATCCAGACAACCATTAGATGGTAGACAAGAGTTAAAACAGTTTTTCTGTACTTGTTTACTGCTGTCTAGTGAGTGTCTGGATTTTTCCAGCCCAGATCTAGTAGCTATAATAGTTGTAAAGCCAAATCTTCAGAGATGCTCCTGTATAATTGCTTACTGCTGGACACATCATGTGCTGCTTTTAGGTGTGGCAGAATAATGGCTTAAATAAATTTATCCTCCTCGCCATTTTTTCCCCTTGGAGAAAACTGCACTGGTATTAACTGATAGATAAGAGAGCTAATGGCAGGCTGTGAGAAAAAATCCTATAAAACTTTCAGACGTGCATTTTAAATATGTGCATCTTACAAGTGACAGATGTGTAGTTGGGCATAGATCTACCCCCATGGCTGTATGGCACCCAGTTCTTTCCCCAGCCAGAGGTCAGTCAAATGTATACAAGGGCATCTGTCTGGGGCAGCAGTCTTTTCTCCCTAGGTAAGCTGCCACCACTTCTTTTGAGATGGGGGGGGGGGATTTCACCTCTACAAAGTAAAACAGGAAAGCCCTTTACCTTTTATAAATTAATGTCGGGATTTTGTTTTTCTTTGTTATGGTTAGGCCTCACTCATACATGGTTCTTTAAGGGCCTAACAAAAACATTAATTGTAGGGAGGAAGTTAATAACATGATGATGTAGGAAAGGACATTTTTATGACAACAGGACCCATGCTTTTTTCAGTGGCAAGTGTGAAGTTGGGAAACCGAGAGCACCAAAAGAAGTGCGGGGGGGGGGGGGAGATTTCTTTCAAATTAAGGACTTGGGGACAGTTACAAAGCACAGATTGGAAGAACCACTCCTAGATGACTAACGACTGACTCCCTGAAGCAATGATCAGCAAGCAGAAACTTCCATCTTTGGACCGTGTAATGCCAGCAGATGATAGACTAGAAAAACATACTTGGCAAGGTTGAGGGAACTAGAAGAATGGGAAGACAACAGATAAGGTAGATAATTTGAAATTAAGAAATTCTTAGAATAGCCTTAAAAGAGCTGCAGGATATTACTGGGATTGGTCAAGATGGCAGAAGTTTTGTCCAAACAATAGCGGCTAACTGTCTTACATCCAGCAATATGGCATGAGTAAGACCACTCCCCAGCTTTGGCAAAAATCCCTAAATTCCCAATTCAGGACATTTATTAAAGAATCCAGGAAGGAATCTGAAATGGGTAATTGCAGTTTTAAATAAAATACTCACTGAAAAGAAATCCAGTGTGGCATAATGGTTAAGTTTCTGGACTAACACGGGGGTGACCCTGGTTCTAGTCTACCTTCAACCACAGATGCTGGGTGTTCTTCCCTGGTAAGGCAAGTAGTCTGTTACTGCCACAGAATAGGGCTCAACGGTGAAGGCAGCACAAAGCATGCTGATACTGTACTCTTAACATTCCTTTGGTTTCAGGAACTAAAGGAAAACATTGTAATATGCCTAGGAGCCCAAAGACAGGCTTTAGGCCACCACAGCAATAGATGGGAAACACTATAAATCACCAGTGGGGAACTAAACCACAAGACTTTCCTTTTTTTTTGTAATTTTTATTAAAGATTTTCACATAAGTAAAAGATAGACATGAAATTATATAGAGTGAAATTAAGAAAGAACGAAAAAAGAAAAGACAGTGCAGGTAGGAAAAGAGAGATAAAGAAGCGACTTCCGATCTTCACAGCAGTTACAAATAAATTCATTATCTCTCCTCCCTCTTTAAAGTTACAACGTGGTTCTCTTCTTCCCGCATTCAACCCTTTTTAATCAGCAAATCCATAAAGCACCAGTTCAAGACTTTTCAAGCATCCGGACTGAGAGCCATAGAGGGTGGGGAGCGAGGGGACGGTGGGTGGGGCACGAGTGACAGAAAAAGGCAACAGGATGACTGACGGAATGGCATGAGACTTTGAGACACAAATATGTACGGGCGGGTTTTGCCGCATGTTGCCACCGCGTCCGCGTGCATGTCATAATCTTGATGTTTGCTGTGGACCCCTGTGCTACAGCCGCTTCTGTGGAGCCCACGGCTGCCATTCCGGGGTACTGTTCAACTCAGGGCAAAACCAGCTCCCCGGGCAACACTTGTTACTGGCGATGCAGATGTTAGACCTAGCTGGGGACGAAATCTGCTCCTCCCTTCTTTCCCCCCACTAATCTCAATGAGCTCGGTACATCTTGGCAGACAACGCTTGTTCGCCAGACTCGCTCTTTGCGCCTACCATCCGCTCCTGTCTCTTTAAGGCCTGGCTGTTGGCGATGAGAGTGAGCCTCTTCCTTCCTGTTTCTAGCTCTACGTTTGTCGCCCTCGCTCAAGGTATAGGAAGCGGAAATCTAGTTCACTCGTGAGTGGAAGCGGATTGGTTTGTTTCGGCATGGCCGAGGCTCGCGGAGGCTAGTGCGATCCATTCAGGAGGGAGAGAGGGACAGCGGAGGCAGGTCGGCTTGCTAATGTCGCCTCACGACATCCCCTAAATGCCTGCGGCTCTGAACCACAACCCACTGGGGTGGAAGCCAGAGCATCTCTGCAGGGCACAAACGCAAGACGTATTGCGCAACAAAGCCAAGAAAGTAGCGCGTTACGAACAGGTCACGCTTGTGAGTTTGCTTTCTCCGAACTGTGAAACAAAACTGATTCTTAAGTAGACCGGACACTAAGAAATATACACAAAAGCACCATTATTTAGATGGCGATCTAGCTCTTTGAATCTGGCTTTCACGTCCAGGGTGAGTGATAGGGAGATGTGGAAGAAACGTAAGATACTTCTCTTCTAAAGGTAAAGGTACCCCCCGCACATTTGTGCAGTCGTGTCCGACTCTAGGGGCCGGTGCTCATCTCCGTTTGTTAGCCGAAGAGCCAGCGTTGTCCGAAGACACTTCCACGGTCATGTGGCCGCATGACGCCGCGGAACGCTGTTACCTTCCCACCGAAGTGGTACCTATTAATCTACTTGCATTTGCATGCTTTCGAATTGCTAGGTTGGCAAGAGCTGGAGCTAGTGCGGGAGCTCACTCCGCATGCAGGGCTAGGGATTCGAACCTCCGAACTTGCGATCTTCCGATCAACAAGCCTGGCGTCTTACCCGCTGAGCCACCACGCCCCTCACTTCTCTTCTACTCGTACGCTAAAAATAACGGAGAGCCTTGTGGCACATATTTCAAAACTCGGGGCTGGGTTCTGCTGCATGAGCTTTGCGGATCAGAGCCTGCTCTCAGTGGAGGGCCAGCATTGGAAGCATAAAGCTAAGAAATCCAGTGGATACTCACCAGCTCGTCATATAACTGGAGTTAATGTGATTGAGCAACTAATCCTTTGCAAATGGTGAGGTGCACACCTCATAAACTAAGTGGGTCTTTTGTTCTTTAAATATATTTTATTATCGGTTTTGCTTGGATCTTCTGATCCCATTTCATCCCCAACACTGCCTCTCTTACTTCTGTACAGTGGGGCATGTATCATGGAAGTTATGTGACAAGTTAGGGTAACAGTGAAGTGATTTCTGGAAAGAAAGAGAGGAGGGCAAGAAAGAAGGAAAGCAACTTAAATCTTCAAATCCTTGATTTCATGTGAAAAAATTATTATGGCTTCATCACCTGTACAGACACGGTCTAGTTTTGTTATTTCAGATTTGGTTTTGTCTTATCATGTATACTCATAGCATTTTATTAATATATGTGTTATGACTAGGTGAATGAACAATCAAAATAATTGTCTTCAATATAGAGATGTGATCTAGAAAGCTTTCTAAACAAGTAAGTAATCACTGCTTAGCAGTAGTCAGGTGATAAACATGCCAGTGCAAATTGGCCCAGGAGCATGCCTGGAACATTTTCTTGCACAGTCTGTGAGTGTTGCTTGTGTCAGGAAAGTTTAATCCCTACTCTACTTCATCCCATTCCATAATCTATCACGAGTCCTTTCTTCATCACTTGACACGTGTGTGTGTGTGTGTAGAAAAGATTATGTCTTATTTAAAAGATGCAGAATTGGTCTTGATAGAAAGTGAGTTTTTTGGCCATTGGACTATCTTCTCTATCAGAGCCCTTTTCAACTAGTGAACTTATCCCAGTGCATCTATTCATTTAAAACATGCAAATTAAATATTCTAAATTATTTCAGCCAAAGTTAATGTGAGCACTTCATTGTCCTGTGTTAAAAATTATACTCCTGTTCACCAAAATATATCACATATCCTGGAGTTGAAGAACAGCATTTACTAAGAGCTCTCCTTCTCTTAGTTTTCAAATCTGGATAGATGAACTTTATATTAAAAAATGCATGAAAAATAATATTGAGAAATGCAAGAATGAAAGTTAAGTGAAATGTATACTAACCTAGTGGTACCTTTAAAGAACAAGGAGCCAGCAAATTACCCAAAGTGCTTTCTCATGCCTGCTGCTAGAATTTGTTGATGATAATGCTATTAAAAGGAGCTGGAGAGAAAATGATTTTAATCCAAGTAGTGGAATGGGAAGTGAGATCAAAATGAAAGATATTCTAAACTAAAAATGATGACTAAATTTACTGATAACTTAATTGGTACTATTTTTGTATTCTCAGTTATTTTTGACTAATAGAATGTATGGACATTGGAACCATTTCTGACTTAGGAATCAAAGTCTTTATTCTGTATTTTTTATCTAGCCAAAGCTTTTCAGAAACAGTTATTCCTCCTGCAAATGTGAGAAACCAGTGGTCCTCTTAGTGTTTCTGGACTACAACTTTTCATGTAGCCCATGATAACAGAGGCTGGGAATTATAGATCAGCAACCTCTGAATGGGCACAGATTACTTACTCCCGATTTACTCTTTCCATCAAGAGAAAAAAAATAAAATTGGGTTTTTTCATAGTTAACATTTTTGCCAAATCAGTGGTGTACACAATGGTGTTATATATTTAATAAATATTAACTGTGTGAACTGTTATGTATAATGTTTGTATGATACCATTTAGCAATTCAGGAATATGTGACAAGATTTATAGCCTAAACAGTTTAGACAAAGACCACAGACCAGTAATTGTCACAATGTAAGTTGAGAGGGCGAACCAGTTTGATGTAGAGGCTAGAAACCGGGAGGCTGTGAGTTCTAGTCCCACCTTAGGCAAGAAGCCAGCTGGGTGATCTTGGGCCAGTCATAGCCTCTCAGCCCTAGGAAGCAAGCAATGACAAACCATTTCTGAAATTTTGCTAAAAAAACTGCAGGGACTTGTCCAGGCAGTTGCCAGGAGTCAACAGTGACTCGAATGCACAAATAAATAAGAATAAATAAGTTGAGGGGAGAAAGCTGATGCGTAAAACAATCACCTAGCAGCCCAGAGAGCTTTCTATCACCTATTCTGCCCTCTCCAGTCCTTGAACAGAGAAGCAGCTTCATTAATTCTTATATGCTGCATATTTACAATAACCAGTCTGTTTTATGATTTTTGCTATTGCAAGGCTAATCATTGCTTTACTGTGAAAAAAATAAAAACATTCCTCTTGACTTCTCTGATTTGAGTGAGGTATCACCTGTATATGAGATATGAAGCTTATTGCCTGCTGCATTGGATTTATCCAGTCTCTGCTAAAGGCTGAGTGTTCATTCTCTTTTCTGAACTTGATACTTATAATTCTATATCACATTCTTGTTTCAGGTGATGGATTACATATATATGAAACTTTCTGTTGCTCCTTTCCCTCATTAAATATCTTACATCTTCCTCTTGTTTTTAAATATTTATTTCAGTTTAACTCACTAAATCATGTATAAAAATGAAACTCTATTTTATATTTTTGTTACATCACCATGAATTGATGTTTTATTATTCCCTAGGGCCTGGCTGAAGAATCAGATGTCTAAAGCCAGAGGACAATTAAATGATTCAGGAGTTATTTTAGCTAATTTGGTCTTGAGCTATGAATGGCGGAGCAATTGGCACAACTGCTCATTAAGGCAGCTCGACATCATCTTAGAACTGGGAAGAAGAAAGGAGGATTATCATCTTCAGCCTCCTTGAATGTAGCTGGGGAGGTACTGGCAGTAGCAACTGGCTTGAAACCAGCTTTTCTGTATGATTACAATTCTGCTGGGACTTCTCAGATCCTGGACTATGTTCAGCATCTTCAAACTACCCTTCAACTTACATGCCGGCTACATGTTCTGAATATTGCTGAAAATGTCCTAATAATCAACTTGGGACTGATGTGTCTGTGTCTGGAGTCAGTCCTGCTTAGCGATAATGTCACCTTCATTGATGTTTCTGCTTTTAGACCATGTCCTACCTTTTGTAACCCAGAAAATGTGAGCCTCATAAAAGGCCATCTGTCAGAGATATTGAATCACATCAAAGCATTAACAGAAGATACATCCCAGACAGTATCTTCAAGTGAAATCTTTTCGACTGAATGGAATCTCTGTACTCTATTTGGTGTATTGCTAGGCTATCCAGCATCCTATAATTTTTCTACTCAGATGAGTTCTGATAATTGTCTTACTCTAACTCCACTGAGGGTGTTTACTGTTCAAGCCACGTTTTGTAAGATAAGCAGTGATAACAGAGTTCGGTTTTATTCTTTCAGTATCCCAGAACTCTTGTATCCAGTCATAAAAATAAGCCTCAGTGCATGGTGTGAAAAACTCAAGGATGCTTTTAAACTTCAGAAAGACTTTGCTAATCTCTGCATTACAAGTGAGGTGGTTGCTCTAACAGCAGTGGCCTTATAAATATGAATCCCAGTTCAGAGATAAATAACAGTTTTTCTCCACAGCATCCTACTGATTTTTTTTTGAAAGCTTCAGAACAGGGACAGTTTGGCAGCTTAGTCCAAGCAATTACATCAGTGTTTTTTTAAAAAAATGTGCCGTTTTCCTTTCAGCAACTTTTGGGGTATCCCTTCATGCTCAAATTTCCAAGAATCTATTTCAGGTTAGCCTTTTTTTTAGAAGATATTAGCCAATCCATGATTCCAAATTCCAGCCAAAAAGATTTCAACGGTTTTCACCAGCTAGAATGGGCAGTGATTTCAATTCCGGTATGGTCACATAACACATAAATGTATTAAGGAACTGAAGGTTTTTGAAACTAAGAATGGCTACTGTGTCAATGGATATAGAGGTCAATGATATATGGATATGGATACAAACAATTTTGGTAGCTTTGTGTTTTAATAATAATAATACAAAAACTAATTTAAGCAATACACAAAGTCAAGCAGACAAACTCCTTCAGTACAATATGCAGTCCCTAATTTTATAAGAAATTTCAAAATTAAAATACTAACCATTTGGATAATTTAGACTGCTATAGTGCAGTCAGTAGCATGCAAATAGGACAAGGTATGTTTAAGGTGTAAAGTTGCTTAAATAACATACCAGAGCTGTTACCATTATTACCATTATGATAGGAATCCAATGATCATGATTTCTCTGAAAAAAAGATAAAATGTTTTGAGATAATAAATTGATTAAAAATAAAATACACTGTATATTTGAAAAAAACAACTCTTCCTCCTGGTCATTTGGAGACACTGAGCTTTTCCTGTGCTTTTACATTATTTTATTCCAGAGAAGCTTCTACCTCTATTTGATTAAATATATACAGTATGTTACCAATCGAAGAGAAATATATATGCATATATGTATCAGCAGGGGGGGAAATGAGAATTTTTTTCTCTGCAATGGCAGGAAAGAAAGAAAAACTATAGGGTTGATGCTGAAGATAGATAAATTTTGACTCTTAATGTTATTCAATGTGTTTTGATAAGATTATCTTACAGGTTACATTTCATAGGCATACTGCAGAGACAAGGTGAATCTTTTGTACATGGGGTCTAAAGAAAATGACAAATGTATAAGGAAACTTTATACACTTCTAATTTAAAAATACCCAGATTGGATATCCCAGGCTTCTTATAAAGTCCTGCCTGGCATCCAGTCCCTATTGGTTAAAGTAACATCGCTGTATCCTTATTTTTGTTGCATAGATATGCATTTTTATCTTTGAAATGTCCAAATTCAAATCCATGAGCGGGGCACCAAAAGATTAGAAAGTTGGACTATGACAGCCTTCCTTACCCTAGAGCTGTTTGGATAGGATAGGATTTCAACTTCTAGATTTGTTAGCCAGTGAGGCTAAAGTGGTGGCTTCATGGGAATTCTGGACATTTGAATCCCAACTTCTGGAGGATGCCAAGTTGATTGGGAAAATCTGTACTGTATCTTTGATGATTAAGCTTGCAATATTAGGTGGCACCAATGGAGGTTCAAAGAGAACTGCTCTTACCTGAGCCTGCTTGCTTTGAGAGTGCTTGAGTTCATCACGGCATTGCTGTAACTTGGCAAGGCAACTGCTGTACTCATCATTCAGTACCTCTAGTTCATGACAGAGATCAGTGCACTGGGCAAGAAAAAAAAAACACTTAAGAAAATGTCTGTTTTCTATATTTTTTATAAGAAGGTTTATGGCAAAGGTGGGCAACCTGAGCCCAAGAAGCCATCTGCAATTCCCTATTCCTATTTTTGCAGGCCCCAAAGTCCTCTAAGATCATGCTGCTGAAATTCTGCAGGGTGTGCAACTCTGGCTGATTTTACTTTAAAATAATAAACAAAAGCCTCTGCTTGATAACAGTTATTTACTTTAACCCTCCCAGCCCCTTCCAAATTACTTTGAAGTTATGAATATAAGCATCTGTTCTTTAATAAAAAAAATTGTTCCATTTTTGCTTCTTGGCACTACAGAATATAGTTCTGCTTTATTTTCAGAAGATACAATTAAAAAAAACTTTTAAAAATGTGTGTCCATACTATCATGCCACACCGGGAATTAGACCTTACATCTGCCCGCGAATGCACCCCTATCAGTTCCTGTCTGCAAAGCAGTACCAGCATACTTTCTCTGTGCTTTCTCTGCGACAGCCCCCGCCTTATGGAACATCTTGCCCCCGGAGGTGAGACTGGCCCCTTCACTCCTGGCCTTTCGGAAGGCCCTTAAGACCTGGCTCTGCCACCTGGCCTGGGACAACGGAGGTGGTAGTGCCTCCTGGGGTTGGCTGGCCCCGTAGCAATAAGACCTATGCTACGGTCCCCAATCCATCTTGGATTCTATTTTATTTTATTTTATATCTGGATTTATTTTTATACATCTTCTACTTTGTATGGTTTTAAATATTTTAAATTTTTAAGTCTTAATTATTGTAACCCGCCCAGAGTCCCTTGTATGGGAGATGGGCGGGGAATAAATTAAATAAATAAATAAAAATACTGCAAGGTGAAAAAAAAAATGTGTCCTGCTGATTCTGGGGGAAGAAGCTTCTTTTCTTCTTTGCCTCAAAGTTAGCTGCAATGTACTATATTAGAAAACTCTTAAGCTTATGACATTTTGTTTGAGAGTTTCAATGGCACGCTCCCCACTGCCTAGCTTGCATTTTTCTGGGAAACCTTACGTATATTACAGAACTGTCCATATATTTTCGAATTGAGAGGGGCAACAAGCACTGAAGTTAAGAAACATTAGGGATGATTTGAAAATGAAACAGATACTAGCGTGGAAGACCTTAAGCAAGACGTGGGTGTCACAGATCCATGTAAACGTCCAACCCTAATAGCAAAAGGAACAGAGGGATCCGGGATGTTGAATCCTTTCTTAATTTTAGCTTAGGCTTGGTTGGAGAACAGTGCGTAAGGCGAGGAAGATGAGAACAGCGAAGGTCTCATCAATACAGTTTAAAAGTATTCTATCTCATGTTGAGCTTATTCTCTGGCTGCCCATGGTTCCTGATCTACTTTGAGAAGAGTTGATTCATTATGATAAATTGCTTGGGGTTTAACTGAATCATGGAAAGCCACGAAGGCTACAAGCTGCTGGACAGATTGTTGTACGATGAAAGACAGGGTATTTACACAGCCTCCTTGTCCACTTTGTAACTAAGTGCCAAAACATCTCATGGATGGAATATGGTGTTCATTGAAATTTTCTTTTTTTTGGGGGGGGGGGCAGGGGGGAGGACAATTTATCTTTATTTGATCAGTTCATCTAACTGAGTGAGAATGGATGAAAAGATGCAGAATAAATTTTTGGCAGAGCACTAGTTATTTCTCATGATATACATGGCTAATTTTCTTGCCCTTGTTCCTAATTGATGGGATAGATCTGGCTTTCGGTTCAAGTCTTTGTTTCACAAAACCACAGTATAACTTTTAGTTAGCAAAAATACTGAAACATGTAAGATATGGACTTGATTCTCACATTTGATTTGCAATCAGGGAAAACATAACATTAGCTGTTTTGTTAACGTGTGCTAAAACTAAGCTGATTTATTAGTGACTGGATGTAGGAAATCCAATATGGTATCTGGATAAATCCCTCTGTTCCATGTTCTTTGTGTACAATAGGATTAAGGGTAGGTCATCACAGTATAGTAATGATCAGCCCTTTCATACACAATATGTAGATATTATCAACTGAAAATCAGTGAATCTGAATTTACTATCCGTGATAAGCAGTTGGACATATATTTAGTGTAAGAGAAATTTGAAATAATGTACCTAAGAGATTGAATGCAAGAGATTATCTTGATGAGATGCAAACTGATAATGCAAAGTGTTCATAGCTACATTGTAAGGCATTTACAAATAGCAGTCTCCTAATGAGATCCTCTAATCTTATTAGCAGCTTGAATCACCTCCTCACCTCTTTTTTCTTAGCTGCAAGCTGGGATGTCCTTTTTTGCAGCTGTTCCTGCAGGCTGCTCACTTTCCCTCCCTCCTGGTCCTCTGATTGGAAATTCTGCTTAGTTCTCACCCAACTGAGGACTTCACTGGGCACTGGGACAACCTGTTCTATAGAAACAACCAGACCTTTATTAGAAACAGATTATTTCATGGTAGTATTCCTAAGATACTGCAGGATGACTGCTTTGCCCAATAAACGCATGAATTAAAATCTGTCCTTATGGGACTATGTCAACCTATTATTCCCATAAAGGGACTAATGCAAATGGGCTACACCTTTTTAAAAAGTGGTGATGTGATTATACAAGCACCATATTCTTAAGCCACAGGAAAGATGCTAGTAGTTCAGCTAAGATATTCTTCCAATTTGCTGAGAAAGTTGACCGAGAGTGAAGGACCAAGAGAAAATGTGAATGGGTTGTAGCATTAAATTATAAGTGAGCATAATAGGCAAGACTTTAGAATAATCCTCAATGTGTTACTCTCAGGGGTATTGAATAACAATTCCCATCATATCCAGATAGCATGAAAGACATTGTGTTGAAGAAGGTTCCTATAGAACATGTCTACTCCTTGGTGCAGGTCTGGATGTTTTAATTTGAAATTTCCATTTTTGGGAACACAGGAGTAGATTTGTAAGTGGCTCAATTTTTCTATTAAGCTGTATGTTCTTAAACCTTAGGATACATTGCAGTGCTCAGGATAAGCAACATGTTCTTAGGCAGAATCACAATAATGATCTTTCTAGTCACTTGCTAGCTGAGAAAACAAACTGTTTAGGTTTGGATATGTCGATGAAGGTTCTCAGTCATCCAGGTGGAACAGTCTGTGGCTTGAATCATGTCAACTGGATTTCTATTTTCTCAGTAGAAACGTTTCACTCCTTATCCAAGGAGCTTCTTCAGTCTGAGTAAAGTTAGTAAGGGAATCCTTAAATATGTTTCTAGGGTGGCTGTGTGACCTTGCACCTGGGGCTAGGTCATGGTTATTTTGAGATGTTTATTTCTAAGTCCCTTTATCATCTAAAGGATGATCCTAATGATCTAAAGGATCTTAACGATCCTCCTTTAGATGATAAAAGGACTTAAAATAACATCTCAAAATAACCATGACCTAGCCCCAGGTGCAAGGTCACACAGCCACCCTAGAAACATATTTAAGGATTCCCTTACTAACTTTACTCAGACTGAAGAAGCTCCTTGGATAAGGAGTGAAACGTTACTACTGAGAAAATAGAAATCCAGTTGACATGATTCAAGCCACAGACTGTTTAGGTTTGGAGGAATTTTTCATTGATCTGGAAATCAAAGCTTACGTTACATGAAAAACAAGGTGGTACAGGGCCCATATACTGAAGAATGGTTTCTGTTGAAGTAACTGATAGATTTTGCTTCTATCTCCATCTTCATGTTCACAACAGTCATATTTGGATTCTAAAAGTTAGAGATTTGTGTAGCCAAACTGAAAGCAGAGGTTGGTTAAAAACTAGAAAGGGTCACTGCCGAGATCCCAGAAGTAATCAGTGGGACACCTTAACATCTCCTCAAGTTGAATAGGTAGAAAAATTAAGAAAAAGAAAAAAGAATATAAGCATATAGAATACAAACCTTGCTGAATAAAAATAAACATAGATTCTGCAAAAGTAACTCCTGCCTCACCCAGTTTGAGTTTTTGACAGGGTCAACAGGCATGTTGATGGAGGTGACCCTGTCAATGTTATATACTTGGATTTTCAAAAAGCCATGGACAAAGTTCCTCATTAAAAGTTCTTAGTAAACTTGTCCTTTTATGGATTGCTACCTGGGTAAAAAAATGAAAGCAAGAAGTAGGAATAAATAGGCAATTTTCTCAGAAGACACAGGATGGAAGTAAGACGTGAAGCTCCTCAAGCATCTGTGTGGGAATAGGTATTTTTTTTACTTATTCATAAATGATCTTGCCTTAAAAATAACCAAGTTCACAAATGATACCAAACTATTCAAGACAGTGAAAACAAAAATGCTAATGAAGAACTCCAGAATGCTTTCTTTAAACTGGGTGAATGATCAACCAAATGGCAAATGTGCTTCAGTTTAAATAAATGATATATGAGATCCAGTTTGGTGTAGTGGCTAAGGCATTTGGTTAGAAACTGGGAGACCATGAGTTCTAGTCCCACCTTAGGCACAAAGCCAGCTGGGTGAACTTGGGCCAGTCACTCTCTCTCAGCCCTAGGAAGCAGGGAATGGCAAACCACTTCTGCAAAATCTGCCAAGAAAACTGCAAGGACTTGTCCAGGCAGTCTCTGAGAATTGGACACAATTGAACGGATTTTTTTTTTAAAAAAAGTGATACATATGGGTCAAAACTATACAAAGATGTGTGTCTGAACTGTCTATCCAGGAAAAAAAACTTGGTAAGATAACTCAGTGATGATATCAACTCAGTGTGTGAAAAAGGCATAGTCCATGTTAGGGGTCATTAGGAAAGGGGTTCAGAATGAAATTGCCAACATTGCTATCTCCCTATACAAATCTCTGATACATCACTGCTGGAATACTGTGTATAGTTCTGGTTGCTGCCTTTGAAAAAAAAATTAATAGAGCAACACAAGTATGGAAAAGGGTAAACAAAATGATCAGAAGTCTTGAATGTCCCCTCTATGAGAAACTTGTAGAAATACTGGAGCTCTTTAGCTTAGAAAAAAACCAACTGATCAAGTGTATGAAAACATGGAAATAACAGACAGGGCAAAGTTTTTCTCCCTGTTTTCCAAAACTCTAAGACCAGTTGTCATCCAGTGAAGTTCATGAAAAGGAAAGAAGACTAGAGCAGACAGAAGAAAATGCTTCTTCACCTAATGCATTATTAACTTGTGCAATTCATTTCAACAAGGTAATGGTGATGGCCATTAATTTGGATGGCTTTTAAAGGGGATTGGATAAATTCATGGAAGATAGATCAATCAAAGCCTATCAGTCTTGAAGGATCAATTCAGGCATGCCTCCAAATACCAATTGCAGGGGGAAAATGGCAAGAGAAGGTTATACCTGTCTCATGCTTGTCAGCACCCAAGGCATTTGGATGGACATTGAGAAATAAAATGGCGGCCTATGAGAAGCTGTGGCTTGATCCATAAAGCAATTCTTATGTTGGTTGTTTTCCATTTCTGGTTTATTCATTTGAACAATTTGAATGAATACCATCACCATCTCTATTCATTGTCTCTCTGTAGGTCATTTTGTAATTCCAAAGTAGGCCATTTGGCCAGATACTCTTGAGATTCCTTTCAGCCCTTTCTATGGCTCTAGAAGTATATTAATTTAGCTTTATTGTTTGTATTAACACAATGGAAAAGTAGAGGGAAAAATGATGCGAGAGTATTTATTTCTCTCCTATGGTAGTTCTTTATAACTGGAAACATGAGTAAAGGCCTTCATACTTTCTCTGACTGTACTTGCTCAAAGGATGATATAACCAATGAAATGATTTGGGCAATCACAGTTGCAGTGGGAGACATTCGCAAAACACCAACATTTTCACAGAAAGAGAGACAGAGGAATTTAAATAAAATGGTAAGATTTTCGCTGTTCTTATTTGTCCCCTATATGACTTCATCCCCAATCGTTCTTCAGAGAGAGAGAGAGAGAGAGAGAGAGAGAGAGAGAGAGAGAGAGAGAAGGAAGAGAATTTAGACAAGAAAGGAAATAAAGGATATATTATATATTCAGTGTCTTTTTTGTCTGAGGGCTGCGCTTGGACTTTGAGTAATATTCTAGGGCCTGTGCTCCAACAGAGAGTGAACCTAGACAGAAACTAAATTTGATTAAATTGATTACATTCAGGTAACTGGATAACTTCCCATATATTTAAAATCTACCCATCAATGAAAACTTACAATTTGGTAGAAACTTTTGGAAGGACCCTACAGACCAAATCCAAGGCTCTGCAGAGCTATCTGTGGCCTTGAAGTTGCAGGTTTTAATATTTATATATTGCTAAGCCACCAAGATAGGGGCGTGGTGGCTCAGCGGGTAAGACGCCAGGCTTGTTGATCAGAAGATTGCAAGTTCGGAGGTTCGAATCCCTAGCCCTGCGTGCGGAGTGAGCTCCCGCACTAGCTCCAGCTCTTGCCAACCTAGCAATTCGAAAGCATGCAAATGCAAGTAGATTAATAGGTACCACTTCGGTGGGTAGGTAACAGCGTTCCGCGCGTGTCATGCGGCCACATGACCGTGGAAGCGTCTTCGGACAACGCTGGCTCTTTGGCTAACAAACGGAGATGAGCACCGGCCCCTAGAGTCGGACACGACTGCACAAATGTGCCGGGGGTGCCTTAACCTTTACCTTTTTAAGCCACCAAGAGAACTGTTCAGAGCCTGTAAACTTCTCTTACTCAGGTTATGCACCCTGATATACACAGAATGCTATACAACAGGTTGTATTCCAATAATATTACATTCAAAACATTGATGTTAGATGTATTCAAATACAAAACTGGACATAATGTTCTGCTGTCCTTCTTATTCTCTAACCAGTTGCCATTTCTGTAAATACATCTCAGTAATTCTTGCAGTGTTTTTTTAGAAGATTAAAAGCAGTTTATGCTGTTTTTGGTGCATCTCATTTCCCAGTATGAGTCAATCAACATCCAAGGAATTACTTCGAACAGCTATTGATAATTGTGGCCTCCAAGAGGATAACTGGATATAATTTATAGGATATGGCATCATAATAAAATGAGATATTCATGTCTATGGGATCTAAATCTGCCAGAATGGGATGAATACAGTAAATAGATTATACTTCTCTGAACGAGAGATATTTATTCCTCTGAGGCATTATTTATCAGTAGTTCCAAGCCAGGTAGTAGAAACAGCAACAGTGAATACAGTATAAACTTGATATAAAAAAAGCATTTATTGTCTCTGAACTTGCTGCAATAGATATACTATCATGCCTAAAGAAGCTACATTTTTGAACTGTTTAGGGTACATATCTTGGAGCCGTTTGCCACACAGTAAAATTTCATACAGCTATAATATTGCATTGAATGTAACAGCTTGTGGTTCTTATGTTAGAGGACAAATTTCTTTTGGTTGTTTTCCAAACAAAGCCATTTGGCTGGACAGTAGCAACAAGAAGAAAACCTAGCTACTACCCTCACCTCAAATAATCCAACTGTAAAGGCAACACTAACAGAAGTAAAAAATGGATGAGGTGGGGTATTCTCATGCTAATTTGTTGTTTCACTGAACCATAACCTCTGCTAGGGAAGCATGCAAAAGATCTTAGACAATGACATGGAATGCTCTTCCTATTTCCTTTTCCAACAACGAAATACAGCAGAAGTAGGAGTGGGGGAGGAAGTATCAGCATGTATTTAAATGTAACCAGGGAGATAAAATTAAGATTCCTTCAGTGACTTAACTCTGCAGAGGGTGAAAATTAAATAAACACAGGAGTTGTGGAGAAAGAAGTTGGGAAAATACTAGCTGATTCTGACATCACAAAGTAACTCCTTTCCAAGTAGGACAGAGCACTGAGGGATATTTCGACTTGACTGATCCTGGAAATGGAAAGTTTTCCTGAGAAAAATCTGATTCTGTTTATGTACAGGGGAAAAAAAAGTAATACAGAAGCCTTAATTGTGGGTTAAATATGATTTCAGAGTTGTGTCATGCTCATGAATGCAAATTTGCAATTAATGAAGCACTCTGGTGCCACTATAATCCACATCTGTGTAAAGACTACATGCAATGCTAGTATCTTTATCCAGACTTGTGAAAACTGATCTTTAGAGTACAAGTTACAAAAACCACAGATACCTTGGTCCAACTATAAATAATCTTGCTCAACCATTTATTCCCTGGATTATTTGTGCATTTTATCTACATATGGACAAACCAGAGTAGATTATATTGCAGAACAGGTGTATTTGATAGTTGCTTCACCCTTCCCATAGTGGCTTCTGGGTCTATCACTAGATTCAATCCTTGATGCACAAATCGAACAGTTGGGGTACTTGGGGAGGTATTGGGGAATGGGGGGGGGATCCTTCCTCACTTTCATCTGCAGCACCCTCCTGAAATCAATGTCTCATTCTCCTGGCAATTTCTTACTTTCCAAATCTGGTGGAAGAAAAGGGGCAAATTAGCAGACTGCTCAAATTGTGCTGATACTTAGTAAGTAATCTCATACTGTAAACCTGAAACAGGCAAGGGCCTAGTTTATGCTGAAGCATGGATGCACATTCCTTAAGTTATGCTACTGAATCCTTATTCTTCTATCATATTGTATTGTCTTTGTAGTATTCAGTTCATAATCTTTTATATTACTATTGTTGGTGGTGATTAAAACTATAGTAAATTGAATAAATCCAGACAGTAGATTGTCTTTTTTTTAGCTTCAGTTTTCATATGAACACAAACTGCCTATCAGTGGTACAAATGTATGTAATATATTGGAATGAAGAGTAGCAATCCCCTTTAATTTGGGGAGATGCATTGTTCAAAGATATTGTCAGGGAGATAACTGGTGAAGAAGGAGGGGGCTGCTTCCAGGGGGATAAACGCATGCGCAGTTCTGAGTCGCTTTGCCTTCCTCACAAGAGGCTGAAGAAGGCACCGCCCTAATTTCTTGGGCCTTTTCTCTGAGCATTACTAGTTCAGTTTAGTTTAGCTGGATTCTGTCTAGCAGAGTAGAACAATAAAACACTAGAGCCTGTACACAAAGCCTCAGCGTGTTCCTTCACTCGAAGTCAGGACAGATACATTCTGCCCCTGGAGGTGAGGCAAGCCCCCACACTCCTGACCTTCCGAAAACAATTGAAGACCTGGCTCTGCCACCTCGCTCGGGATGGGAAGGGTAATAGCTCTTCTTGGGGGTGGCTTGCGCCGTAGAGTTCTTTTAAATATAACATCACAGCCTCTTGGATTTTATATATTTATATTTAATTTATGTTTAGAGTGATATATTGTATATTGTATTTTATATGTTTTAATTACTAACTTTGTTGTAAACCGCCCAGAGTCCCCTTTGTGGGGAGAGATGGGCGGTGATAGAAGTTGGACAAATAAATACATAAATAAATACATAAATAAATAAATATACTACAGTAGATATAGCATGCATGTAATTTGCCTACATCAGGTGTGGCCCACCTTTTTCAGGATGAAGTCTATATTTTTTTCTTTTGATTTAATTTAGAGGCTGGACAGTAGCAGGTAAGAGCTGGGTGCAAAGTGACAAGTCCAAAAAGTAATGAAAGAGAGGAGTCACTTGCCATTCATTGCAAACATATTCTATACATATGGCATGGGCCTCTCCCTAAGGACATCTGCCCATCCTACCAGATCGGATAGGGTGGGCATGCTCCTAGCCCCCTCCCTTAAATGTTGCCATCTTATGGGACCTAGGAAGCATGCCTTTTCCATAGCAACTCCTGCTCTACGGAACACCCTTCCCCCTGAAGTTCGGATGATGAGATGAACTTTTTGTGGGCTGCAAGGGAAAGTTTCACATTTCGCCACTTCACATCAGATGACCACCAGATCTACTACTGTGGACAAGAGGACCACAGAAGAAATGGAGTAGCCTTCATAATTAATAATAAAGTGGCTAAAGCAGTGCTTGGATACAATCCAAAAAACGATAGAATGATCTCAATTCGAATTCAGGGTAAGCCATTTAACATCACAGTGATCCAAATATATGCCCCAACCACAGATGCTGAAGAAGCAGAAGTAGATCAGTTCTATGAGGATCTGCAGCACCTACTGGATAATACGCCAAAAAGAGATGTTATTTTCATTACAGGAGACTGGAATGCTAAGGTGGGTAGTCAGACGACACCTGGAATTACAGGCAAGCATGGTCTGGGAGAACAAAATGAAGCAGGACATAGGCTGATAGAATTTTGCCAAGACAACTCACTGTGCATAACAAACACTCTCTTCCAACAACCTAAAAGACGACTTTATACATGGACTTCACCAGATGGTCGACACCGAAATCAGATTGACTACATCCTTTGCAGCCAAAGGTGGCGGACATCTATACAGTCGGTAAAAACAAGACCTGGAGCTGACTGTAGTTCAGATCACGAACTTCTTATTGCAAAATTTAGAATCAGACTAAAGAGAATAGGGAAGACCCACAGATCAGTTAGATATGAGCTCACTAATATTCCTAAGGAATATGCAGTGGAGGTGAAGAATAGATTTAAGGGACTAGATTTAGTAGATAGGGTCCCAGAAGAACTATGGACAGAAGTTCGCAACATTGTTCAGGAGGCGGCAACAAAAAATGTCCCAAAAAAAAAGAAAACCAAGAAGGCAAGATGGCTGTCTGCTGAAACACTGGAAGTAGCCCAAGAAAGAAGGAAAGCAAAAGGCAACAGTGATAGGGGGAGATATGCCCAATTAAATGCAAAGTTCCAGAGGTTAGCCAGAAGAGATAAGGAATTATTTTTAAACAAGCAATGTGCGGAAGTGGAAGAAGACAATAGAATAGGAAGGACAAGAGACCTCTTCCAGAAAATTAGAAACATTGGAGGTAAATTCCAGGCAAAAATGGGTATGATCAAAAACAAAGATGGTAAGGACCTAACAGAAGCAGAAGAGATCAAGAAAAGGTGGCAAGAATATACGGAAGATCTGTATAGGAAGGATAATAATATTGGAGATAGCTTTGACGGTGTGGTCAGTGAGTTAGAGCCAGACATCCTGAAGAGTGAGGTTGAATGGGCCTTAAGAAGCATTGCTAATAACAAGGCAGCAGGAGACGACGGCATCCCAGCTGAACTGTTTAAAATCTTGCAAGATGATGCTGTCAAGGTGATGCATGCCATATGCCAGCAAATTTGGAAAACACAAGAATGGCCATCAGATTGGAAAAAATCAACTTATATCCCCATACCAAAAAAGGGAAGCACTAAAGAATGTTCAAACTATCGAACAGTGGCACTTATTTCACATGCCAGTAAGGTAATGCTCAAGATCTTGCAGGGTAGACTCCAGCAATTCATGGAGCGAGAATTGCCAGATGTACAAGCTGGGTTTAGAAAAGGCAGAGGAACTAGAGACCAAATTGCCAATATCCGCTGGATAATGGAGAAAGCCAGGGAATTTCAGAAAAACATCTATTTCTGTTTTATTGACTATTCTAAAGCCTTTGATTGTGTGGATCATAACAAATTGTGGCAAGTTCTTGGTGGTATGGGGATACCAAGTCATCTTGTCTGCCTCCTGAGGAATCTGTATAACGACCAAGTAGCAACGGTAAGAACAGAGCATGGAACAACGGACTGGTTTAAGATTGGGAAAGGAGTACGGCAGGGTTGTATACTCTCACCCTACCTATTCAACCTGTACGCAGAACACATCATGCGACATGCTGGGCTTGAGGAATCCAAGGCTGGAGTTAAAATCGCTGGAAGAAACATTAACAATCTCAGATATGCAGATGATACCACTTTGATGGCTGAAAGCGAGGAGGAGTTGAGGAGCCTTATGACGAAGGTGAAAGAAGAAAGTGCAAAAGCTGGGTTGCAGTTAAACCTCAAAAAAACCAAGATTATGGCAACGAGCTTGATTGATGACTGGCAAATAGAGGGAGAAAAAGTGGAGGCAGTGACAGACTTTGTATTTCTAGGCGCAAAGATTACTGCAGACGCTGACTGCAGCCAGGAAATCAGAAGACGTCTATTTCTTGGGAGGAGAGCAATGGCAAATCTTGATAAAATAGTTAAGAGCAGAGACATCACACTGACAACAAAGGTCCGCATAGCTAAAGCAATGGTATTCCCTGTAGTAACCTATGGCTGCGAGAGCTGGACCATAAGGAAGGCTGAGCGAAGGAAGATAGATGCTTTTGAACTGTGGTGTTGGAGGAAAATTCTGAGAGTGCCTTGGACTGCAAGAAGATCAAACCAGTCCATACTCCAGGAAATAAAGCCAGACTGCTCACTTGAGGGAATGATATTAAAGGCAAAACTGAAGTACTTTGGCCACATAATGAGAAGACAGGATACCCTGGAGAAGACGCTGATGCTAGGGAAAGTGGAAGGCCAAAGGAAGAGGGGCCGACCAAGGGCAAGATGGATGGATGGTATTCTGGAGGTGACGGACTCAACCATTGGGGAGCTGGGGATGGTGACGGCCGACAGAGGGCTCTGGCGTGGACTGGTCCATGAAGTCACGAAGAGTCGGAAGCGACTGAACGAATAAACAACAACAAGGGAAAGTTTAGCTGTGGTGCCAGGTCTTTTGGTTTTAATATTTTTTATTGTAGATGGGTGTTGTTTTAGTTTTTGGATGTGAGCCACCCAGAGTTTGGTACAAGTTGGGAGGCTATATAAATTATAAATAAATTATATTATATTATATTATATTATATTATATTATATTATATTATATTATATATATATATTATATATATATATATATATATATATATATATATATATATAAAATATAATTTATTTATAATTTATATAGCCTCCCAACTTGTATATATATATATTTATTATATATAAATTATATTATATATAATATAAATTATATATATATCAGGGCTTTACAAAGTGCAAAGGAACAAAGTGCAAAGGAACTATTAACTCAGTCAATCACCCAAACAGCACACAACAGCCCAATCAAGGAACTACCAAGGAGAGTACAAGACCCCCACCAACACAGGCAGGACAAGCCAGGGTATATAAACAGACAGCAAGTTCCACTCCCTTTTCGCACTGAAGATGTTGCCTAGCCTGGCAATGAAACGTCTGCATGAAAACAACAAGGCTCAGAGAGCACCAAAGACTCCCCAGTTCAACCCTGAGCTACAAATATTCTCTTCGAGGGTAATAGTTGTAAAGATGGGAGTATGCAGTAACTATATTCCCAAGTGTTGATATATTTGGAAGAAACAAAAATGATGGCTTGAGGCTTTTAATTCACAGTTATCTCAAAGAATTATGTGCTTACCCTATGTTGGTAGACCTGCAAGCTAATTGCCCACCATTTTTATCATACAGCTTTACTTACTTTGAAGATGTTCAGTTGTTGCCTCCAATATGTGTTTTTGCCTTTCTTCAGTTCGCAGCTTGCCTGAAAACAATAAGGAATGATAGATCATTTTCTGCAGGTTTTTTTCTTTTTCCTTTGTCTGAACAGTAGGATTTGTATTATAAGTGGGAGATGGATTTAGGTCTAGCCTACAGAAATCCAAACTGCATGATGGTTTGAACACTGCAACCTTTAATCTACAATTACTCTCTTTTTCCTAAATCCAAATGAGTCAGCATTGTTTATCACAATAAGCAGAGCAGCACACTTTGTCACTGGCTTAGTATCTTTTGAGTACTCTGACAGCTCAAGGAGAAATAGGCCCTACATTTCATGAAAAATTAAGAACTTTATTATAGCAATTGTATTGTTTATCTGAGAAAGTCAGAAGTTCAGGGCGGTATGTGGTAAAGCTTCCATAAGACTAAGCTATCACAGAATGCATGAGGAAATTGCTTGCCTGAAAGCAATTAAATTTCTGTTTGTACAAAGCTAGCACTTAAGGGCAAAGTTTTATAAAGAGATTTTGATTTGCAGGGCAGGAAGGATCTTTCAAATAACCACTCTACAATATTCATTCTAAGTTTATTCAACTGTATCTCACCAGTGTTGGAAATCAGCTGCTACCATACCAGAAACAGGCAACTAGTTTTAAAATATATGGGGGGGGGGGAATCTCAAACTCTACCAGACCCTCTTTTGCCCAAGGCCCTGATGAACTGTGCAATTCTGTTTCAATTCTAGAACCTTGTAGTGTTCTGTTGTATAAATTGCATCACCTGGTTTTAATTGTTAAAGTTTATCTAAATGGAAGCTTATGACACTTCTACATAAATTAAGTCTATCACAATCCAGCTTCTTGTTCATTCTGTTGATTCTTTACCTTCCACTTCACTGAGGTATTCCATTGTGAGCTTCTTTTCTTCTTGCAAATTATCAATTCTTGAATATAGACTCGCACGTTCATTCTCCATGTCTTTTAGGGCTTGTTGAAGTTGAGAGTTCTGGGTGTCTGACCACTGCAGGAAAGAAACAATCACAGTAAGAAATACCTAAAGAAAAAAACTTGAGGTTCTTTTTATAAATCACTTTTGGCCATCGTATCAAAGAGTATTTAACTTCTATGCAGAAATAACATAACAGCTGTTACACTGATAGTTTAGCATGTAGATGAGAGGCCTTTAACTTGAATACTGGAGTTCTACCTCTTTGAAAACAAGGTTTTTGTCAGGCCCAGCCCAAGAATGACCAAGAAACAGTCCAGCCAAACTTCAGTTCTTTATTTGCTAACGCTGTATAGACAGAATCTTGCCAGACTCAAACAACTCCACCTAGCCTAAGGGGAAATAACCTGGGAAAGCTCTAGGGTGGGGCTATTCTGAATCTCTTGGTTTTCCCACAACTGCCCCTGGGACTATGTTTCCTCTTATCTCTTCCACCTACTTGAAATGTGCTCCCTCCTTCCTGAGAACCAGCAGCACTGCCGAAATCCACCAGTTTCTGGATGGCAGCACTGTATCTTAAGTGCCTAGATTTTTTCTAACTTCTCGCTATTTGGATGCCATTTAATCTCTCCCATGCTGATTTTACATGTAAACCCCATTTAGAATATCTGTTGTGTTTGGGGAAATGTAGCACTCAAATTACTTCTGTGGTTTATTTCAGTAACTTTGCTTATTTGACTAGTGGGTTTCTTTAGGGCCTGGTTCCCCCACTGTAACTCAAAATTAATTTTGGCAGCTCCTTGGTAAATACTGGTTTTATTTTAATTATGGATATATATGTTCTTGGCCATGTTGCATTTTCAATATGGACAGTTGTTGTGTTTGGTTTATCTTAGTTGCTAATGTTAGTTTACTGGTTTGGTTGTTAAGTTGTAAACTAATCTTATTGGATAGAATTTTTTAATTACTGTGTTCTTCTGCTCTGTACCATGCTTTTGTAAAGGTGCATAAACAACAACAACAGTAGCAGCAACTTTGGCCCTTTATGTTGGAACGATGAGCTACTGTTCTCAGCATGCTGGTAACAGTTCACCATAAATGGCTTCATAAGCCATACTTTCTTTTTCAATTCTGTCACTAAGAACTGCTAGCTTGACAGATGCTGCTGTGAAATGAAAACCTGGAATATAGCCTCCCAAAGAGATTACCTGCAGCTTATTCTCCAAGACATGCAGCTTGTTTTGGACTTCGGTGTGCTGGTCAGTTAGTTGACTCCAATCTTTTTTTAGGGTGTTAAGTTGATCTTTCCAGAGGATACAGTCATCCTCGGCAACAGTTAGGGCTCTCTACGAGGAACAGCATCATTTTATCATTGGTAAAGTTGACAAACATGCTTTTTTGACAGTCCTGTAAACACTAGAAGAATGGGTAGCTGTTCATTGTAAACACGGCAATTTTATTGTAAGTCTAATTAACTCTTGTTGAGATCTGATAGGAGATCTGATCGGATAAAGGACAGTATGCCACAGAAACGGCATTTTTTTCTGTATCTAGCCCATATTCCTTTCCTCCCCCCATCGGCATATTTTCAAACTCTTCAGGAGATTTGTGGAAGTATCATTTTAGAGTGATCTATATTGGCTAGTTTGTTTGCTTTGAAAGATGTGTGCTGCAAAGAGCTGCAGGCACTTGTTATTTTCAGACTGACTTTCAACTAGCTGAACAATCTCTGAAGCAACTGGGATCTTAATTTACACCCATTTCTCTAAGGCAGTAGAGAAATAAAGAACAAGAAATTGTAGGGTCAAACTGTATTATATGTTACATATGTAATTTCATTTTTTCAATCATTATTTTTTAAAACTTATATATATATATACTGTATATCACCAAGCATGGCCTCAGAAAATGTTTCTTACATGAATTTGCCTGTTAAAAATAGTTCCTCTGCAAGCTGGTATGGCAGCTTCCTTCCCAGAACTTTGTCAAACATTCTCAAAGCAGCTTTGAGAGATAAAAGAGGAAGCAAATGGTTGTTGTTATGGTCCTTCCAGTCAATCTTAACTTTTGGTGACTTCTTGGACAGGTCACCAGGGACAACTAGAACTCAAAAGTTGTTGGGTGTTAAATCTCTCATACTCCACACATTTAACCATATCATTTAGTTTAGCCCTCAGTCTAGCCTTCATCAGGCAATTGCTTCAACGTGCAACTTTGTAAGCTGAGCCTGCAATCCAGTGTCAAATGGACCATTCATCTCTCTTGCAATGATCTGGAGCAGTGTTTCTCAACCTTGGCAACTTTAAAATATGTGGACTTCAACTCCCAAAATTCCCCAGCCAACTGGCTGAGGAATTCAGGGAGTTGAAGTCCACATATCTTAAAGTCGCCAAGGTTGAGAAAACTGATCTGGAGCAATGAATGAATGGAGAATGAAAGTGCTGCAGAAGGCAACTCTGCTGTCTTTATATGCACCCTGATAGTTTATACAACCAAAAGCAATAAATATGAAATAAAATGAGATCATTAAAATGTTCGTAATGATCATCCAGAAGCTGCAGTCATTAAAAGCATTGCTGCAAGCTTTCTTTGTGCTTCCGTGCTCAACATAGGGCATCCCAGACTTTTTTTAAAAAAAGAGATATACAATAAATGCAATGGTGTCAGAACATGGCAGGTATGCTTATACATATGGGTGATTGGTCTGAGGGGGGCGTGGTGGCTCAGCGGGTAAGACGCCAGGCTTGTCGATCGGAAGATTGCAAGTTCGGAGGTTCGAATCCCTAGCCCTGCGTGCGGAGTGAGCTCCCGCACTCGCCCCAGGTCTTGCCAACCTAGCAATTCGAAAGCATGCAAATGCAAGTAGATAAATAGGTACCACTTCCGTGGGAAGGTAACAGCGTTCCACGTGCATCATGCCAGCCACATGACCGTGGAAGCGTCTTTGGACAACGCTGGCTCTTCGGCTAACAAACGGAGATGAGCACCGGCCCCTAGAGTCGGACATGACTGCACAAATGTGCCAGGGGAACCTTTACTTTTTAATTGGTCTATAATTCTTACAAAGTTGGAAAATAATGACACACTGCTGAAAATTAATTCAAAGTATTAATCAATACTTCCATTGATTAACTACATCAGTTTTCTAAATTTATTTATTTATTATTTGGATTTATCCCCGCCCATCTCCACCATGGTAGACTCTGGGCGGTTTCTTCTTAAATAGCTTTCTTCTATGTGAAGGGCTGTTCCTCGGGATCTGAGGCTGAAGAAGAGTAGCTGACCCAAGATCTGAGGCAGAGACTCTAATTTGCAGTCATTCATACAGTATGCTTTATGTAGGTACATCATTCCCCACTCACATACACTTCTAGTTGTTCTTCAGAATCATTGCATTGCTCTGTATTCATCAAAATGTCCTTTTTACACATTGGGTAGAAAATAACATGCTTAAGACAAAACAGCATAGCTCTGCAAGTAATGGGTGCAAATCCCACCAATGTGGTGAGAGGAATTTCTGCCATAAGCAGAATGGTCCATAGTGAATCAAGGAGTTTCTTGACATCATTGATGATCTGAAAACCTCTCATAATATTTAGAGCTTCAGTAATATATAAGCACATTCCTATAGGTCTCAGGCTGATATCCTTGCCTACCTGGGCATTCTGAAGTTGCTTTTGTGCCTGCATTTTCTCCTCAAGCAGTTTCTGAAGAGATTCTTTTACTTTCTGCTCATAGTTCTGCTTTTGATCTTCCATCTCCAGGAGAATCCTTTTTAAGCCCCGCTTTGAATAACTCTAAAAAAAACATAGAATGGCTGGCTATGGTTTATCTGATCAGTTTATCCAATAAACTTTATCCCACTGGGATATGTCAGTCATGACTAACTTAAGTCCCATGGATTTGAATGGGACTAATGCAGGACTTCTCCAGCAAAGGAGATTGTTACCTTGTTGTGGTGCTTGAGCTTTAGCACCTCAATGACGCCATGAGCTAAACCATGAAGGGACACCCAAGACGGGAAGGTCATGGCAGAGAGGTCAGACTAAATACGATCCCTGGGGAAGTTAACGGCAACCCACCCCAGTATTCTTGCCGTGAAAACTAAATGGATCAGTTCAACAAAACATATGTTGGTATACCATCGGAAAATGAGACTCCCAGGTTGGAAGATGGTCAAAATGCTACTGGGGAGGAACAGAGGGTAAGTTCAACTAGCCCCAGATGTGATGACTCAGCTAGTTCAAAGCCGAAAGGACGGCTAGTGGCTGACGGTGCTGGTGGTGAATGACGAATCCGATGTTCTAAAGATCAACACACCATAGGAACCTGGAATGTAAGATCTATGAGCCAGGGCAAATTGGATGTGGTTATTGGTGCGATGTCAAGATTAAATATAGACATTTTGGGTGTCATTGAACTGAAATGGACTGAAATGGGCCACTTCACATCAGATGACCACCAGATCTACTACTGTGGACAAGAGGACCACAGAAGAAATGGAGTAGCCTTCATAATTAATAATAAAGTGGCTAAAGCAGTGCTTGGATACAATCCAAAAAACGATAGAATGATCTCAATTCGAATTCAGGGTAAGCCATTTAACATCACAGTGATTCAAATATACGCCCCAACCACAGATGCTGAAGAAGCAGAAGTAGATCAGTTGTATGAGGATCTGCAGCACCTACTGGATAATACGCCAAAAAGAGATGTTATTTTCATTACAGGAGACTGGAATGCTAAGGTGGGTAGTCAAACGACACCTGGAACTACAGGTAAGCATGGTCTGGGAGAACAAAATGAAGCGGGACATAGGCTGATAGAATTCACTGTGCATAACAAACACTCTCTTCCAGCAACCTAAAAGACGACTTTATACATGGACTTCACCAGATGGTCGACACCGAAATCAGATTGACTATATCCTTTGTAGCCACGGGTGGCAGACATCTATACAGTCAGTAAAAACAAGACCTGGAGCTGACTGTAGTTCAGATCACGAACTTCTTATTGCACAATTTAGAATCAGACTAAAGAGAATAGGGAATACCCATAGATCAGTTAGATATGAGCTCACTAACATTCCTAATGAATATGCAGTGGAAGTGAAGAATAGATTTAAGGGACTAGATTTAGTAGATAGGGTCCCGGAAGAACTATGCACAGAAGTTTGCAACATTGTTCAGGAGGCGGCAACAAAAAGCGTCCCAAAGAAAAAGAAAACCAAGAAGACAAGATGGCTGTCTGATGAGACACTGGAAGTAGCCCAAGAAAGAAGGAAAGCAAAAGGCAACAGTGAGAGGGGGAGATATGACCAATTAAATGCAAAATTCCAGAGGTTAGCCAGAAGAGATAAGGAATTATTTTTAAGCAAGCAATGCGCGGAAGTGGAAAAAGATAATAGAAGAGGAAGGACAAGAGACCTCTTCCAGAAAATTGGAAACATCGAAGGTAAATTCCAGGCAAAAATGGGTATGATCAAAAACAAAGATGGCAAGGACCTAACAGAAGCAGAAGAGATCAAGAAAAGGTGGCAAGAATATACAGAAGATCTGTATAGGAAGGATAATAATATAGGGGGTAGATATGACAGTGTGGTCAGTGAGTTAGAGCCAGACATCCTGAAGAGTGAGGTTAAATGGGCCTTAAGAAACAAGGCAGCAGGAGACGATGGTATCCCAGCTGAACTGTTTAAAATCTTGCAAGATGATGCTGTCAAGGTGATGCATGCCATATGCCAGCAAATTTGGAAAACACAAGAATGGCCATCAGATTGGAAAAAATCAACTTATATCGCCATACCAAGAGAGGGAAACACTAAAGAATGTTCAAACTATCGAACAGTAGCACTTATTTCAAATGCCAGTAAGGTAATACTCAAGATCTTGCAAGGTAGACTCCAGCAATTCATGGAGCGAGAATTGCCAGATGTACAAGCTGGGTTTAGAAAAGGCAGAGGAACTAGAGACCAAATTGCCAATATCCGCTGGATAATGGAGAAAGCCAGGGAGTTTCAGAAAAGCATCTATTTCTGTTTTATTGACTATTCTAAAGCCTTTGACTGTGTGGATCATAACAAATTGTGGCAAGTTCTTGGCGGTATGGGGATACCAAGTCATCTTGTCTGCCTCCTGAAGAATCTGTATAATGACCAAGTAGCAACCGTAAGAACAGACCATGAAACAACGGACTGGTTTATGATTGGGAAAGGAGTACGGCAGGGTTGTATACTCTCACCCTACCTATTCAGCCTGTACGTAGAACACATCATGCAACGTGCTGGGCTTGATGAATCCAAGGCTGGAGTTAAAATCGCTGGAAGAAACATTAACAATCTCAGATATGCAGATGATACCACTTTGATGGCTGAAAGCGAGGAGGAGCTGAGGAGCCTTATAACGAAGGTGAAAGAAGAAAATGCAAAAGCTGGGTTGCAGTTAAACCTCAAAAAAACCAAGATTATGGCAACCAGCTTGATTGATAACTGGCAAATAGAGGGAGAAAAAGTGGAGGCAATGACAGACTTTGTATTTCTAGGCGCATAGATTACTGCAGACGCTGACTGCAGCCAGGAAATCAGAAGACGTCTACTTCTTGGGAGGAGAGCAATGACAAATCTTGATAAAATAGTTAAGAGCAGAGACATCACACTGACAACAAAGGTCCGCATAGTTAAAGCAATGGTATTCCCTGTAGTAACCTATGGCTGTGAGAGCTGGACCATAAGGAAGGCTGAGCGAAGGAAGATAGATGCTTTTGAACTGTGGTGTTGGAGGAAAATTCTGAGAGTGTCTTGGACTGCAAGAAGATCAAACCAGTCCATACTCCAGGAAATAAAGCCAGACTGCTCACTTGAGGGAATGATATTAAAGGCAAAACTGAAGTACTTTGGCCACATAATGAGAAGGCAGGATACCCTGGAGAAGATGCTGATGCTAGGGAAAGTGGAAGGCAAAAGGAAGAGGGGCCGACCAAGGGTAAGATGGATGGATGATATTCTGGAGGTGACGGACTCGACCATGGGGGAGCTGGGGATGGCGACGGCCGACAGGAAGCTCTGGCGTGGCCTGGTCGATGAAGTCATGAAGAGTCGGATGCAACTGAACGAATAAACAACAACAATGCAGGACTTAATGTGGATCTAACCCTTTAAAACCCAAGAGATGCATAGCTCATCAAGCTAAGCTTCTTGTGCTAGAGAAGTTTTGCAAGCAATAATGTTTTAAACTTATTTCTTAGAGAATGGAAAAGGAAACTGGCCAACTTAACATTGTGAAAGACACTAACATTTTAAACACTCTTGGTGTAAGATTCCAGGGATGGTCAACAGACCAAACTTTGAAATGTTATCCAGCCCACATTATATCCATTAAAATGGCAATCAAGTTATGGTTAATTTTTTAAAAAAGTGTTGTTTTTATTTAAAAAAAAAAGGGGGGGCTAAATGCCCTCTAGGAGTCAGCTCCTGGTGATTGCATCTGGAGAATTTTCTTAGTGTTATACTTTTATTACATATATGGAAAGGAAGCAACATGTTGATCTCATGTTAAACGTTTCTGTACTGCAATTTTATATGCACTTTAGCAAAACAAAAATGACAAATCTTGAGGTGTTCTTTTGGCAATAACCACATAAATCTGAATTTATGTGAGACACAACCATAAAAAATAGTGAAAGTACAGTACAACAGAAAAGTGCAAGAAAAAGAAAAAAAGATTTCATGATGCTCAGGAAACCAATTATTGCTCAAAGAACATCAAATGTTATCACTCTTCAGGCCTCTGAGGAAGGGTTATAATACAATGAGTTGTACACTATCTTCTATAATATTTTTTAGGGCTGTGGTATATTCATATAATGCTAATGTCATCAATCAGTAGATATCTGGAGAACACAACAACTCTCCAAACTACAGAAGGTGACTTTTCTCCATGTAAATATTAAAACTACCTAAACTTTTAAACTTTTCCTTTTTGAAGCAAACGTATTACCTGGGTACAGATTTGCAGTTGATTCTCCAGCACACTCAGCCTGCATTTGAGTTTGTCTTCATTAAACTGACCCTAATAGAATAAAAAAAGTTAAAAACTGTGAATAATCAGTTTGTAAACAAGAATCTCCCAACCCTCAGATACAAAGACAGATCCCATGCCTTGCTTCATTCATATTTTTTAAAAGTTTCATTTGAGAATATGTGTCAGATCCTTCAGAAATATAGCATATTTGAAATCAATGGGTTTCAGTAAAAGAAAATGAAACATATCCATTCATATCACTTACACTTAATAAAATATAATAGCGACCTTAATTACTAAAAGGCCTATGCTAATTAATTTTAAAATCCCAGCGAGTAATAGGTAATGGAATGGCAGTTGCAAAGAGGCCTATCATCAGCCAGGGTTAACACAGTTATATACTGTATACGAATATGCTTACCATACATAAAATTACACTCATATTATTTTTATTTTTAACATGTATTCTCTTCCACAAAAAATGATACTTCTTTCTGTGCAATATTCATGATAATCCACATCTTCATTAAGTCCAGAGTCTAGCTGCCTTGGTAACCTTTGCCAATCCAAAGAGTAGCTAATACTGTAACCCCATGTACACTTATAGTAAAGGCTATGGGACCACTGAATATAAGACACGTAGGTTTACTTTCTAGGTATCCAATGAACCATATGCTGTACATAAAAGTTTGTAATAGAAAACATGTGTTAGTTTTTAC
Organism: Charina bottae; assembly: GCA_023362775.1. Lineage (NCBI taxonomy): Eukaryota > Metazoa > Chordata > Lepidosauria > Squamata > Charinaidae > Charina > Charina bottae. The sequence goes on along the minus strand of JALMGJ010000003.1, from coordinate 80,530,875 downwards.
AGATCCACAAGACTTGGTTGTGCAGCCAAGTTAATAGGGCTGGGGTGGGGGCAGAAATGCCCTCCCCACAACACAAGATGTTAAAATACAACCTATTTTCAGCAAGACAGCAGAATGGAAGCCAGCCTTCCAGTGCTAAATACAAGCACAAGAAAGGCCTACATTGTGTATAGTTTGTTGGAGAACGGAACTGCAGGGAAGGTCCAGTTTGGTCTAGTGGTTAAGGTGCTGGGCTAGAAACCAGGAGACTGAGAGTTCTAGTCCCGCCTTAGGCATGAAAGCCGGCTGGGTGACTCTGGGCCAGTCACTCTCTCTCAGCCCAACTCACCTCACAGGGTTGTTGTTGTGGGGAAAATAGGAGGAGGAAGGAATATTAGGTATGTTCGCCGCCTTGAGTTATAAAAAAATAATAAAGGCGGGATAAAAATTAAATAAATAAAATAAAATACACCAAGTCCTTCAAAGGTATGTAACTTCCTCCCTTCAATTTTTGGACATCACCAGAAAAGTAGGGGTTGTTTTTCTGGAGTATTGGGAAGCTGTGGAGTCCTTGGTGCTGAGCTTGCTTGTTTGCTTGCAGACATTTCATTACCCAAATAGGTAACGTCATCAGTATAGTGAGTGTGACTCCACAGTTCAACCCTGAGCTATAGATATTATCTTTTACTGGGAAGCTTCCTGGAGGCAAATCATTCCCATTCTCATCCTTAAGCCCCACAGCCTTTGCACAGTCAATGTCTGGCAGGAAACCAGCCAAATTTCAGTGTTATGATTTCAGTTTCGTTTGTTTGTTTGCTTGCTTAATTCATAAGTCTCAATTGGAGGTTAATCTGGAAGGTTTGGCAGGTGGAAGGAGGGATATTTTAAGGCCTCTGCTTCCACATCTATCTTATTTTGTCAGGAGGGAACAAAACTGCCCGTTTTGCTATAAAATGTTGGCAATTTTGCTGGGATGCTGCATGGAGTCCCTAGGTCAGAGCTTTCCAAACTTTTCATGTTGGTGACACACTTTTTAGACATGCATCATTTCACAACACACTCTTACAGCAGGGCACTAGGCAGGCACTAGGACCTGCGCGGAATCACAGGAGGTTTGGAGGCAGCAAGGCACAAGGCAGGCACTAGGACCTGCGCGGAATCCTGGCAGGGCAGGTTTGGAGGCAGCCAGGCACAAGGCAGGCACTAGGACCTGTGTGGAAGCCAGGAGGCAGCAGCAGCCGCGACACACCCCGACACTGCAGCTGACACACTAACGTGTCCCGACACACAACTTGGAAAGCTCTGCCCTAGGTTGTCCAGCCCTACAATACCTCGTTTTGAACTTCATAGACTGTTGTACATGTTGAAATGCAACTCTGCTTCCTCCTTCGCTTTGTTTTTTAAATTGATATTATAATTTAAAAGCAAAACAAAACAGGAGATTGTCAATGGATAAGGCCAAGATTTTGACTGCAGATCTTCTCTTCTGCTTTTCTTGGGAACTGAAAGCTTTAAAGCATTTTGAAGAGGCATTTATATTTCAGTTAATTTGCCTCTCTTATTCCATTTATCAAATCTGAAAGTTTCAGATCTACAGTATATTCATTTGGAAATCCCAGAAGCAGTTTGCTGCTTTAATGAATAGTAAACTGAAAGCATGGGCTGCACTGGAAACTTAGACAGAAAACAAATGGGACAGTATACACCTACCTGTTGCTAAGCGGAGGTTTAATTACCACTTCCTGTCAGTAAGGATGTTAAACTATTCTTTCTCTGCTGTTCTGGACTTTGACAGCTGTGTTTCAAAGAGGAAGTCTCAAACCACAATGGTATCAAGCAGTAAATGTCGAGCAGTTCTGTTCTAAGAGAGCTCTCAATGAGCTTAATTTGGAAAGTTGAATTGCAATTTCTTTTCTGCATCAAGCATTTTAGGGCACTGCTTTGGCATCAGCTCTATTCATTTCAAGTACTGTTCCATAGAAAGCAGATATGCTGTTCTTTTTTCCCCCCTACAGGATCAAGTAGAATACTAATGCAGAGGAATTTGAGCTAAAAGGTAAAGGTAAAGGTTTCCCCTGCAGTCGTGTCCGACTCTAGGAGCCGGAGCTCATCTCCGTTTCTTAGCCAAAGAGCCAGCGCTGTCCAAAGACGCTTCTGAGGTCATGTGGCCGGTATGATGCGCGCGGAACGCTGTTACCATCCCACCGAAGTGGTACCTATTTATCTACTTGCGTTTGCATGCTTTCGAATGTAGATTGTACAATTTTATTTCTCTAAAGCTATGTCTTTACAAATGTTCCACTCAAAGGTGTAACATTCATGCATTATTAGTAGGTACCTGGAGAGGATATTTTGGCAGGCAGGTACAGCTTGTCATTACAGAATACTGCTATGGTAAGAAAAGTTGCCTCTGCTTGAAATTCTGTTCTTTGAACAAGTGATCTTAACTATCAAAAATACAAGATCCCTCTTAGTTTTCTGGTGCATTTGCTTACTTTGAATGATATATATACTGATATAACACGTAATTACGGATAATAGTAATCTTAGTATGACCATTTGGTACCTTCCAAGATTTTTCTGCTGCTTCTAGCAACATGGCTAAAAGCTCTTGTAAAATCACCATCTTCTGCTTCAATACTAGTTCTCGATGTAGTGCCTCCTGAAAAGAAGAAATCAAAGTCACCACACATTCAAATGATATCCCAGGCATGCTCAGAACTCATTGTCCTAGCCCTAGGACCAGCAAGGATTCCCTTGCTCTACCATCAACTTTCTTTTTCAAAAGGAAACATGGAGAAATTTGACTATAGCAACTTGACTGTTTCACAGAGAATCCAGACTTTTTCATCTACTGAGTCTGTTCTGTGGCTGACTCTATAAAGTCCAACTCACATGAATCTGCTACTGATCTGCATTTGCCAATTATATCTCATATCCTTTTAAATTTTAAAATTATACTTTTAAAACCATAAAATTATATGTTTTGTATCCTTTTCAGTCTTTCACTTGTAATACTTCCTCCCTAATTTCCTCACACTGGTGCCAGAAATGCCACTTAATATGTTCTACAGCTTCCACTCTTGTTAATGCAAGGTGAACTTCCTGCATGAAGATCTAATCAATATATCTAACTGGTAACTTCTACTGAGCACCAGCAGTTATCCAGATTGATTGATTGATTGATTTTTAATGTCATTTATATGATCGCCCACCTTAAACATATGACTCTGGGCAGTTAACAGAGAATAAAAACAAGATTAAAATATCACAGAAAACCAGTAAATAAATATAGGACCTGAGATAAAAACAACAATGCAGTCAACATAACCAAGATATCGTCTTAACCACACACCCTGTGCCCAAGGCTCGGCAACAAAACCCGGATTTGTTACAGAAATCAGTAGGGTAGAGACAAGTCTAATCTCTGGGGGATGATATTCCAGAGGGCAGGTACCACAACAGAAAAGCCTCTTCTTGGGGCACCTGCCAGATGACACTCCTAACAGAGGAGCATGCCTCTACTGCTGGATCTCACAGGATGGGTAGATACAACTGGGGAGAGATAGTCCCACAAGTAACCTGGCCCCATGCCTTGAAGGGCTTTATAAGTCACTACCAGCACCTTGAATTAAAAGATTTAAAGCTTTTCCCCACCTTCTGCTCCTAGGGACTAGGGCTGATATCCAATTGGATTATGTTATTAATTAGTGGATAAAATCTCTGCAAGTCTGCTTGATAATAAATAATTGACTGTTTCTTGAGCAATGCAAACCACTTTCTTTATCTAACTTTTCTTTATCTAAATTTATTGCAAGACTCCTACATCTCCTGAAAGCTGCTGTTGAGGGTTGAGTGAGCCTTCATAATAATATGGACCATCAAATGAAGGGACGCAATAGGTAAATAGAATTGGAGACACATGGTTAACCAACTTTCCATTCAGGGAAACAGAAAGACATATAGGTACAAAACTGTACTCCTAAAAAATGAAGTTTATTTCCCTTTCTTCTTAGATGATGACCTAGCTTTAGATCTGGTTTCTTTCTTGGGTAGTAAAAAAAGGGATTTTTTAAAAAAAATAATGTAACACAATTTATAAAACTTGCTATCTGATTATTAGTGCCTTTTTAAAATTGATTAGAAGATTTTAAATTGTTTCATTTGATCACAGGTTCCATCTAGCATGCCTCAGATACCCAGAACAAACTGACATCAGTTGGATTCTGTACCTCATACCTAAACCAAAATGGCTGATAGAGAAATTGTGCATTTTGTGCAAGGTGCATTTTGTGGAAATATACACATTCTTATTTTTTTCCATGTAGGAATGAATCCTGAACCTCAAGTTGTATATTAAGGCATTAAATATGTGTGAATGTTTATTAAATGTTTTTTAAGATCCTGAAGACAAAAACTGTTTTAAAAAAAGCAAGCTGGGATATAGCATTCCAGCATTATTCTTCTCAAGTAAATATCTTGTTTTCAATTGCAGTCCTATTCTAAGAAAGTAAGGTTTCAAGTATAAAAAGTAATCCAAAAAGTATGTAACTTATGAAGAGATCCTTCTCCAAAGCTGTCTGAAGTTAATTTTAATTACTTACGTTGAGGTAGTTAGAAAGTTGAATAATTTCCTGAAATACAGATAAATATATTTATAATCCTAATTGACTTTAACAAAGAAATTCTAACATTTAGCAAAGAAATGCAACCTGCACTATTTGCCAGCCTTGAAATCACAAAACTCACAAAACTTCTAATATACTTCAAGATGGGCAATTTTTACTGCTATCAATCAAAATTTGTTATTTAGCTACTGTCTTTTAAAAACATGTTTATAGTAAAAAAAACAGATGGAAATACTAGTAAAAACAGAGTCATAAAAATAATGGTGCTCCTGTGCCCCCCTTCTTTTAAAACTGCATGTCTGAATACAGCAGCTCCTTGATGAAAACCTGATTATTGAAAACCTGGTGAAACTTTATTAATGGCCATATTCAGAAAAGGAACCATAGTTTGCTTGTGTGAAACAATACTACTATAATAACTTGTCTGAAAGGTCCAGGTTAAGGCCATTGTGTGCAGGAAGGTTATCCATGCAGACAGAAATGAGAAAAATACCAAATACTAGTGATTCTTCCCCCCTGCTTGGCAAAGTAGCTTGTGTGGAACAGTTACATAGAGGTGATCATGCATCTCAGATATAGTTTTAGAGTGGTAGATTATCTCTACAGCTGATTTATGCTGATACATAGCAATTGTCAATTCAGAATGCCTGAAAGAAAGAGGATTCCTATCACCACTTCATGTTTTCCATACCTTATCTAAAACTGCTGTTCCGCAACTAAAAACAAAAGAGAAAAGATTATCAAGGAGATATGAAACAGTTGCAGTGTGATACCACTGTCGAGTAGGAAGCAAGTAACAGATTATCCATACAGAATTGACCATATAAAAATCTGAGACCTAAACAAAAAACTACTGAAAAAGTCACCAAATCAAAAAGTTTTTAAAAATCCTAAAATAATCAAAGAGTGCTACTGTAGGTAATCTCTCAAATGGAGTTTTCCACTTGCCACTGTGAGCCTTTTTGTGCCTGATGAAATGTGACTGTGGTGTGGTACCCAAGGAGGGCCTTTATACGATCCATGCATTCATTATTGCACATGTGAAGATTTGCAATAAACCTTTGCATCTGTGCAAGCAATAACTTGTATACACTATGAAATGGGGCGTCTGTACTCTTGGTTACCACTCAGCTTTGAATGAACAGGAACCTGTGCAAAATGTTTCTACGCTGGTTGCTGGGCTGGTCCTGCATGACCAAGATAACTGAGGCAGCTTGTAGACACAACAGTGAAAAATTCCAATGATAACCTCGCTGGTGGTGTATAACAGACCACTGTAAGCCTGGGGGAAACAGAACTACTGAAGCCTGCAACAAGGGGTCTGGAAGGTTTCTTGTAATCATAGGCAAAGTTGTGAATTGTCGAAAGACAGAGTGACATGGTAACATTTTTATATGATCGAAAATGCTTTCCCAGATGTTGTAGATTTGCTGCCTGTGCACAGACTCCCGTCTCAGCATGGCTTGTTATCATTACTGGATGTTATACAGCTTCAAGAGGATTTTATATGTGGTTTATGAAGTTATGGAATGCTATTCCTTAATGCAAGCATGAAGTTCTGGATTTGGATAAGTTTGGATGGGTAAGCAGGGAATCTTGAACCTAAAATAAATTCTAAAAATATGACTCAGACTTTGATTATTTACTGGGTTGAAAAATTCTGGTCATCTTTACTCAAAATACCCCATATTCAATGTAAAATGTTCAGTATCCTGTCTTAAAGATATCAGCTCCAAAGGGGGGAAAAAGCCTGAATATCCAAAGGGGGAAAAAGCCTGAATAATATTTTTACTTACTCTGTTTGCTGACCTGAATTTTTCTTTTCAGCACTCAGTTCTTTTGTGGTTTGTGTACCTATATAAATAAATCCCATTTCAATACTTTTAACAACTGACAGTGAAATACTACTGTTTTTATTTGTAAGAGATGCATTCATAAGACAACATATGTTTCTAAAAGTTATGCTCAAAAATATATTTAACTACATTTTAAAAACATTTATAATTGAGACCAGCGATTCTCAACTTTTTGACCCTGGAGGAACCCTTGAAAGGCCTCGGGGAACCCCTGCACATTCAGGCTCCAATATAGGCCAGAAGGTACACAATTATTATATTTGTTTCATGTGTAGGCCTGTATATATGCATTAACAGTGTTCTTAAACTAAAAATAAAGAATGAAACTTACCTCTTTAATGTGAAGTTGCCTGAATTTGAAATATTTTTAAAAATAAATTGTGATCTCCCAGGGAACCCCTAGTGACCTCTCATGGAACCTTAGGGTTCCACAGAACCCTGGTTGAGAAATCCTGTTTGAGACAGTTTGCATTGGGGGGGGGGGGCACCAGTGATATTTGCATTAAAAACAGTTTCTCAGAGAATGCAAGCTAACAGTTACCTATAATAAAGGTACTTGCATGCAAAATCTCCATACATTTGGGAATGTTCTGAACAAAAATATATATGATTTTTTAAATTAAAAATCTGAAAAAAATAACAAAATAACCAAAATTAGACATGGACAGTAAAAAACAGTCAGGTTTATGTTGATATACACATTCTTGTGGGTGACTGACTAAACTTTAAGGCTGATTTTATAGATTGCCACTTACCTTTACAGTTTTGGGTAACATTCACAATGAGCATGCTTTGAGATAATTCGTCAGGTGGGAAAGTATTAATGGAGTTATGCTGTATAGATTTGGTATGAAGCTGAGAGATAAAAACAGAACAATATTTTGATTCTGTTCCATGTGTTGACCTCAGTCCTGAGAAAACAAGCCAGTACCCCAATATCCAACACTCCCCAAATTTGTTGGGATTACTAAAGTATCTCTTTTGGAATAGGAACTCTAAATTGCTCCAATACCAATTTTTCTACCCTTGGAGGACCAAAGAGCATTGTTTAGTTACTCTAATTAATTTGCTAAATGGTAAATTATTTTGCCATTAGTAAAGAAAGAAGAAAATCAGCTTCTGAAGCTTCTTTTCTGTTACCTGATACTAATGTTTTAGAACAACTCTTTAACCACTTCCCAAAAAAATAAAATAAATCTTCCAAAAATCTCATAAAATCATGAAATCGTGTCAGATTTTGGCAACTTCATGCAAGATTTTGCAAACGGGGGATAGATCCAGGAAGGTATGACAACAAATGGTTCAAAGATATTACTATACATACACACACACACACACGCACACACACACCATCATATATCCAAAGATTAAAACCACAGGTTATTTATAACTAATCTTCCAGCCCAGGTCAACAGAAGAAGTGAAAATGAGCTGCTAAATTCAACAGAAAGACTTCCCAGCTAACCATTTTGGAATGAGATAAAGGGTGTGTTGCCCCCATCCTTAAATATTACCTGGCTGTTAGACAAACATCTCAGATAGGTCTGAGGTAGCATTCCCCCTAGATTGTCAGAACTGTTTACAGGAAACAAGGATCCTCTCTTGCTAGGAGGCATCATCATTTTTGTCCTTCCAAGATCTTCAGTCATTAAATTCCTTCTTCGGAAGAATTCTTTTTGTCTGGGGCTCTGAGCTGGTTCCTTTGCTTCTTTGCTTTCACATTTGCTTGTGAGACGGCACGTGGTCCTGTTGTTTCTTCTGAGCAGGCTTTCGTGCTTCTCATGCCGGCGCTCATATTTTTCCTCATAACTTTCACGCTGGGGGCCTTGCTGGGCAGGAGATTTGGAAAATCCAGTGATCATCCTGACAGCACCTGTCACTTCAGGGCACAACACTTTCCAAATATAGTGGGGACTCACCTTCCTGTAAAAAACCAAGAGAAAACCATCAGGACCATCTAGGCTCTGGAGTTTCTTTGTATAAAATGATGCAGGTAATACTTCTTTGATGCGATGCAAGTGCCACTACTATGAGATATCAGAGCCCAGTTTAAAGTGATGCTGTTGACCTTTAAAGTCCTGAAGCCCAACAGTTGAGGAGCCAAATATATGGAAGCTGTTCCCTCTCTCTATAAAACTGCCTATGTACTAACATTTTTAGGGGACGTTTTTCTCAGGCTTCCTTTTCCAGGGGAAGCTTGTTGAGGAGAAGCTGGGCACAAGGCCTTTTCTTTTGTGAAGCTCCATCCCTAGGATGTTCATGGAATCTGGATTAGCATCCATTCTGCTACCATTTTGGCACAAGATTAAAATTTGTTTGCCCAAGTGTTTCGAAGTGCAGTTTTGTTTTGAGCTTGCTCTGCTTTTCATAAATATGGATCTGTTTTATATTATTACAACACATTTATAACAGAGTTTGATTCCTGCATTTTTGCTCATTTATTTACTATCCTGGTATTTTAGGATGAATGATGGCTTGAAACAGTTCTAATAAATAGATAATATATCCAACTTCAAAGGTACTGATATAACAATACATTATGACCTCCCAGAAGTTCAAACATTCCCAATAGCAGCTCTAGAACCTCTACTCCATCAATTAGCAGGGTCAGTTCAGAAATTACAGATCTTACCATTCTCCTATTCAGGTTTTTGTTATTTTAACAATTGGTAGAAAAATTCTAACGGGATACTCCCATTTCTAAGAAAAATCATTCTTCAACTTAACTTTCTGTTTTCCTTTTTTGCAGGTGTTTAGTTACCATGCTTGTTAAAATATCTGTGCAGTTAAAACTAATTTATATCTGAAACAAAAGGGCATAACATGTAATTCCACCAACTTTTGAATAATCTTGTTTTTTTAAATCCTGTTCACCTTTTGCTTACCCTTTAGTGCCATAGTCAGCATGTGTTGCATATTTATGGCTGAGATCAGAAAATGAACAAACAAATTAAAAAAAACTTGCTATCTCTTCAAGAATTAACTTTATGAGTGATACTTTCTGAAGACAAAACTTTGAGAAACAAATATCACAATGAATAGCTGAAATACAGTTTTTCCATTGGCCATCACTTTCCACTTACAGTAGGTTTATTTTTGGTGTCCTCTACTTTTCAAAGTCTACTGGATTAGAGATAATATCATATCACAGTATTCTACATTTATACATACTTAAGTTCACTTTGAAGAAATTGAAGAAAGCATAGAACTCTCAACTCTAAAACTGTTGCTTATGCTAGAAATATGTTCTTTTACTTCCTATTTTTCTCTGTGTTCATACTACAGTCAAGTGTCATGGGTAGATTGCAGCGCAATTAACTCAGAAGGATGAGGGTCTTTGTTCTGGTATTACCTCACTACTTTGTATGTTTATATGACGAGTGGGTTTTTTAACCTCCTCCTTTCCTCATTAAAATTCAACACCATTTGAAAAAAAATACTCTCATCCATACTATTTCTATTCACCTCCAACTATTGGCCTGTAAGTTTCTCCTTGTCTTGAACTAAGCAGATAATCTTTGCGGAAATTCCAAGAATGGCAATTGGAAAAACATATAATATGAACAACCTGCACATTCACAAAAAAATGCTAGACATGAATTGGCCTTCCCTTGCATTTTAATGAATAACAGCATTTAACTTAAATTGGAATAGGCATTTATTGAAGTAAGCTAATGGCAACTATGTGCTAGATCTAACATACTGTACATGGCAACTTGGATTGGATCCAAATGTGGGAACCAATATTAACTGGGATAACTCACTAAGAGCATCTCACTGGTTTCATAGGATCTACACTGACTGTAGCTTCACTTCGAAGCCCAATTTGAGGGGCTAGTTTTGATTTACAACTTGAAATTCAGACAGCATAAGATCAATCAATCAATCTTTATTATTACAGTCATAGACCAACATAACAAAAGAGCAGATGTTCAAGATATCACATTTAAAACTGGTTATTATTAAACTATGGATATAGCTGTATTTAACATTTAGACTGGCTACTTTAAAAATAGAACTGAAAATCAATAGGGTCCATGATATTAGTATAAACATAAGATTGATTGATCTTCAGACAGCATAAGAACCACCTGCTCATAAATGAATCCACCAAAAAATTAATTTCTTTAAAATTAAAGAAACTACAATTTTACCAAGAACCTTATCAGATCATAATCCAGTACAGATAATTTTGAAAATAAATCCTAAAAATTTTAGATGGAGATTAAATGAAAATATTCTAAAAAATAAGGAAAATTTAGAAGATTTAAAAAAAAATTACAAGAGTTTTTCCTTTGGAACTCGGGTACGGAAGTAAACCTAGAAACAATATGGGATGCAAGTAAGGCCTACATGAGAGGACATTTTATATCTGTGAATAGTTACAAAAAAAAAAAAATAGCACCAAAAAATTACAAACAATCTTGGATCAAATTAAAGAGAAAGAAAGAGAATTACAAAATAATAATAAAAATGAGGAAACTTTAAATCAGATCAAATTATTACAACTTCAAGTTAAAATTTCGATGACAGAGGATATTGATAGAAAATTGAAATATATAAGACAGAAAAATTTTGAACATGCAAATAAACCAGGTAGATGGTTGGCGTATAAATTAAGAAAAGAAAGAGAAAAACGAATAATTTCTTAAATTAGAGAAAATGATGTGGACTTAATTCAAAACGAAAAAATTAAAAATGCCTTCCATGCTTACTATACAAAACTATACAAAAAACAGGAAATATCATTGGAAAAAATCGATCAATATAAACAGGAATGTAATTTAGAAAAATTAACCAATGAACAAAAAGATATAACAAATAATTTGATCACGACTCAAGAGATAATTGATGCAATTAATAGATTAAAAACAGGTAAAACTCCAGGACCGGATGGACTCTCTGCGGGCTACTACAAACATTTTAAAGAACAACTAACAGAACCACTCAAAAAATTATTTAGTTCAATTCTGGAAGGGAACAAGATACCACAAACATGGACTGAAGCTAAGATTGCCCTAATTCCAAAGGAAAACCAAGATTTAACAAAATGTCAAAATTACAGACCGATTTCTCTACTAAACAATGATTATAAATTATTCACTATCATATTGGCTGAAAGGTTAAATTTTTTTTTTTACAAAATTTAATAAATTGTGATCAGAATGGATTTTTGCCAAATAGACAAATTAAAGAAAATTTGCGTACAATAATAAATTTGATAGAATATGCAAATGTGCACAATGAAAAACCGATAATGTTATTATTCTTAGATGCTGAAAAAGCATTTGATAATGTAAATTGGGATTATATGATTAAAACATTAGAGCACAGAAATTTTGGAGATAAATTTATTAAAGCAATTCAAGCCATTTATAAATTACAAAAAGCCAAAATTATAGTGAACGAAGAAGAAACGCAAGAAATCAATATAGAAAAAGGTACACGTCAGGGATGCCCATTGTCTCCATTATTATTTATATTGGTATTGGAAGGTTTATTGGAAAAACTTAGAAAAGATGATAACCTTAAAGGAATTAAAATTAAAAAAGAAATATACAAACTAAAAGCATTTGCGGACGACTTGGTAATAATATTACAAAACCCATTAGACTCAATAGAAAACTTAAACAAAAGATGCAAGAACTTGGAGATCTAGCAGGTTTTAAAATAAACAAACAAAAAACCAAAATGATAAATTTAAATATGATAAAAGGAGAGCGAACGAAATTGGAGCAAAAAACAGGATTCCAAAACGTAAAACAAATTAAATATCTAGGAATCCAGATAACTGGTAAAAATATAGATTTATTTAAAAATAATTATATTAAAATATGGAAAGAAATTAAAAAAGATTTAGAAAAATGGGAATCTTTACAACTGTCATTATTAGGAAGAATTGCGACAATAAAAATGAACATATTACCTAGAATTCTGTATCTATTTCAGACAATTCCCATAACAATAACAGACCAAACCTTTATAAATTGGCAAAGAGATATAAATAAATTTATATGGCAAGGGAAAAAACCCAGAATAAAAATAAAATATTTACAAGACACTAAAGAAAGAGGAGGATTGGGATTACCAAATTTAAAGCTGTATTATGAAACATGTGGTCTAGTTTGGCTGAAAGAATGGATAAAATTAGAAAATACAAATATATTAAATTTAGAAGGCCATGATAATAGATTTGGTTGGCATGGGTACTTATGGTACAACAAAGGTAAAATCAATAAGGTATTCAATAATCATATAATTAGGAAATCAATACTAAAAATATGGAATAGGTACAAAAATTCTTTATTACCTACACTTCCGCTGTGGACATCTCCCCAGGAGGCAAATGTCAGAATAGAAAATCCAAATGACAATAAATGGTTAAGATACAAAACTCTACTCAAATGTGATGGATATAAATATGAATTCAAAACAAGGGAAGAATTAGAAAAAGAGGGCTTTAAATGCCAATGGTTTAAATATTTACAATTAAAAGAACAATTTATATTAGACCAAAAAATGTTTAAATTTGTAAAAGTAACAGATAATTGGGATAATATATTATGGAATGATAATGATCATTTGATTTCTAAATTGTATAAAAATTATTAGATTTAAAAACTAGCGACATAAAAATCAAAAATTATATGATAAAATGGGAAGAAAATTTGGAAAGAGAGATTAGCTATGAAAATTGGCAATATTAAATTTACTGCAAGTAATAATTTAAAAGAAAATAGTTATAAAATGATTTTCAGATGGTATTTGCCTCCTGAGAAATTGTATAAAATGAAATGTTTAAGTTCAAATTTATGCTGGAAATGTAAAATAAAAGTGGGTTCTTTCTATCATTTATGGTGGTCATGTAAAAAAACTAAAAAATATTGGGAAAAAATTCATTGTTGTATATGTAAAATTGTAGAAATCAATATTGGAAAAAAACCCAGAATTCTACTTATTGGGTCTCATGGACATAAAAATAAACAAGGACTGTAAAAAACTATTACAACATTTGATCACAGCAGCAAGGATAATTTTTGTGAAGCACTGGAAAGAAGAACATATCCCGTCAACAGATGAATGGATTATCAAAGCAATGGAACTAACACAAATGGATAAATTAACGAATTTATTAAAATGTAAAGAAACTGGAAATTATGAACAAATTTGGAATCCCTTTTTAAAATTTATACAAAAGGACTATAATATAAAACTATTTCCGTAAGAGTGGGAAAAACAGAAGGGGAAAATATTGTATAGAAAATAAATGTTAAATGTATATGAAGAAATTATTAAAAAGTGGAATATTAGAATGTTAAAAGCGATTACATGGGAAAAAGAAGAAAACGAATTGGGTAACGAGAAAATTATAAATTATAAATACTATAACGAAATATGAAATATTAAATATTAAAGGGATAGATAGATATAAGGAAAAAAAGTGTTATTTAATATATGGTAAAAAGGTTTCTTCTTAAAAGAAACAGGAAGTCTTTTAAAATTAATTGTTGTATATGTAATTATGTAATGTCATTGTCTTAAACAGTTGAATGTAAATGTATTGTATATGTGTTGTAATTTTTTGTAAATGTATTTATGTGTAAATAAAGCCAATCTTTATAAATAAATAAATAAATAAATAAATCCACCAAAATGTTAATATCTTCCATTGAGGCCCATTTAAGAGTCTTAAAGCAGGTGGCAACCTAGGAAAATACACATGGATGTTAATTGAAATATCACCCTTTAAAACATCTCATTGATTGATTAAGTACCATCAAGTTGATGTTGACTTTTAGCAACCATATAGATTTTCTCCATGACAATCTGTCCCTAACATGGTCTTCCAACGGTGCCCCCATCACCACTGCAACTGAGTCCATCCACCTTGCTGCTGGTCATCCTCTTCTTCTCTTTCCTTCCACCTTTCCCAGTATTAGAGCCTTCTCCAGAGAGATAGGTCTTTGCATAATGTGTCTGAAGAGCATCTCGCTAAGATGCTTATATTCTCCAAGGTACTTTTAAAAATGCATATTTGGAAATATTGGTAATTTTTCCCCACTCCCCTTGCTTCCTCATTTGAATGACTTTTCACCTTTCATGATAGGTGATAGAGAGAGAGATGATAGATAGATGATAGATAGATAGATAGATAGATAGATAGATAGATAGATGATAGATAGATGTTGTTTTGGATTTTAAATGGCATTGAAAACCACCCTTTGGAAAATGTTTTGAAAGGAAAGTCCATTAATAGCTATAAACAAACAAACAAACACAGGGCTAGTATGACACATAAGGGCAGCAGTGAAGCTAAGAATAAATCTGTGACATTTATCCTGCAAACCCAAATTTATACAACAGAAGAACAGAATGACCTCAACTTCTACAAGCTATACACTTTCCAAAAATGTTTGGCTACAGCTCTCATCATCTCCAGAATAGAGACAGCCAAAGGAACAATGGCACAAGGCAACAAAATGGGAGGGAAGAAGATGAAACATAACAACAAATGTACTTATGTGACATGTCAAGATGAAAAAGAAGGTATAGTCAGAAAACAGGAGTAAAGAACAATCAGTAACTGTTGCAGAGCCATCTAAAGAATTCAAACATTAGATCCAGTGGGTTCTGTATGATACGGACAGGTTTTGCCTTCCAGCAAACAATTTTTTAAATGAGCCATCACTTCTAGATTTGACAGTGTGCAGGATGATTTCTTTGCCCTGCAAATGACTGCAAAGATGGATGTGGAGGGCAAGGGTTGATGATTGAAACATTTATATTATCTAATCATAATTCAGTGCATATGAAAGAATACATAATATATAACTGAAAGCAAAGGATTAAATTCTCCATAAGGACACTGAACATGTTTTCTCCCTCAAACTGCTTTTAAAATTGAACAGTGTTTCAAAAGCAGCTGGTGATACAGAAGAGAATCCTCTCTTCACTGAAAAGTAAAATATTCCATGGAACCAGTGAAATAAACTTTGTGTGAACTTAATTTGCTGTCTGGCTTTTAGATTTTGCCTAAAGCGCTGCGCAGTCAGAAGTTTAATGGGGCTGATTTGGATTGCTCTCTCTTTTACTTTGGACCCAATCTGGCTCACTAGCCTCTGAGCCAGCTACTTGTTAAAAAGGAATAAAATACAGGATGCAGAACTAAATAATATGAATAATGTTGCATGCAGTTTGACCTTCGTATTGAATAGGCTGACCATACGTCCCGTTTTGAATGGGACAGTCCTGTTTTTTTAGCATTTTTCAACCGTCC
The DNA here is from genome assembly GCA_023362775.1 of Charina bottae. Lineage (NCBI taxonomy): Eukaryota > Metazoa > Chordata > Lepidosauria > Squamata > Charinaidae > Charina > Charina bottae. Next base: position 80,515,135 of record JALMGJ010000003.1, on the reverse strand, counting down.
CGTCGTTTTGATAAACATCTCAATTTTGTCCCATTTTTTAAACCCGGCGGGAATGGCGTGGAAGGAGGATCTGAGCCGGAGCTGCCGATTGGAGGCAGCCCTGAAGAGGAAGCCCTCTCGCTTATCAGCACGTGGCAAAGAAGGGACTGGGGGCGGGGTTTGCAGGCGGGAGCCAATTGCATGGACCAGGGGGCGGGGTTTGCAGGCAGGAGCCAATCATGTGGACCAGGGGGCGGGGTTTGCAGGCGGGAGCCAATTGCGTGGACCAGGGGCAGGGTTTGCAGGCGTGAGTCAATTGTGCGGACTGGGGGGCGGGGTTTGCAGGCGGGAACCAATCGCGCGGACTGGTGGGCGGGGAATGTTACATAAGACCCCGTCCTGTTTTGCCATCCCAATGTCCCGTTTTTGTCTCAAGGAAATATGGTCAGCCTAGTATTGAATATATTACATTAAACATCACAGAAGGCCACAGACATTTTAAAAGAGTCTAAATATAGGCTTTAGCATGTTTTATTCTATTAATTGCAGATTTCACTATATCAAACTCCTCCTCCTCCTCCTCCTCCTCCTCCTCCTGTTGAAGTCATTCACTTGCACAAGGCTCTAATGTAGGTATTTGGTATTATAAAATCTTAATTCAGAATAATATAATCTCATCTCCTCCAGTTGCAGTACACGTCCCTTAATATTTATGCATACTACTGGAAAAAATAAGCACAATATTGTACCTGTCAAACAGCTGCATCAGGAGGGTGGTGATGGAACGCAATGGATGGCTATTTCAGACAGCTTTTTAAAAGACATCCTATGCCCAGCCAGGCATTGTCCTGGCCTCAGCATTCTGGGCTGGCTATTCTGCAATTGCTCCCTTGAGTTCAGAACAAGTGGCTTGGGCTCTGGGCTGCTTCCTAGGCCCTTGCATCAAGTTCATTTCCGTTCCTCTGCAGATCAATAGCCACAACTCATTTTGTTGTAATATTTCCAGTTAGGTTCCCCCCTCCCCCACCCCCATTGCTTGATGTTCCTCAATGGGGGAGGGAATCAACGTTGTGACACTATGTCACACTCTGAAACAGTACAGTCCATTCTACGAATTCGGGACTGTGTTACCACCTTCTACAGTACTGTATCTGTAGAGCAGACAGAGCTGAATTATTGCCCACTTTGAGTATAAATTCCACTTTGAGCAAGAAGTGAGAACTTCCTGCCAGTCCTGCAAGGCAGGAAAACCACTTACTTCTTCTCTGCTCTCCTTCATTTCACATCAGAGCAACCATCAAACCGAGCAAAGCCATTTACAATTTTGTACATCTGCATCCGGCCTAAAGGCTAGAGGCTTTTCACCTCTAACTTGAAAGTAAGCAGTTTTGTTTTTATGATTAGTGCTTATTTTTAGACTCCTTTTTAATTGAAATATTTTTAAAGATACAAGAGCCTGTGAGACCTACAGGATGTCCCAAAGGATTTCTCAGTTGTGAACACATATCCACTGGAAGAACTGTAAGAGTAAATACAGTCTCCTTTTGTCTTTCCTCACACCATGGTCCCTGTTTCCAGCAATTTTATTCTACAACCCCCTTGCTTTGTTTAGATTATTTTATCATCTTCCACTTGAATTCCTCCTATATTTTTCACCACTCCTCCTGTCTTATTTCTTTCCATCAATATATAAGTGTGTGTGCATCTGTCTGTCTATCATCTATCTATCTCAGTTAAGAAGGGGGAAATAGACCAGTTGAATTCTTCTGTCTTGACTTGAAGGAGTCTTGGCTCTTATTTTATATCCCATGACATGCATGGAATGGATCAAAGCTAAAAGCATGAAGTGACCAGTGTAAATTCTGCTGTTTCCCTGTTGCACCATTCCCTAATGTTGAGTGTGCTACTGCAATGCCATATTAACTATATGTGTAGTTGGGTATGGATATTTGAAAAAGAATGCATAGAGGAACAAACATGATCTTGGCTCCCACAGTCTGCCAAAGGTTGTGTTGAATGCAGTTCCAAAAGAATAGGGGGACAGGCCTGTGAGCAATAACAGAGTTGACAAAACAACAGTGCTGTCAAAGAACCATGCTCTGTTTAGTGCTAAAACTGCTGGAGAAAGTAAATATTCAGCAGCACCTAAACACAGAACCCTCTGCTTCCCCCCACCCCTCCCGTTAGATTATGACTTGTCATCTTTCACAATAATCTTTAGTTAGATTCATTTTGCAAGCCATAGAAAATGTTGGTTACAATTCTTTATTTCATTCACAACCCATGTACCTAATTCCTTGCTATATCAAACAATATTTGTTTAGTACAGGAAGAAGCAACCTGTGGCCCCAGGATGTATTATTTTTCCTTTACTGTACTTCACTAATATTTTTTTTAAATTATTTTAAATTTATTTGTAGGTGGCCCCTAAAAGATCTTTTTAGGAGCTGTTGGAACTACCTCCAATTGATTGTGGCAGTATACTTGCATTTCCCACATTACTTTTTACCTGGGTTAAGATTCCCAGTGATTGAATCAACAGTTACATATGCTATTCATATTCAGCTTCTGACCCACTAAAATGTAATTGCTTAGAATTGTTATGTTTGTTAGGCATGTGTCATCTTATTCCTGTAGGAATTCATTTCCTATTTCATGTTACTGTGGAAGCAATTAGGGGCAGAAATTAGTTCATATTTCATTTCTGAGTTTTGGCATTTGATTGTATTTGAGATATTAAATCTTCCCCACGTCTTTGATGATTCCAGTGTTTTGGATAAGTGGGATACACAAACAGAATATTCCCACCCAAGCTGATCTCATCAGACCATGCTACTGAATCAGAAGGAATCTGATAGCACCTTTTCTGACTAAGAAATTTAAATGTAAGAAAATTAAAGAAAAGCTTATACCTTTTAATGAAAATCGTTACTCAGAAAAGGTGCTACTAGACGCCTGATATTTTGCCATAGACTGACACGTCTCTCTTCCTACCATGCTACTGAATGAGATACCAAAAATATAAGACAATCACACTATAAACTAGAAATCTAAAATCTACAGGTAGGAAATACTTTTATTAGATCATCCAAAATATGACAAAGGGGTGTACAAGCTTCTGAATTCTCCAAAACTTTTCATTAGATCAGATGAGATCTACATTTTGGACCCAGTCTAAAGGTAGAAATGAAGATTAAATGAATCACAGTAGCTGTTGCAGATAGTATTCTGAGACCTTAGAAGCCATGGAATTGTCGTAGATGGAAAGTATCATAGAATGCTTCTTTTAACAAGCCATGTGCCCTAAGCATTTTGTTCTTGTAGAAAAGAAAGATGGCCACCACTGTTTGATCACCTCTTATTTTTTCATTTTGCTGGTTTGAAAATGCAGTTTTGCTTTAAATTTTACATTAAAATGGAGAAGTGTCTATAGTTTACCTACTGCATTTGTAATAAAAGAAATATGATTTGTCTGTTCAAAATTAATTTGTGTCAGAGTCTACAGTTGAGGCATATTTAAAGATGAGTTTTGAAGTATTCTGCATTTACATCTGCCTGACATTTGAATGACTTGGTACCTCCAGAAGTGAATCAACAGGCTCTATTCCCACAGAGCACCCAATAACAGCTTACCTTGTTCAGATGCCATGGCTTTCAGTGTCCTTATTGTGCAGCTGATTGAAAAGCCCTTCATTTAAAGTAGTTCTGAACAATTAAGAGGAGATATATTACTCCAGTTACTTAACCCACTGACCTGGGCAAACTTTTGAGGTTTAATTATCAGAGTATGAGGTTCCTTCCTTTCTAGATCAAAATGTTTTTCTCTAATGAGCACAAATGTCCTTTATCTTTCCCTCACAGGCTTTGTTGCAACGGAATGCCCACTCTGTTTTAGATCAAATGTGCTTGCTCTCCACTTAGAATTAAAACAAAGGTCATTACCAACAAGGGAGATTCTTACCTTTGCTTCTCGGTGATAGGCCTGACTTGAGTTCAAGATCTGAAGCATTAGCTTAGTTATCAAGTGTTAACATGCTGTAACTGACAAGACTTCACTATTCCTTTTTCAAAGAACAGGAAATGCTCTGAGCTCAGTATGGGTATTTCACCCGCTTGGTTCCTCTCTGTCTCTATCTCTCTCTCTCTCTCTCTCTCTCTCTCTCGAATTCTGTCTTGCCCGGATATGATAATGAACTCTAGCTTTCTATAGGCAGTTTTGTGGTACAGTGGTTTGACTTTCTTTTAATAAACTGACCTATATTTCTTTCAACATTGGATAGGACTGCCAAAATCTAGACAATGCATGAAGATAACTCTTTGCTGCCATCTTCTGGCCATCCACATTTTTGCTGCCCATATCTCATAGCCCTTCCATTGGGATTCCAGCAACAACTCTTTGCTGCAGTTATCAGCCTGGCACCTTGAGCTTGTCCTTGCTTGCAAGAGGCTGTGGCTAGCATCGTGGAACCATACCAGCCTAATATCTTTGTGAAGGAGAACAACTTAAGTTGACAAGAAAGCAACCTCTACAGTATCTATCCTCTTGAACAGAAGAGTTATGGGTAATAGGCTGTCATAGAAAAACTGTGATATGTATATTGTAGTCAAAAACTTGACTGGGGATTTTAGGGGTAATGGATCCAGGATATCTGGCAACCACCAGGTTGGAAAATATTGTTTTAAGTGTATCCTGTCTAACAGCAAATGTGTGAAGTATATTTGTATGTTACACAGGAAAAGATCAGTAGATAACTTGTGGGCTGCATGTTTCTTTTCCTTAGAAAAAAACCCCAGATTCCTTTGTTCCAAATTATTTCTGACAGGAAATGGAAGTGGAAAATTGCATGGATGTTTATCCCTGGAAATTATTTTGACAAAACATTATAATCCTGTACCTGAAAGATGACCCCATGTGGCATCTTATGCCTTATCTTATGAATAGGATCATGATACAGGGTGGCCACTAGGTGGCAGTAAAATTAGTCAGATCGAAGAGGAGATTAGAGTTGCCTAGTACAGTTTTATTCTTATTTAAAGGAGATAATACAGGTACTCACTGCATCCCATGACACTCTGAAAATGTGGGGAAATGTTTTCTTAAGACACACACACACACACACACACACACACACACACACACACACACACACCTCTTGTATGTATGTGTGTATGCGTGCATCTGGAAAGAGAATCACTGATCTTGACCTGGACATTGTTTAAGTTCAGGTTAGGGGAACTGTAAGTTCTCCACCTTTGAAGCAGCAAAATTAATTGCACAGCCTTTTAGATTGTGCTTCCTTCCTTAGCATTTTCTTTTGACCTCAAACTTCCTTGCCTGTATAGTAACAGCAACATTAATGCATAATAAGGTAAAGGTTCCTCCACACAGTCGTGTCCGACTCTAGGGGCCGGTGCTCATCTCCGTTTGTTAGACGAAGAGCCAGCATTGTCCGAAGACCCTTCAGCGGTCATGTGGCTGGCATGACGCACGCAGAACGCTGTTACCTTCCCACCGAAGTGGTACCTATTTATCTACTTGCATTTTGCATGCTTTCGAATTGCTAGGTTGGCAAGATAATGCATAATACAACTTATTAGAACAGAGCTTTCCAAACTGTGTGTGGCGACACAAAAGTGTGTCGCCACACACAGCGTGGTGTGTCACCACACCACCCGGAAGCGGCGGCGCGCGTGTGCACGGCGGCCACCATGCACACGCGCGCTGCCGCACGCCCCCCTGCGCCGTCGCCGTGCGCGCGCGCCGCCGCACCCCCCCGTGCCGTCGCTGTGCGCGTGCGCCGCCGCACGCCCCCCCACGGTGTGTCGCCAGCGGCAGCACTTTGGAAAGCCCTGTATTAGAGTATTCTTTTTTTAAAAATGTAAACGTATATTCTCAAAAACATGAAATTTATTTATCTGTTTGTCTGTCTGTCTGTTCGAAATATAAACTGATGGACCAGACCAAAGGCTTATCTAGTTCAACATTATTTTCCTACATTTGCCAACCAGATACTTATTGGAAACTCAAAAGATGGATATGAATCCAATAGCCCTCTGCCATTTATATTCCCCAGCAACTGATATTGCATAGAGAAGCAAATTGATTCTGGTTTTGGAGTTAATGTATAGCCAGACTTATCCTCTATTACAGTGTTTCTCAACCTTGGCAACTTTAAGATAGGTGGATTTCAACTCCCAGAACTACCCAGCCAGCAAACTTAAAGTTGCCAAGATTGAGAAACACTGCTCTATAAATTTAGTTTATTTATTTATTAAATTTATATCCTGCCTTTCCTCAGGATTTCCAGACAACATTCACAACACTCTCTCCTCCAGGGTTTGTTGTTGTTTTTACCAAGACAGCTCTGTGGTCCAGATTGAGCTAAGAGACTGTGACTTTCCCAGAATCACCCAATGAACTGCATTCTTTCAGGCAGGACTATATCACTTTTATTGGTCAAGGGCTACACCAATTGTTGTTGTTGTTGTTGTTAGATTTTTATCCTGCCTTTTATATATATATAACTCAAGGTGGCAAACCTAATACTCCCACCTATTTTCCCCACAAGGTGTGAGGTGGGTTGGGCTGAGAGACAGTGACTGGCCCAAGGTCACCCAGCCGGCTTTCATGCCTAAGGCGGGACTAGAACTCTCAGTCTCCTGGTTTGCTATTGGCTCCTTCCTAGGGCTGAGAGACAGGGACTGGCCCAAGGTCACCCAGCTGGCTTTCATGCCTAAGGCAGGACTAGAACTCACAGTCTCCTGCTTTCTAGGCCAGCATCTTAAGAGTTGACACTGACTTGATGGCACAAAATCAATCAATAATTGAATACAAGGAAACAAAAGTAATATATCAGATGACATAACATTTCTCAGAACATTTTTTTTAAAAAATCTGCTGATTAAAATTAATTTTAGTTAAGATCTAGGCTAGGCAAGGATGGTGGTTGAGCCCCTTTGGTTTTTGGTTCTGTCTTACAGCCAACTGTATTCCTTTTCTTTGAGATTGATTGATTGATTGATTGATTGATTGATTGAGTGCCATCAAGTCATTTTCAACTCCTAGTGACCACATAGATTTTCTCTATGATGATCTGTCCCTAACCTGGTCTTTCAGTGGGCTACCAAAACAGTGAAAGAAAAATAGGACAAACTATCTGTTTTTGTGGATATTATTTTACGCAGTGTCCAAAATTATATGTTATTTTCCTGTCCTTGTCATACTATTCTACAGTTAGTCCTTAAATGCTCAAAAACAAGTTCATTACTATCCTACAGATTACAGATGAATATTTTCTAAAACCACATTGTTTTTATTTTAAACATGGAAGTCAGGACAATGTTCATTATGCAAAGCAATGTTTGTTCAGTAGATGTCACTGTACTACTTGTGGCTGTTCTTTTGGAGAAACATGACACATGGATGAGATTAATGGAAACTGTGAAAAATACTAAATACTAAAAAAACTGTTTTCTGATGAAATGGATATGACATGTTCAAGTTAAAATGACTTCCCTTCACAATAAAAGAGACATGTTTGGAAAACAAACAAGCAAGGGAAGAAAAATACTGAAAAAAGAAAGAAAGAAAGAAAAGAAAAAATCAATACTGAAAACTTTGAATGGTTTGTATTCTAACATTTTGAAAGTGTTAAGTGTTTCTCTATATAACAATATATGTCCTCAAAGGATCTTCCCAACTTATCCCCGAATTGAATTTCTGTTTATTTTGACTAGACCAAGAGGTAGATTATAGATCTAATTCTGTAATTGAAAAGATATATCCAAATCCTGGTCAGACAGGAGAACTGACAAATAAAAATCATGTTCACTACCAGGAAATTTCTTCAGGACATAATTAATATTATTAACCCAGGATTTCATGTAGAGAGACCAGTGAAAGAGCATACAGCTCAAAGATTCCACTGAGCTGTCCCAACAAGGACATATACATTGATGAAGGTAAACATTTTTTTAGCACCCCAACAGAACAGGTGTTAAATAGAACAACAGAACAGGAGAACAGAAGATAATGCATCCAGCCTAGCCAAAGTGAAGGCCCAGTGGAATTTCAGGATTGTGATAGGTGATAGGTAGAACGCTGGCCCATAACTGTTTGAAAAGACCCCACATTGAAAATCAATATTCCAAATGCACTGTTTAAGGATACATCTAGCATTATTGAAACCTAATGGACACAATCAAAGATAATATTTGTAGCTCAGGGTTGAACTGTGGAGTCCTTGGTACTCTCTGAGCCTTGTTGTCTTCTTGCAGACGTTTCATTGCCAGACTAGGCAACATCTTCAGTGCGAAAAGGGAGTGGGACTTGCTCTCTGTTTATATACCATGGCTTGTCCTGCTTGTGTTGGTGGAGGTGTTGTTCTCCCCTTATGAGTTCCTTGATTGGGCTGTTGTTTGCTGCTTGGTTGAATGACTGAGTTAATAGTTCCTTGATTAGGGTATATTGTGCTGTTTGATTGTTCCTCTGGTGCTAATCCTGGTGTTAATCTTTGCATATCTGGGTGTTGATTGCTGGCAAGGTGTTCTGGTCTTCTGCCTTTCTATTGTCTGTTATGAATGGTATGTAAATGTTGTTTACCTCTGTGTGTCTGTTGATGGCTGCTTTGTCTGAGTGCCAAGCTTCTAGAATTTTTGGATTTGGCTTGGTTTAAGATGCTCACAGTTTCCCAGTTGAAAGTATGGTTGAGTCTGTCCATGTGTTGTGAAACTCCTTAATCTCACAACACATGGACAGACTCAACCATACTTTCAACTATTAACTCAGGAGAGACCAATGAAGATGGTAATTGAAGATGTTGCCTAGTCTGAAGATGTTGCCTAGTCTGGCAATGAAATGTCTGCAAGAAAACAACAAGGCTCAGAGAGCACCAAGGACTCCACTAATGGACACAGGCTCTTCAAAGAGAGTCCTTGGGATTTAATCTTGCTTATAACCTTTTTTAACTAGATTGACTTAAAATGATCTCTGGGAACCAATGTGGCCAGACCTACTGGCGAAAAAGAGAATTTTAGCTAAAGTTAAATAAAATGAAATCAAGCTCTAGCATCAATGGAGACTGTTTCAAAGTCTCTTCTAATAATAATAAGTCGGAGGTTCATTTATACTAAATGTCTTTATTAGCGAACAACTCCCACATACAGCCTCCTGCTCTAACTACTTGTTGCACGAATGAACTACTTCCGGGGTCAATAGCCATACTTCCCAGCAGCGGGTGTGCTTCCCCAATCTCAGTCCTCCCTCTGTGTTACCAACTTTGTCTTCCTGACTCTACCACTTAGTTCCACCTATTGATACAGAGACTAAACCCATCTGTAAACAAAGTGCAGCTTTTTTTTTTGCATCTTGGTATTGCAAGACTCACCCTAATAAACTTAGACTGAACAGCTTGAAGAATGTCAAGGCTGTGCCTTCTGATTTGAGGGGTGGACTTCCTGCCTGTTAAAAAACACTGTAGACCATGGGTGTCCAACCTTTTGGCTTCCCTGGGCCACATTGAGTGAAGAGGCCACACATAAAATATCTAATATAGTTAATGTATGCAAGTAATAAAAATTCATTTATTTTTTATATTTTTATTATAACATTTTTAAAAAGAGGGCAACATAAAACTAGTGGGATATTTGACCTTGTTTTTGTGAAACTAATGCATCAATGTCTGGTTCGATGAAAGTGGTTTCAATTCTCAGTGAGTTCTCAAGGTGCCCGTCAGAAATTTTAATTCTAATTTTACTGTGTGTGCTTCATCCTTGAAAATAGTTGCTCACAAATGTACGTGCTGCCAAAAAGCAATGTCATGAATAAGGCGTGATTGTGACGTGAGGGATATTTTCCTCTGGGAAGATAGGTCTTATAAAAGTCCAGTAGAGAGACATGATCAAATTTTTCTTTGAGTTGAATGTCTGATTGCGACTCTATGCATTCCATTTGAAAATTCGGAGGTAATGTAGTTATGTCGACTGAAAATGGAGTCAAAAATATACCAAAATATTGATGATTTTTCTGGAAATCTTGAAGCCTGTTCTCAAATTCCTATATCAAACCGAAAAGCAAGGGTGCATATTTCTCACTTTTCACAGGACTGTGTTTCAATATTCAATATTCAACACAGTTTCAATAAAAAAGAAGACAGCCTAAAGATCAGCAAAACCTGGCTGCCAGTCCTGAAAAACACAGCTTGCAAAAGGTCAACGAACCTTTTGAAGAAGAGATTAATAAATAAATATTTTGTATGGTTGTTGTGGGTTTTCCGGGCTGTGTGGCCGTGTTCTGGCAGTTTTGGTTCCTAACATTTCACCAGTAGCTGTGGCTGGCATCTTCAGAGGACAGGAGCATAGCTAGAAGATTCTGTCTGTGCCCAAGTGGAGAGTGTGTGTTACTGCTGGTGTTGTTTATAGCTGCTGAGAGGGTGTGTGTCTTCTGTGGGTCATTTACAAGTGATTAGGAGATGGTTTTTTGTGGTGATTAGGGGGTGTAGTGCTTTTGCGTGTGGGATTAGCACATCTATTGTGTGAGTTGTTTGTATATTTCAAATATACAAACAACTCTATAAACAACAACCATACAAAATATTTATTTATTAATCCCTTCTTTTGTTCAGGACAGAATTAACTTTCAAAAGTTACATTATACTTCAATATCAACTCACTGGTATAGTTCAGATATGTGTTTTAGTTGTGAATTTCATCACCAGCAGTGGTAAATATCAGATGCACAAAATACTTTTTAAAAAGAACTGTTAAAACAAAATTATCACTTTTACATTAACCTTTAAATGTAAGGGCATTAGAAAAAACAATTTGAGAATATATTGATCTATAAGTTTTAATTCTGGATCTTGTTATGTCCATTGCATAATATACAGCTTAAATACATTTGGAGGAAAATTCTTAGTTTTTTTTTTAAATTCAGAATGTCATTTTACATAAACCTTATTCAGTTTTTAACAATACTTTCAAATGCGAGCAGAATTGTCTGCAAGATCCAGTGCTTTTTTCAAAATGACAAAAGCAGCATTGGCCATAGCCTCCGCCCCTTTTGCACATGCATGCATTGCATTGGGACAGCACTGCTTTTGTCATTCCAACCCCTCCCCCCCAATTTCTCCCACAAAAACTATCCTGTGGAATAGATTGGGTTGAGAGATAGTGACTAGTTCAAGGTCATCCAGTGAGTTTTCCATGGCTGAGGTGGACTAGACTGAGTATCCCAAGTCCTATTTAGTTTCCCATGTTTTACATTTTACATTTAATATATTTAATATATCCTTAATGTTCATAATACTAAATAGTTAGAATAGGTTGCACCTTGGATTGTGTTTATAGAGTTAGATAGTCAATAAATGTATTTTAATTGATTTTTAATATATACCTTTTAACACATGTTGTTATTATTTTAAGTTAGACTATGTTTATCTTATAGAACACCACCACTGTATTGGTCTATGACTGCAATAAATAAATTGATTGATTATCTATTACTTAACATACATATTTCCTGGGACTTCCGGAGGAAGAAATGGCGGACTGAAGAGGGCTCTGCAAAAAGCTGAGCCAACAACTGCAGTGAAGAATGAAGAGCTGGCAAATAGACCGGCTCTTTGAAACTCTCTGGGCAAGGAGAGGACTTGAGATCACCCACAATTGCTCCAGACAGCTGCTCCTCATGAGGAGACTGCAAGATAATGATCTTCGGCGAGTTTAGAGCTCCAGGAGATGAGGGAATAGCCATCTTGCTCAAACCATGGTCGGCACTTTTGAAAGGACACTAAGTTTGCATACTTCCTTTTCAAATCACTTTTGGAAATTGCTTGTTAACTGCTTTTCAGCTATTAGAAATCTTTGTAACCACAAGTTTGACAGCACCGGGTGAGTTTCCCTTCAATCCTTAGCAAAATAAAGTTTTAATAACAGTTTAAGAACTTTAAAAAAAATTTTTTTAATAAACAGCAAAAGGGTGATTAATACTTTGATTTTATTTATTTATTTATTTAATTAAATTTATATAACCGCCCATCTCCCCCAATGGGGAACTCTGGGCGGTTTACAATAAAATGGTTAAAACAAAATATAAAACATCATTATACAATAAATAGAATAATAAATAATTCTAAATCCAGATGGATGGAATTAAAACGAAGGACATTATAAAGTTAAGGAGTTAGCCACCCCCATGAGGAGCTATCCTTTCCTCCTTCCCATGCCAGGCGGCAGAACCAGGTCTTCAGCTCTTTCCTAAAGGTCGGGAGGGAGGAGATCTGTCTCAACTCTGGGGGCAAGATGTTCCACAGTGTGGGTGCCACCACAGAGAAGGCCCGCCTCCTAGACCCCATCAGATGACATTCTTTGATTGATGGGGTTCGTAGCAGGCCCTCTCTGAATGACCTGGTGGGGCGGGTCGATAAAATGGGGATAAGACGGTCCTTCAGGTATTCTGGCCCCATGCCATGTAGGGCTTTAAAGGTAATAATCAACACCTTGAATTGTACCCGGAAGCAAACCGGCACCCAATGCAGCTCGCGGAGCAAAGGTGTTGTATGTGCAGATTTTGGTGCACCCAAGATTGCTCGCGCGGCCGCATTTTGCACCAGCTGAAGCTTCCGGATAGTCTTCAAGGGTAGCCCCATGTAGAGCGCATTGCAATAATCTACATGGGAGATGACAAGAGCATGAGTGACTGTTCAGAGGGCGTTGCGATCCAGGAATGGGCGTAACTGGCGCACCAACCGAAGTTGTGCGAAAGCCCTCCTAGCCACGACTGCCACCTGCTCTTTGAGCAGGAGTCGTGAGTCTAGAAGGACCCCCAAGTTCCGCACCGGTTCCGAATGGGGCAGTGCTACCCCATTGAGAACCAAAGATGACAACTTCCCAGAAGACGCTAGGCCATCAATCCACAGCCACTCGGTCTTGCTAGGGTTCAATTGTAGCCTGTTGTTCCCCATCCAGGCCCTCACAGCCTCCAGGCACTGGGACAGGGTAGTCACTGCATCACTTACTTCACCAGGGATGGAGATGTACAATTGAGTACATTTTAGAAAGTTACAAACAGACTAAGGGTCCAAATAAATTTGAAATAAAATTTTGGAATTAATTATAAAGAATCCTTCCCATGAGAAAATGCTTTTGTTCTGAATTCTTTAAAAAAACATAATAAAATTTTAAAAAGTGGACACTAGAGGGAACTAAAGATTACAATTAGAAGAACACATAAATTTGACTTACAATCAGATTTGTTAAGTACCATGTGCCTCCTATCAGGCTAAGCCAGAGGCTATCTTGCACTTACTTGGCTGACCTCCTCTCTATGTCATAGATGTGAGAAATCTATATAAGGAATAGATTCAAAACTATAAAACTCAGCACTGTGTTACAACTTTTTCTCTCTCAAATTTCCTCTTTATGTCTTGTTTTCCTTTAAGGAATTGAATATAGAGTAAGAGAAACAACCATCTGGATGCAGTTTAAGAGCATGCAAAACATTTATCATTAACCTGAGTTTTTCTAGTATATCCATATTTACCCACTTTGTCCTGTTCCAGAATTTAGATAATACATTAACCGACAGTCTGAAATCCCAAGATACAGAAGTGGATTTTGGGTCTGTATATAACAGCATAACCTCAGGATTGTAGGATGCTATATATTAACATTAATTAAGAGAGAGGAAACAATGCTGTCTTACATCTGTGTTTTTCAAACTTGGCAAATTTACAATGTGTGGACTTCAACTCCCACACATCTTAAAGTTGCCAAGTTTAAAAAACACTGACTTACATGAACAGAAAAGAAAAATGCAGAAGCAGTAAACAAAAAGACTGTGGTTAATCGTGTTTTAGATTGTCCACATTATATTTTTTCCGAAAGACATAATCTATGAGCTCTGGAGCCCAATCTCGCAAAAGTATAGGGATCTTTGTATCCATATATTTGTAATAAACCTCCCGCTGACGCAGGGCACCCCCTTTAATGATTTCTAGTGCACATTCTTCTTTTGGTGCAGGTGGAGACAGAGATGTGAATGTACCAGATACCGCTTTCATGGCATTTTCTAAGAGTAGAAAAGAAATGTTAGTTAGAAAGTATTCACTGCTGAGGAACTTGATCACTAAAAATCATCTTGTACTAAACTCTTAATTCTTACACTAACCCCCTATTTAGCGAGACATTCTCAAATAAATTGCAGCTTGATAACTTTGGTAACCTAAACCAAATATATGTTTTTCACAGTGGAGTTCTTTGTTCCTTCCAATTAATGTTTCATGAATTCTGGATTTTAATTTTGTAAGCTGGCCGGAGTCACCATGTATGAGTTGGGTGGCCATATAAATTTGTTTAATAAATAAATAATAATTCAGTATCGACGTCTGAAAACATAATCTTGAAAATTGCCCTTTTTTCAATACTCAGTTGCTGTACCTATCTAAAAGTTGTTATTACCTTCCCCTCTCTTGACTAGAGATAATGGGAGTTGAGTCCACATAGAGGTCTATAGGATGACTAAACCAGCAATTTATTTATTTATTATTCAAATTTATCACTGCCCATCTCTACAGCAGTAGACTCTGGGCGGTTTACAACAATAATATTAAAATTAAAACCTTTACATCTTAAAATACAATATAATAATAAATAGAAAAAATCCAGAGGATGGTGAGATCTTAAAAGGAGGATATTACTAAGCTAACCACCCCCAGGAGGAACTATTACTTCCTTCGTCCCACACAAGGCGTCAGAACCAGGTCTTTAAAGACCTCCAGAAGGCCAGGAGCGAGGGCACCTGCCTCACCTCTGGGGGCAAGATATTCCACAGGGCAGGTGCTATCGCACAGAAGGTACGCCTCCTGGACCCTGCTAGATGAAATTCTTCTATTGATGGGGTCCGAAGCATACCCTCCCTGCATGACCGGGTGGGGCGGGTAGACGTGGTCAGGATGAGACGGCCCCTCAGGTACCCTGGCCCCATGCCATGTAGGGCTTTAAAGGTGATAACCAACACCTTGAATTGGACCCAGAGGCAAACTGGTACCCAATGCAGCTCACGGAGCAGCGGTGTTACATGTGCTGATCTTATAGCACCTGTGACTGCCTGTGCGGCCGCATTCTGGACCAGCTGAAGCTTCCGGATACTCTTCAAGGGTAGCCCCATGTAGAGCGCCTTGCAATAATCTATATGGGAGATGACAAGGGCATGAGTGACTGTTCGGAGTGCATCTCAATCCAGGAAGGGGCGCAACTGGTGCACAACCCGAAGCTGTGCAAAGGCCCTCCTGGCCACGACTGCCACCTGCTCTTTGAGCAGGAGTCGTGAGTCCAGGAGGACCCCCAAGTTTCACACTGAATCTGAACGGGGCAGTGCCACCCCATCCAGAGTTAAAGATGACAACTTCCTGGAAGCTGAGAGGCCATCAATCCATAGCCACTCCGTCTTATCAGGGTTCAGTTGAAGCTTGTTGTTCCCCATCCAGGCCCCTGCAGCCCCCAGGCACTGAGATAGGGTGTCGAGTGCAACAATTACTTCACCTGAGACGGAGATATACAATTGAGTATCATCAGCATATTGGTGATACCTCATCCCATGGTGACGGATGATCTCGCCCAGCGGCTTCATGTAGATGTTAAATAGGAGAGGAGAGAGAACCAAACCCTGCAGCACCCCACAGAAGAGGGGTCGAGGGTCGGATCTCTCCTTTCCTATCACCACCGATTGGGACCGGCCCTGGAGGAAGGAGGTGAACCAGCACAAAACTACACCGCCCACCCCTAACTCTCTGAGCCGGCCCAAAAGGATACCGTGGTCGACGGTATCAAAAGCCGCTAAGAGGTCCACGAGAGTGAGAATGGATGCACTCCCTCCATCTCGCTCCCACCAGAGATCATCCATAAGTGCGACCAATGCAGTCTCTGTCCCATATCCCGGCCTGAAACCTGACTGAAAGGGGTCTAGATAATCCGTTTCATCCAGAATCCTCTGGAGTTGCAACACCACCACCTTCTCAACCACCTTTCCCAAAAAGGGAAGGTGGGAGACAGTACAAAAGTTGTTCAAAACAGTGGGGTCCAAGGAAGGTTTCTTGAGGAGGGGGTGCACCAGCGCCTCCTTAAAGACCACCGGGAACACCCCCTCTCCCAAGGATGCATTAATCATCCCCTGGACCCAACCACATGTGACCTCCCGAGCTGACTTCACCAGGTCTAGATGGCACGTGGTGGCGTTTACAATCCGGAGGATCCTGTCTACTTCATCAGGCCCAACAGGATCAAACTGTTCCCAGATAACAGGGTAAGTACGTACCTCTGGCATCTCCCCAGGTTGTGCTTCACACTCAGAGTTAAACTTGGAATGAATCTGAGCAATTTTGTCCTGCAGATACTCAGCAAACTCTTCCGACCGGCCCTGTAAATGGGTCACCGAGTCTTTACGACCCAAAAGAGATCTAGCAATCTTAAACAGGGCCGTCGGGCGGCATTCTGCGGACGCAATAAGAGCGGAGAAATATTCACGTTTTGCCGCTCTTACCGCCACAAGGTAGGCCCTAATAGCGGCTCTAGATTGTGTCTGGTCAGATTCAGTCGTCGTCATTCTCCAGCGGCACTCCAGACATCTCTTAACCCTCTTTAAAACCCTCAACTCCTCCGTGAACCACGGGGAGTGATGGGTCGAACAGGGCAAGAGAGGTCACATAGGCGCGATCCTGTCCAAGGCCCCGGCCGCTTCTTTATGCCAGGACCTCCGCTGGACCGTGCATCAGATCTTCAGGTATAACCCCCAGCTCTCTCTGAAACCTTACTGGGTCCATCAGTCGATGGGGGCGGACTGTACTTGACAATGCCACATCTGCTGGAGATTCATTACATGGAAACTTAAGGGAGGGAATTCTCAATTCAGATGTTCCTTTTGTGGCAATCCCATGCTATGGTTGATGGCAAGTCTTGTGAGCTTTGGCCATCAATTCTAATCATTGGTTAAACTTACATATCGTTCATTAGTCAATACCGATATAGTATAGTTTTAGGTTTTAATTTTATAATCATATACAGTTTGTTTTTGTTTTTGTTAATATGTATTGTTAAACTCTGTTTAGGATTATTTTTAATGAAAACCAAGGGAGGGAGGGAGAGAGGGGTCATCATGGATTTCTGTAGAAATTGCTAAAACAGATTTATTTATTTTATTATTAAATTTATATTACCGCCCATCTCCCCTAGCGGGGACCCTGGGCCTAGATTCATCCACAGCACATACACAGCAGCTATGTAAATCTAAAAATCCATTGAAAAGGAACATTTATGAAAGATGCATTTAAGGGAAAAATTTTTTAGAACACTTGTATATACATATGTCTGGAAAATTATGAATAATAAATGAATGTAATTTTGTTAATTTTTTAAAAAAAGATAGAAGGTCCAAATGGACTGAAATAAGTCCTCACTATTGCAGTTATCAGCATGGATTTATATTATATATTCTTGAATGTTGGACTTATACTGTACATCTTCAGTTCAACATAGCTGAAAGTCTCTGGCTGGAGAAAAACTGGTTTATGATATCCAGAAAAAGCAAAGTAGGATATTTCATATTTGGCTGATAAAACTTAATGTTTTTTGGCTAAAAAATATTCTTCATCATTAAAATGAAAGCTTGCATATTCTTTTCCTCATCAATTTGCAGACCTTATTTATTAGGTCCTCCAACATATGATCCATTCTTTTGTAATATGTGAACAGTCCTCATTTGAGAGCTAAGTGAACATTTAAAAAACAAACTAATACTTCATGGCTTTACAATCTATGATAGATTTGCAATTTTGTGCTCTTCATGACGGCTGAAGAATACTGGGAGTTCTAATGTCAACAGGTTTGTAGGGGATCAGTTTGTATTTTAAGGCTAATTCATAACTATTTTGAATTTTTAAAAATGTTAAGCAAATAATTTGATACGGTTGACATCTGGAGGATACTAAACCCAACATAAATCTGACAAGGAAGTCCAAGTCCTAAAAGTCAGATTTGGACAATGAAAATTGTACCTGTGTTGATGAGTCCAAGAATGCAGACCGTGATGGAAACATTGATGTTCTGCATGATAAATTCCTGCCTCAAAGAGCTGAAAAATCCACCTAGTGCAAACTTTGTTGCAGAATAAGTAGCAGTGAATGGGAAGCCAATTTTGCCTAGAAATACCGCAATTAGACATGATAAATTTAATTTATACTGCACCATGAAGAATAACTAACATTGCTTTAGAGATGTATGGAATACATTTTTCTCCTCCCTGATTCTATATACAGTATGTACTCATTATTTGTTTTATCAACTACTTCCAAGTTATGTGAGCACTCAGAAATTTGGCACAATTTGAACAGTAAGAATTCTTTAAAAGATATCATATACAGTACCTTTCAATGTGTTCAAGATGAATTGGTCCTGGAGCCTATTTCAATTACACTGCCAAATTTTAGTCACAAAGTGGCCAAAGATTCTCTAACATTCAGAGATGGAGAAGACATGAAAACTATAACATCTGTTTAATATATTTTTTTTAAAAAGGGAAAAAGAAAAACCCTAATTTCAGCCCTGAAACATTGAAAGAATGAATCTTGACTACAGCAGCGGGGCCTCTCCATTATACATCAGCACCATCACTGTCTCCAATGTGGCCTTCTATGTATTAAAAATAAACATAAAATTTCAACATTTTAAAACAGAACATAACACAAAAAAGAATCTTACAGAATATATATATTTAAAAAGCACAAGTACATAACTTACCTGACAGATTTGCAGCCCAGAGACCCTGCTAGGCCCTTACGAGCCAGATTCTTAAGTGTCCTTATTGGTTGGGTTGTTGTTGTTTATTCGTTCAGTCGTTTCCGACTCTTCATGACTTCATGGACCAGTCCACGCCAGAGCTTTCTGTCGGCCGTCACCATCCCCAGCTCCCCAATGGTTGAGTCCGTCACCTCCAGAATACCATCCATCCATCTTGCCCTTGGTCGGCCCCTCTTCCTTTTGCCTTCCACTTTTCCTAGCATCAGCTTCTTCTCCAGGGTATCCTGTCTTCTCATTATGTGGCCAAAGTACTTCAGTTTTGCCTTTAATATCATTCCCTCAAGTGAGCAGTCTGGCTTGATTTCCTGGAGTATGGACTGGTTTGATCTTCTTGCAGTCCAAGGCACTCTCAGAATTTTCCTCCAACACCACAGTTCAAAAGCATCTATCTTCCTTCGCTCAGCCTTCCTTATGGTCCAGCTCTCACAGCCATAGGTTACTACAGGGAATACCATTGCTTTAACTATGCGGACCTTTGTTGTCAGTGTGATGTCTCTGCTCTTAACTATTTTATCAAGATTTGCCATTGCTCTCCTCCCAAGAAGTAGACGTCTTCTGATTTCCTGGCTGCAGTCAGCGTCTGCAGTAATCTTTGCGCCTAGAAATACAAAGTCTGTCACTGCCTCCACTTTTTCTCCTTCTATTTGCCAGTCATCAATCAAGCTCGTTGCCATAATTTTGGTTTTTTTGAGGTTTAACTGCAACCCAGCTTTTGCACTTTCTTCTTTCACCTTCGTCATAAGGCTCCTCAACTCCTCCTCGCTTTCAGCCATCAAAGTGGTATCATCTGCATATCTGAGATTGTTAATGTTTCTTCCAGCGATTTTAACTCCAGCCTTGGATTCATCAAGCCCAGCATGTCGCATGATGTGTTCTGCGTACAGGTTGAATAGGTAGGGTGAGAGTATACAACCCTGCCGTACTCCTTTCCCAATCTTAAACCAGTCCGTTGTTCCGTGCTCTGTTCTTACCATTGCTACTTGGTCGTTATACAGATTCCTCAGGAGGCAGACAAGATGACTTGGTATCCCCGTACCACCAAGAACTTGCCACAATTTGTTATGATCCACACAGTCAAAGGCTTTAGAATAGTCAATAAAACAGAAATAGATGTTTTTCTGAAATTCCCTGGCTTTCTCCATTATCCAGCGGATATTGGCAATTTGGTCTCTAGTTCCTCTGCCTTTTCTAAACCCAGCTTGTACATCTGGCAATTCTCGCTCCATGAATTGCTGGAGTCTACCTTGCAAGATCTTGAGCATTACCTTACTGGCATGTGAAATAAGTGCCACTGTTCGATAGTTTGAACATTCTTTAGTGCTTCCCTTTTTTGGTATGGGGATATAAGTTGATTTTTTCCAATCTGATGGCCATTCTTGTGTTTTCCAAATTTGCTGGCATATGGCATGCATCACCTTGACAGCATCATCTTGCAAGATTTTAAACAGTTCAGCTGGGATACCATCGTCTCCTGCTGCCTTGTTATTAGCAATGCTTCTTAAGGCCCATTCAACCTCACTCTTCAGGATGTCTGGCTCTAACTCACTGACCACACCGTCAAAGCTATCTCCAATATTATTATCCTTCCTATACAGATCTTCCGTATATTCTTGCCACCTTTTCTTGATCTCTTCTGCTTCTGTTAGGTCCTTACCATCTTTGTTTTTGATCATACCCATTTTTGCCTGGAATTTTCCTCCGATGTTTCTAATTTTCTGGAAGAGGTCTCTTGTCCTTCCTATTCTATTGTCTTCTTCCACTTCCGCACATTGCTTGTTTAAAAATAATTCCTTATCTCTTCTGGCTAACCTCTGGAATTTTGCATTTAATTGGGCATATCTCCCCCTATCACTGTTGCCTTTTGCTTTCCTTCTTTCTTGGGCTACTTCCAGTGTTTCAGCAGACAGCCATCTTGCCTTCTTGGTTTTCTTTTTCTTTGGGACGTTTTTTGTTGCCGCCTCCTGAACAATGTTGCGAACTTCTGTCCATAGTTTTTCTGGGACCCTATCTACTAAATCTAGTCCCTTAAATCTATTCTTCACCTCCACTGCATATTCCTTAGGAATATTAGTGAGCTCATATCTAACTGATCTGTGGGTCTTCCCTATTCTCTTTAGTCTGATTCTAAATTTTGCAATAAGAAGTTCGTGATCTGAACTACAGTCAGCTCCAGGTCTTGTTTTTACCGACTGTATAGATGTCCGCCACCTTTGGCTGCAAAGGATGTAGTCAATCTGATTTCGGTGTCAACCATCTGGTGAAGTCCATGTATAAAGTCGTCTTTTAGGTTGTTGGAAGAGAGTGTTTGTTATGCACAGTGAGTTGTCTTGGCAAAATTCTATCAGCCTATGTCCTGCTTCATTTTGTTCTCCCAGACCATGCTTGCCTGTAATTCCAGGTGTCGTCTGACTACCCACCTTAGCATTCCAGTCTCCTGTAATGAAAATAACATCTCTTTTTGGTGTATTATCTAGTAGGTGCTGCAGATCCTCATAGAACTGATCTACTTCTGCTTCTTCAGCATCTGTGGTTGGGGCGTATATTTGGATCACTGTGATGTTAAATGGCTTACCCTGAATTCGAATTGACATCATTCTATCGTTTTTTGGATTGTATCCAAGCACTGCTTTAGCCACTTTATTATTAATTATGAAGGCTACTCCATTTCTTCTGTGGTCCTCTTGTCCACAGTAGTAGATCTGGTGGTCATCTGATGTGAAGTGGCCCATCCCAGTCCATTTCAGTTCACTGACACCTAAAATGTCTATATTTAATCTTGACATCTCACCAATAACCACATCCAATTTGCCCTGGCTCATAGATCTTACATTCCAGGTTCCTGTGGTGTGTTGATCTTTAGAACATCGGATTCGTCGTTCACCACCAGCACCGTCGGCCGCTAGCCGTCCTTTCGGCTTTGAGCTAGCTGCGTCATCACATCTGGGGCTAGTTGAACGTATCCTCTGTTCCTCCCCAGTAGCATTTTGACCATCTTCCGACCTGGGAGTCCCATCTTCCGATGGTATACCGACATATCGTTGGTTGTACTGATCCATTTAGTTTTCATGGCAAGAATACTGGGGTGGGTTGCCATTACCTTCCCCAGGGATCGTATTTAGTCTGACCTCTCTGCCACGACCTTCCCGTCTTGGGTGTCCCTTCACGGTTTAGCTCATGGTTTCATTGAGGTGCTCAAGCTCCAGCACCACGACAAGGTAACGATCTCCTTTGCTGGAGATATTGGTTGGGAGTAAATAATATTGAACTCTGTCACAGTGTGGTGTGGTTCTTTTGAACTAGAGGTGTATTTTGCTTTGCAATAGTGGCAATTGACACAGAGAAACTAGACAGTGGAGGCTTTTATGCTTATTACTATATTCAGTGATGTTATTTACAACAGGTATATACAACATGAGGGGCGCGATGGCTCAGTGGTTAAGACGCCAGGCTTGTCGATTGGAAGGTCGGTGGTTCGAGACCTGAGTGCCGCGTGACGGAGTGAGCTCCCGCACTCGCCACAGCTCTTGCCAACCTAGCAATTCGAAAGCATGCAAATGCAAGTAGATAAATAGGTACCACTTCCGTGGGATGGTAACAGTGTTCCGCGCATGTCATGCCGGACACATGACCGCGGAAGCATCCTCGGACAGCGCTGGCTCTTCGGCTAAAAAACGGAGATGAGCACTGCCTCCTAGAGTCAGACATGACTGTGCAGGGGAAAAACCTTTATATACAACATAATGTTGTTCACGGAAGAGTTAAGGGCTTTGAAGAGG
The DNA here is from genome assembly GCA_023362775.1 of Charina bottae. Classification (NCBI taxonomy): domain Eukaryota; kingdom Metazoa; phylum Chordata; class Lepidosauria; order Squamata; family Charinaidae; genus Charina; species Charina bottae. The sequence goes on along the minus strand of JALMGJ010000003.1, from coordinate 80,492,531 downwards.
GTTAAGAGACGTCTAGAGCGCCGCTGGAGAAAGACGAAGACTGAATCTGACCGAACACAAGCTAGAGCCGCAGTTAAGGCCTACCTTGTGGCGGTAAGAGCGGCGAAACGTGAATATTTCTCCGCTCTTATTGCGTCCGCAGAATGCCGCCCGACGGCCCTTTTCAAGATTACAAGATCACTTTTGGGTCGGGAGCAGGGCGAGACCCACTTACAGGGCTGTTCGGAAGAGTTTTCTGAGCATCTGCAGGACAAAATCACTCAGATTCATTCTAAGTTGGACTCCAAGCGTGAGACAAGATCTGGGGAGATGCCAGGGGCTCGTACTTACCACGTTATCTGGGAACAGTTTGATCCTGTTGCGCCTGATGAAGTAGACAGGATCCTCCAGATTGTAAACGCCACCACATGCCAGCTTGACCCATGTCCCTCCTGGCTGGTGAAATCAGCTAGTGAGGTGACATGTGGCTGGGTCCAGGTGATGATTAATTCGTCCTTCAGTGAGGGGGTGTTCCCGGCGGCCTTTAAGGTGGCGCTGGTGCACCCCCTCCTCAAGAAACCTTCCCTGGACCCTACAATCCTGGGCAATTTTCGCCCAGTCTCCCACCTTCCCTTTTTAGGAAAGGTGGTTGAGAAGGTGGTGGCGTTGCAACTCCAGAGGATTCTGGATGAAACGGATTATCTGGACCCCTTCCAGTCAGGTTTCAGGCCGGGATATGGGACGGAGACCGCATTGGTCGCACTTATGGATGATCTCTGGCGAGAGCGGGATGGAGGGAGTGCGTCCATCCTTGCTCTCTTAGATCTCTCAGCGGCTTTCGATACCGTCGACCATGGTATACTTTTGGAGCGGCTCGAGGAGTTGGGAGCGGGCGGTGTGGTTTTGCGCTGGTTCGCCTCCTTTCTCCAGGGCCGCTCCCAGTCGGTGTTGATAGGGGAGGAGAGAGCTGACCCGCGACCCCTGACTTGTGGGGTGCCGCAGGGGTCGGTTCTCTCTCCACTCCTATTTAACATCTACATGAAGCCACTGGGCGAGATCATCCGTCACCACGGGATGAGGTATCACCAATATGCTGATGATACCCAGTTATACATCTCCGTCCCGGGTGAAGTAAGTGATGCGGTCAATGCCTTATCTCAGTGCCTGGAGGCTGTGGGGGTCTGGATGGGGAACAACAGGCTTCAACTGAACCCTGGTAAGACGGAGTGGCTGTGGATTGATGGCCCCCCTGGATCCGGGAAATTGTCATCTTTGGTTCTGGGGGGGTTGCACTACCCCACTCGGATCCAGTGCGGAATCTGGGGGTCCTCCTGGACTCGCGACTCCTGCTTGAAGAGCAGGTGGCAGTCGTGGCCAGGAGGGCCTTTGCACAGCTGCGAGTTGTGCACCAGTTACGCCCTTTCCTGGATCGGGAGGCCCTCCGAACAGTCACTCACGCCCTTGTCATCTCCCGTATAGACTATTGTAATGCGCTCTACATGGGGCTACCCTTGAAGAGTATCCGGAAGCTTCAGCTGGTGCAGAATGCAGCGGCGCGAGCAGTTATGAGTGCCAGAAGATCGGCTCATGTAACACCTCTGCTTCGCGAGCTGCATTGGGTGCCAGTTTGCTTCCGGGTCCAATTCAAGGTGTTGGTGATTACCTTTAAAGCCCTACATGGCATAGGACCAGGGTACCTGAGGGACCGTCTCTTCCCGATAACGTCGACCCGCCCCACCCGTACATGCAGGGAGGGCATGCTTCGGACCCCCTCAACAAGACAATTCCATCTAGCGGGGTCCAGGAGGCGTGCCTTCTCTGCGATAGCGCCCGCCTTGTGGAATATTCTGCCCCCGGAGGTGAGACTGGCCCCCTCCCTCCTGGCCTTTCGGAAGGCCCTTAAGACCTGGCTTTGCCACCTGGCCTGGGACGACGGAGGTGGTAGTGCCTCCTGGGGTTGGCTTGCCCCATAGCTCTACTATCTATTCTGCGGGTCCAAGCCCATCCTGGATTTTATTTTATTATGTTTTGTTTGTGTTTTTAGATATTTTGTATAGTTTTAAATTTTTATTTATTGTAACCCGCCCAGAGTCCCTTGCATGGGAGATGGGCGGGGAATAAATTTGAATAATAAATAAATAAATAAATAAATAATCCTGGTGTTTCCATGGTGTCAGGTTTCCTCCTAAGTCTCCTTCCCAAAGACTATCCCCCTCTAGCTCTCCTGCTTCCTCCCCCTTTCTGGCCTTATCAAGAGAGAATAAAAATAGATGGGTGGGCTGGATTTACTGTAGTGTGCTCAGCATAGCTTGACTTTCTCCTGGATCTGCTCAGCCTAACACCTACTGCTTCTCTGTTTGGGGAAGAACCTCTCTTAGGGTCTTCTGCCCAGTCCTTCTGCAAAGACCAGGACTTCACCAATGACCAACAATCCCCTCCTTCCCATCTTGGGTCTTGCGTGAAGATGGCACCTGCAGCCAGTCAGGTCCCTCCTTCTTGTCTTGGGTGAAGATGCCACCTCTCTCTGGGTCTTCCCTTCTTCCAGGGAAGCCACCTGTGGGCCTTTCTTCTCCCTCTTGGACCAGGAACTGCCAAATGCTTTACACGCTCACATAACTTCACTCTCGAACTTTTATCTCCAGGCACTCTGTTTTGCAGTCTTTTTCTCTCCTTCCTTTTCTCCTCTCTTTCTCTCTCTCTCCAATTTTTAGTCAGACTGGCAGCACATCCACCAGCAACTGAAGAGATGGTGTCCTCCCAGAGTTCTAGTCCCCAACACCTATACACAAGGCTGGGCCAATGGAATAGCTGTCTCTGCATCTCCCCACAACAGCCCTGGCTAACAGCCAGGTCAACTCATCAGCCCTCATGACAACACAGCTGCCATTCAAACCCAGAATTGAGCTGCTTCTTTCCTTTTCTGACTTCATTTGCTGACTCACGCCAGCACAACTGCAGTCATGCCAGGCCACTAAAACCCATATGCTACAAACACACTTCTGAGTAAACATGTGCAACATTAGGATGCAAATACAGTATTCCCACCAGTTTTTATCCATTATCTATAGCAAGCAAAAATCTGACTTTACATCACAGGAACTGGAGAAGATTCAAGATTGGTCACCTAGATCCTATGCCATCCTAGATCATGGCATATATGAAGAAAAAACATCAGCCAACATATAGTTACTTTTGGAGAACAACTACTTCTGATAGGAAGTCTGTCTCTCAGGTGCTTGGGACAGATAGGAAACATACAAGGAATCAAGTGAATTGGAACTGCTGTGACGTATTCTTCCCCTCTTGAACCAATGCAAAGTGCTAAAAATGGAGGCTAGCTGGTGCCCTGGACCCTTCCTTCTCCTTTCCCCACTCATTTACTTTTCACAGAAAAAATAAAGAAATCCCCCAACTGGCTAAAGCTGGTCTTCAGAACAGCCAGAAAACAATGGGGGAATGGCAGCACAGTCCCTCTGTCCTTTACTTTAGAAATGAAAAGAAAAATCTCAGCAGCTAAGAAGTTGGACAAGGTGAGAGTTCCCACAAGTGGCGAACTGGCTGACCCACAGCTACAAGGGATACTGTAACCAATCTACTTCAGAGGTGGTCACTGGCAGCCTCACAGCGCCATGGGGGCCTGCAAGAGCACACTGGTCCTGGATTGGCATAGCCCCTCTTGTCTTTCCTATGCCATGGGCCATCCACAGTACATGGGCAACAAATTGGTCAATATAACTAGGATAGTGTGTGCTCTTAAAAGTATGGATTATATTAGCATTACATTCAGTTGTTTCTCCTGTATGGGGAAGAGTAGAACAGATTTTTTTTAAAAATGAAGAGTGAATAATTTGAGTGAGAATTACTCAGATAACTGTCAGTTTGCATCAAAGTACAAAGAAAATATATTTAAAATGGAATCCCAAACTAAATTCTATTAAATATAAACAGGACAGTCATGCTTCTATACTGGAAGACTATCTAAATGGAGAGGTAATGTGTTGTTTTTTGCTTCCTAAAGCCCACTTTTGATTCCTTGGCCTAACCATGCCCCAAACTCATATCTGGCTACAAGCCTACTTTCCTTGAGAGAGACCTTTCTTAGACAAATTTAACTGGGGTGCAAAGGAAACATTTCCTTTTCCACTGCTTACTTTTATTTCTTTAGGTGCATTAGAAAGCATGCCTTTCTTTGCTTTCCATTATGGATCTCAAGTAGCTCTGGTATGAGTTGTTTAAAAAGTTATTCCTTTTTAAAAACCCTTGATGATCATCTAGCATCCCTCAGTAAACTGGTATAATTCTGACTTGGCATACTAGACATACTTTTCAAACAGTACGGCATTAACATTTCAAGATAGACATGTCAAAAGCAGAGAGAAAAGACTAGAATGTATAATCTAGAAACCCTGAAGAACATGGGATAGATGAGTACGAATCTGCCAAAACTCATATTTTGCATATTATAAAAGGTAATGCTATACCAGAGTCTCCTTTGTGAAAAATATCTAATCCTTGTTATTCTTCAAAGAATGAGCACATGCAGAAGCTTCAGAAATCATGTGTTTCCCTAATGCAAAATAACTCAACTGCAAAAATGCACTAAAAGTTGTGATTTGACCATCACACAGGATGATTATGTATATTAGGAAAGGGAAGTTGGGTTGTAAATTAGGAAAGGGAGGTTGGGAGGTTGGGTGATAAGCTGTAATCACTTAAGCTTGCAGTCATATGATTATAACAGTCAATATCGCAAGTAATGCTGATAACAGGCAAACCAATAATATTTGAAATAGCTTTAAGATTCTGAGACCACTGAATGCTATTACAGTTAATGCTCACCTGCCATGGATGAAACAACCACTATGCTTCCTCCACTGATCTTAAGCATGGGAAGAGCTGAAACTGTCATTGTTACATAGCTTAGGAAATTGATGTCCAGAAGTTTTTGCACATGCCCAATGTCCCAATTGAAATAATTGAAGTAGGACTTGCCAATATGATTCAGAATAAGCATATCTAGACTTCCTGTGAAGGAAAGATAAAATAACTGGTTATGCTAGGTTGGTAGATGAAGGCACAAACCTCATTGTGATCAAATATAGCTTCCAATCTAAGACATATAGTATTTTGGCTGCAGTATTGGGTATCTACTGTACATACTTTGAGCTGGCCTTGTCTTTATGTTGCCTTAGAGGATTTCAGTAGAAAGTCCTGGTTAATCCCTAATAAAAGGTAAAGGTTTTCCCCTGCACAGTCGTGTCCGACCCTAGGGGGTGGTGCTCATCTCCATTTCTTAGCCGAAGAGCCAGCGCTGTCCGAAGACACTTCCGCAGTCATGTGGCTGGCATGACGCGTGCGGAACACTGTTACCATCCCATGGAAGTGGTACCTATTTATCTACTTGCATTTGTATGCTTTCGAATTGCTAGGTTGGCAAGAGCTAGGGTGAGTACAGGAGCTCACTCCATCACGCGGCGCTCGGGTCTCGAACCACCGTCCGTCCGATCGACAAGCCTGGCGTCTTAACCACTGAGCCATCGTGCCCCATCTTAATCCCTAATAGTATGCTGCAATTATATTACTTATTTGGTAATCCTAAACTCATTGTGATAATTATTTACAAAGCATTTCCTGAGTGTATGCTGTACAAAACACGATTGTGAACATTCCCTAAAATATAAACTAAAATAATATAAAAACCACACAAATAGTTGAGAGGCCCTATTAGAATGGAAATAAACCAAGAAATGAATGGTTCATTTGCAAGTTGATTACCCTCATTAGAGCAAACCATTTTAGCCATCTGCTAATGATACTCTAGTATACCTGAAGGTCACTAGAGAAGGTAAAGTCTTCAAGAAGTATTGGGGAAAGCATACATTTTCCTTCTAGGATTTAGGCTGAGAACAAGTCGGGGGGATTGTTATCTCAGATTGTAGCTTGAGCAAGGCCTTCTCAATGTCTGTATCTGTTTCCTTGTGACATAATAGGAATAGCAGCGACCACTAATACCATTAGTCAATACATTTAAAAAATCCCCATGGGAGCACAGGAAAACAGTTGTAGCTGCTAGATTCTTTATCTTCTATATCTAATGATCTCAAAGATAGTTATTGCACTAAATCTAGATTCTTTTTATTTGCAACAGACTGCTATCTAAGGATAATGATACTGTACTAGAGTTACAACAATGTTCAAGATGAGGTGTTAATCTGTGAATTTTGTATCCTTGAAAATGGGCAAGCTCTGATTAGGGGCAAAGAGAAGGAAAAATAAATTTGCCTGAGAGTGCTTCTAGCTAGGAAGGTCCATGGTTCAGTTCTGTCTATCAGCCAAGGCAGGGATTAAAAAGGTAAAGGTTCCCCCGCACATTTGTGCAGTCCGACTCTAGGGGCTGGTGCTCATCTCCATTTGTTAGTCTAAGAGCCAGCGTTGTCCGAAGACACCTCCACGGTCATGTGGCTGGCATGACGTGCGCAGAACGCTGTTACCTACCCACCAAAGTGGTACCTATTAATCTACTTGCATTTGCATGCTTTCGAATTGCTAGGTTGGCAAGAGCTGGGGCGAGTGCGGGACCTCACTCTGTCATGTGGGGCTAGGGATTCGAACCTCCGAACTTGCGATCTTCCGATCGACAAGCCTGGCGTCTTACCTGCTGAGCCACCACGCCCCTAAAGGCAGGAATTACCACATCACAAAGGCTTCTGTGAAATTGTACAGTTTAGCAACTGAAGGCACTCAGGTTCATATAGTGCCAGAAAGATTGAGAATCCTGTTTCAAGCTTTACTGAGAATCAAAAGCAAATGTTTGTTAAATTTAGTATATAAGAACTAAATTTTACCCAATATTAGTACAATTTAATATTATAGTGAATGACATTCCATGATGGTGAGTATTTACTCACTAAATACCTCATTATGCATTTGAGTTTAGACCTCCAAAACGCCTTCAATAAAGTAATTCAGCAAAGACTTTTGGGTAAGCTTAGCATAATGGGTAAATTTTATGGATAGTTAATGACTGAAAGAATGGAGTTCCTCCAAGGATCTGTATTCAAAATTGTGCTATTTAATTTGTTCACATACAATCTGGATTAGGGATGTACACAAAGATGTACATATCATGTCGAAGATATCAGATTAGATTCAGGAGATTAAAAATCCAAACCAACTGAGAAGAATTCAGGAAAAAAAATATTTGAATTGCATGCTTGAACTACTTTTTTAAAAATTATAATCTTCCATTCATTATTTTACCAAATAAAATATTGCTTCAGTACTTTATTTGAGGATTTCCCCCCTCCCATTTAGAAAAAAAAATAGCTCGTCCAATCTAAATAAATAAAGCACAATTGACTGAATGATTTCTGAAACTGTTGTTCCTTCATTGTCCTCCAAATTGTTTGCTTCAGAAAAAACTACAGTCCTGAGACTGCTGTCCTATACAGTTGGCTGCTAACCTACAGGGTGGATTGTCGCCAAGAGATAGTAAATTTTGGTGCAGCCAAAATGCCCCTCTCAAATCTATTTTATGGCTGTTGTGGGTCTTCCGGGCTAAATAAAAATAATAAAAAATCTATTTTACAAAGCAAAAATAATGTTCCCTAAGTTCTAGTCACAAAAAGAAATTTCAGGCTGTGAGAAGGGGTATGTATATTTACCCACTCACTCGCTGGATCATCACCTTGTTGTGGTGAGTGGGCTTGTGTGTTCCCAATGAACCCTGTGAGCGAAGCCGTCGGGAGTCATGTACTCCTGGTAGGGTCACCCATGGCGGTAAGGTCCAGGGGGAGGAACCAGACAAAGAACGATCCAAGAAAGTCCTCAACGGCAGAACAGGTGGAAGATAACAAGGTGTATTGTTACAACGGCTGTGAAGGCGGATGAAGGCTGCAGCAGACAAAAGGTCACCAATCGTCATGGTATCCATGCCATTGGATTAGAGCCTTTTTCTGTGAAGGTTGTGTGCTGATCGTTGTGCACCGATCTCCACACATAAAACAAATTCACACACAGGCGTCTTCCAACCACACCAAACCCAAAACAACCAAAAGTCCCATGGCGATTGACGAATGGCAACGGGGGCAGGACTGTGAAATCCGGAAACTCCTAGTCATGGACCAGCACATGGGCGGTGGATACGGATTCAGTCGCCCTGACTCAAGGATCGAGGCAGTTGAGTAGTTCGGCAGCTGTATCCACGACTGAGCAGCCCTATTTAGGATCCACTCTGCTCACCCCATATGGGGAGGGGGCTAGAAAAGGTGCCCTAAACATAGTCTGCCTCATTTTCTCCCTGACTGGATTACCGCGACCAGTGGGGTCACCATCTAGCGGTCGTAAAAAACACATGAATTTTGGAACATGGAATATACGGACACTGCAAGACAATATGGATAGTGAACGACCTGAACGTAGGACTGCCATTATTGCAAGGGAGCTGAGACGTTTTAATATTGATATAGCAGCACTCCAAGAAACTTGAAGAGCAGGAGAAGGACAGTTGAAGGAAGAAAAAGGAGGTTATACCTTCTTTTGGAAAGGACTGCCTGAACAAGAACGATAAATACATGGGGTAGGCTTTGCTATCAAAAACGACCTTGTGAAGCTCTTGTCAGAAGTTCCCACTGGGATTAACGAACGACTCTCAACTCTCCGAATAAAACTCGCCAAAAAGCAACAGGCAACTACCCTAAGTGCTTACGCACCAACACTAGATGCAGATGAGGATATCAAGGAAAAATTTTATACCCAGCTGGACACCATCTTATCAGAGATACCAAAGGAGGATAAAATTATCCTCCTGGGCGATTTCAATGCAAGAGTTGGGCGTGATTTTGATTTGTGGCCAGGGATCATTGGGAAAGAAGGAGTTGACAACAGCAACACGAATGGAATCTTACTTCTGACTAAATGTGCAGAGCATAACCTTGTCATTACTAACACACTCTTTCGCCAGAAAAATAAATTTAAAACATCATGGAAGCACCCACAGTCGAAGCACTGGCATCTTTTAGATTATGTAATTGTCCGTGCTAGAGATCGCCGTGATGTACTTCTCACCAGAGCCATGACGAGCGCCAATGACTGCTGGACAGACCATCGATTAATTCGATCCACGATGGCCATAAAGATTGTCCCTCATCATAGGCTCCAAGGAAGAAAACCAAGACGTAAAATGAATACACTGGCCCTTCAAGATTCTATTAAACGAGCTTGCTTTCAATCAACTCTCAAGGAACATCTGCCTATGGAACTTCCTGAAAATGTTGAGGAACACTGGACTAAATTGAAGACTTCTATTATTTCAGCCTGTGAACAAACTATCGGATACCAAACTAAGAGACATCAGGACTGGTTTGATGAGAACGATAGTGAGATTGAACATATTATTGACAAGAAAAGGAAAGCCTTCCAGATTTGGCAAAAAGATATTAACTGTGCTGTTAAGAAAAAAATCTACGCCAGTGCAAAGGCAGAAGTCCAAAGAAGAACTAGAGAACTTAAGAACATATGGTGGATAAAAAAAGCCCAAGAAACCCAACATTTTGCAGATGCTCATGATGCACGGGGCTTTTTTAATGCCATAAAGGCCATCTATGGACCAACAAACCATGGTACAAATCCCTTACGCTCAGTAGATGGTGCTAAACTTCTAAAGGACAAAGAGTCTATTGCACTGCGCTGGAAAGAGCATTACTACAATCTCCTTAATTGTCACTCTACTGTGGCTGATGAAGTCTTCTTGCAAATCCCGCAAAAACAAATAAGAAATGAGCTTGCAGTACCCCCTAGTTTGGAGGAAGTCAGTAAAGCCACTAAACAAATGAAAAATAACAAAGCTAGTGGACCTGATGGGATTCCTGCTGAAGTCTTTAAAGAAGGCGGGCCTGAACTTACACAACAACTTCATAAGCTCATTGAAAAAATCTGGATGAGGGAGGAGATTCCAGCAGACTTTAGGGATGCCATAATTATCATTCTCTTTAAAAAGGGTGATAGAACAGACTGTGGAAACTATCGAGGCATCTCCCTTCTAGCCACAGCAGGCAAAATCCTGGCAAAGATCATCGCAAACCATCTCCTATCTGTATCAGAAGACATCCTCCCTGAAACGCAAAACGGCTTCCGCCCTTCCAGGGGAACAGTGGATATGATCTTCACTGCACAACAGCTTCAAGAAAAATGCAAGGAGCAAAACCGCCCTCTGTACATGGCGTTTATTGATCTGACTAAAGCTTTTGATACTGTAAATCGTACTGCTCTCTGGACCATCCTTCTGAAAATCGGATGCCCTGATAAATTTGTGAACATCTTGCAGTTACTCCATGATGACATGATGGCAACAATCCTGAATAACAATGGCTCTCAAAGCGATCCATTTAAAGTGGAATCCGGCGTTAAACAGGGATGTGTTATTGCTCCAACCTTATTCGCTATCTTCATCGCTATGATTATACACCTTGTTGAAGAGAAACTTCCTAGTGGTGTAGAAATTATATATCGAACAGATGGAAAGCTTTTTAATCTTAGTAGGCTGAAAGCAAAAAATAAGGTAATTGCAACTTCTGTTATAGAACTTCAATATGCTGATGATAACGTAGTCTGTGCACACTCCGAGGAAGATCTTCAAACTATCCTAAACATCTTTGCAGAAGCATATGAAAAGCTCGGCCTCTCGATTAACATTAAAAAAACCAAAGTGCTTTACCAGCAAGTTCGAACAAATCCCTCTGCAGCGCCATCAATCCAGCTTCAAGTTGTGTCACTAGAAAATGTCAACCACTTTTCTTATCTCGGCAGCCATCTATCTACAAAAGCCGACATCGACGCTGAAATTCAGCATCGCCTGAGCTCTGCGAGTGTAGCTTTCTCCCAAATGAAGCGTAGAGTGTTTGAGGATCGGGACATTCGCAGGGAGACCAAAATGCTTGTTTACAAAGCCATTGTACTACCAACCCTTCTGTACGCCTGTGAAACATGGACCCTCTACAAACGCCACCTCCAACTTCTTGAAAGATTCCATCAACGCTGCCTCCGAAAAATTCTGCAAATTACTTGGGAAGATAGGCGGACTAATCGTCTGTAGCTTGAATCATGTCAACTGGATTTCTATTTTCTCAGTGGAAACGTTTCGCTCCTTATCCAAGGAGCTTCTTCAGTCTGAGCAAAGTTGGTAAGGGAATCCTTGATTCCCTTACCAACTTTGCTCAGACTGAAGAAGCTCCTTGGATAAGGAGCGAAACGTTTCCACTGAGAAAATAGAAATCCAGTTGACATGATTCAAGCTACAGACAATTCCACCTGGATGACTGAGAACCTTCATAGACATAGGCGGGCTAATGTTAGCGTATTAGAAGAAGCGAAAACCACCAGCATTGAAACAATGATCATCCAACATCAACTTCGCTGGACCGGCCATGTTGTTCGAATGCCTTACCATCGTCTTCCAAAGCAGCTACTTTACTCCCAACTTAAGAATGGAAAACGGAATATTGGTGGACAGCAAAAGAGATTCAAAGATACTCTGAAAACTAATTTAAAAAAATGTAATATCAGCATTGAGAACTGGGAAGCCCTAACTCATGAGCGTTTCAATTGGAGGTCATCCTTTATTAATGGCACTAAGGACTTTGAAGAAGCACGAGTACAGGGCGAAAGGGAGAAAAGAGCTAAAAGGAAGGCACGTCAGGCAAACCCTCATCATGACCGTCTCCCACCCGGAAACCTATGCCCTCATTGTGGGAGGTTGTGCGGATCCAGAATTGGCCTTTACAGCCACTTACGGATCCACCGTTAAAATTTTACCTTTGGAAGACAATCTTACTCGGCTACGAGTGATCGCCAATGAATATTTACCCAGAAGTAATACCTGCAAAAAGATTATTTTCCCCAGTTTACTGTATATATACTTTAATCTGAGTACAACTGAATTTAGCAAAAATCCAGCAAACTAGAAAGCAAAAACTTGCCCTAATGGAATTAATTTTTAAGAAAAAATATTCCATGCTTATCTTGTAAATAACCTTCCCTTGAGAAGATCCAAAGTCTAAAGAAATGACAAGATCTATAAAGGCTTGGAGGCAATAAAAGTCTGGTAATAATTGGTCAGTTATTTTATTTCCCATTGGTGTGGTAAAGTGTACCTTTGAGAATAATTTTAAAATTAGTTGTGGGTGAAAGTGCTGAAGAGAGGCTGCAATCCTAAACATGCATGCTATGAATAAACATATGTAGATGTTTACTTCTGGGGTAGACAAAGTGAGATATTTTTAGGGAAATAAAGTTCCCCACCATTTCTCTCATTACACTAAAATCTGATTTCCAAATACATTTAAGGGCAGATAAAAGGTAGTACTTACTAACACACATGATTAACTTACAGAATTCCCAAGGCATGCAACTGCACTGTCCTAGGTGGAAGGAGATGGGCAGTGATAAAAATTTGATAAATAAATAAAATAAATAAACAAATAAATAGAATTTTGCCAGTCTAGTGATGCCTTTACATGTTTGAGATTACAGCAGCTCAGAGGATGAGGAAGAGGAGACAAAGATCATAGCAACTTTGAAAGACACTGTCCCGCTTCTGAGATGGTGCTAGAAACAGAACAGGGGTACATGGAGCCCACAGAACCCATGGGCCAGGAAGAATCAGGAGCAGAAGAACTCAAGCCATGCATGTTTGTGATAACAAGTTCAGAGCTGCAGTCTAAAAACAACAGTGCTGTTATGTAGCCATACAACATGCTGAGCAGTTGTGAAGGAATGTAGCTCTAACCTTGAGAATAAGGAAGGAATGAGCGAGCCATTAAGCGTGGGGGCTGGGGACTTGCTGAAAAGATTACATGATCCTGAAAAAGAGGAAATTGTGGGAAAGAAACTCAGAATAACCCTGCTTTGATTTTGTATAGTATAAGAAGGGACAGAGAAACTTGAACAGGCTTTCAAGATTCTGTTATTCTACCTTACTACTATAAAGAGCATTCCTGGAATCCTGGCTATGCCAGCTTCTTCACTTGGCCCACCTCAAAGTGCTGACATCAGTCTTGAAAGTCTGTCCAAATTTGCCTGACCCTTGTGGTCACCATGAACATGAGTCTGTTTTACCACTTGGAACAGACTTAACTTCATCCCTTTATTGGACTGATACAGTACCTATGTTTGGAATTTGGTCTTGTCAACTCCCATCCCTAGCTAGTATGCCAATGTTTACTTAGTCAGACTATACCAGATTTCTGGAGGTGGTGGGGGTGAGGGGGTGGGCTGAAAAGACAAAGGCAAGGAGGATAGCTCAATCAATAGTTATTAACCATGATGGCTCTACAGTGAATCTCTGAGCCACTAAATACAAATTACAGAAGGCCACTGTCTTCACGTTCTAACCCCTAGTTCTGGGCTTCTGGAAGCATCTAGTTGGTTGTTGCTGGAAACAGGATGCTGGACACACTGAAACCATCTCATGTTCTAATGAAGTCAACATACCCCATAATTCCTCTGCTTTCTTCACCACAGCCTGAGCAAATTTCATATCTTCCATACTGCCATTAATGTACCTGGCAGATGCTGCACCCAACTCTAAACACTTAGCAACCACCTGAAACAAATAGAAAAGGAGATTACTGGATATTCCTTGACCTTTTAACCCCTTTCCATCCAAACATGCTAAATCAAATTCCTATAGAGTACTGCAAAGAAGCAGCTGAATAACTGAGTTTACAAGGCAGCACATTTTTAATCTATCTACTTATTGGATCAGCATTATCAGTGGGGAATTTCCACTGGAAAAATAGTCACATTAACAATTTTAGCTCAAAGCATTTTCAGCTTTTTCATGTACACCAAAACCTGGTGATTGCTAACATTTATTAAAAAGAACATTTTAAATATTGGGTTTGCAACACCTCCTTTGGTAATCATGCTAGACTTATAATTCTAAAAAAATTATTTGAAACCATGGAACATGTTACTGCAGTAATCATATTAATTAATTAATAATCATAATTATTATGTAATAACCAAAATACGTTTTCCCTTAAATTCAGGAACCAGGAAAAAAATCAACAATTTATATAAGAGCAAAATTATTTGCAACAGTTGCTGAATTGATGGTTTATTGATTTTCATTGCAAGGAGATCGGTATCCCAAAATAAGCTATGTTAATGGGTAAATATGCTAAAGCCTGATTTGAACTTAGTGACTAATTTCAAAGTCTCACCTGAAAATATTCCCATTCACCACTGACACAAGCTTCTTAGAAAGCACAGCAAATTCTATGCATTTTCTGCCAGACATGGAGAACGATGGGGATAGATTTCATCGGAAAGTCTGCTTGCACTGCTTTAGCTAAAGCCAATAGTCAACAGTGAGTTGAAAAAATGTTCTGACCTTTTGCCTTTAGATCATAGCTTTCCAAACTGTGTGTCGCGACACTTTAGTGTGTCGCAACACACAGTTTGGTGTGTCACAACACAACCCGGAAGCAGCGGCGGGGGCGTGCACGGCAGCGACGATGGCAGCGGCATGCCATCAGCACTTTTGCATTTTAGCGGAGGCGCCACCGCCGCCATGCATACCACCGCCACGCGCCCCCCCGCACTGCCCCCCGCACGCCGCCGCCCCCACGCCTCCGCCGCTGTTGGTGTGTCGCCAACGGCGGCACTTTGGAAAGCACTGCTTTAGATGATCAGACTCCGTCTACAGCAGAGGTTCTCATATGCTTATAATTATGACCATGACCACAAACATGCATGGTAGTTGCTGTCCCTCCAGTGGTTTACTCTACAGAAGTGGTTGCCATTGTCTTCCAGGATATATTTTTTTTCTTTCTAATTTTCTGATCTATACTACAGCCCCAGTATTTCTTGATATTCTCTCACTGAAGTATTAAGTAGGACCATTCATTCATTCATTCATTCATTCTCTCTCTCTCTCTCTCTCTCTCTCTCTCTCTCTCTCTCTGCCAAGGTCATGCTAGGGAGAGACAATATGCTTCCCATTAAGTGATCTCCTCCTATTACTTCTGTCTCTACGATGGCTTTATTACCACAGATATATCTTTGGCAGAAATATTTTATTTCTCAGTGCCATTACTTTCACCTGCCCTATCTATTCAGTCATGTTTTTAAAAACTCATCCTTCCCCGAGTTCATATCCTCTCAATGGATTGACTGGGAATTATGGAGGTTTAAATCCAACAGATTGGGAATACACATGGGGGAAAAGTCTAGTCAAGATATATAGAGGAAGGACACTTTCAGTGGAGGATTGGCAACTTGAGACGTGTCTCTGCGAGCTCCGCGGTTGACCCGGCAACACAGACTTTTTTGGGCTCAGGCAGGATTTCCTAGAGCCCAGAAGTGTTCTCCGGATTAAGGAGAACCCCAGGAATTACCCCATTTGTCCTCCGGATGGCTGGAAGCAGACAGAAGACCGCAAAACAGCATTTCACGATCAACTGGTAAGCTAGCAGCTGGGAGGCAGGGATTGCCATCATTTCCTAAGCCGTGTTAAAGCCTTAAACGGACTCAAAAGCTGCCTACCCCATTTCTAAAACACATTTTTTTTCTTTTTTAAATTATTATTAAGGACAGGCTCTTTGCAACAAAGAAATGCAGAATCTCTTGGTGATTTTCATTACTTTTGGAAGTTATTAATTTGTTAATTTGGATATATATATATATATTTGTATTGTTGGATTTACAGATTTTCACCTGTTTACGGTTACTTTTTTCAAAGTCTGAAGGATTACAAAAGAATTACCCACTCTGTTGAATTTGCGGAGCTGAGCTTTGATCTATCTGCTTTCCCATGAGAAATGGCTTTGTTTACCTTAATTTTTCCACCCACTCTGATTAACACTTTATTTCCTTTTGTCTAATATCCTGAGGCACTAGAGGGCGCCGTAACATTCCGTGGAGAGATATGGAAGATTTTAAAGATATTTCTAAGGTGCTGTACCTCAAGGTTACTTATGCTTTGGACCATCTCTTAGAAAGTTATTTGGAAAATAAGGTCCCAGTCTCAAAGAAAAAAATGAGGAGTAATGTCCCAAAGCCAAAAAGTGAAGGGAAGAAGATTCACCTCTGGAATGTTAATTTTGAAGAAGGAAAAGCTTTGGGTGTAAAAGGAACGGAAATGGCTGCATTCTTGGAATATCAAGATCAAAGACAAGATTTAAGCCTCAAGGGACGGAAGGTCCTTGAAGATGAGTTGGAGTTTACAAGGCAAGTCGGGGATTGCAAGGAGAAAGCCTTCTGTGTAACAGTGAGAATCCCTTAGTTTACTCTGAAGTGGGTTAACTGTTTAATTGTGTTTATTAGGATGGTTTTTCAAAGGTTTAGACAGATGTTTTTGCTTTTGAGATAATGAATTTACCTTGGGTAGAAGGATATTTATTTAATTAATTTTTATCCTGCCTTTTTATTATTTTTATAAATAACTCAAGGCGGTGAACATGCCTAATACTCCTTCCTCCTATTTTCCCAACAACAACCCTGTGAGGTGAGTTGGACTGAGAGAGAGTGACTGGCCCAGGGTCACCCAGCTGGCTTTCAGGCCTAAGGCGGGACTAGAACTCAGCCTCCTGGCTTCTAGCCCAGCACCTTAACCACTAGACCAAACTGGCTCTATTAATAAGGTTATTGTTAAAATATGTAATGGTGGAGATATAATGTTTAACTATACATAATAATATAAAGAAGTTAGTATGTATGTATTATGTAGTATTAAGTTGAAAAACTTAATAAAGCTTTATTAAAGAAAAGATATATATAGGATAAGAATGTTTGCAAAGGGTTGAGAAGTTTTGAATGAATATCTGGTGCATCTTCAAAAACTAATTCAGGTCCCTTCCTTGTGCCAAAATAAAGTGCCATCCACCTAATCTTGAGTCAACGGGAAAGGATACCAGCATGAAACCTGCTGTCCCCATTGCCAATCACTGTTCAGCCTCTATTGCCGCTGCTCTGATTCACATTGTGCTGTCCTGATTATATGTGGGCAACAATTGATAAGCAAAGAGACAGGCTGAATCCTCTGACTTTACTGGCCTCCCTCTTCAGCATGTCACTAGCTGGAAGACAAATTCCCCTATCATGACAGTGCAGTGGGAATACCGCCATAGGAATAGGATAGGTCCGAGGTAGGTAACTGAGTCATCAGTTACCTCTAGCCACCTTCCTGTGCCCCTCCTGCTATATCCCATTTTAAACTTAAATACAAGTTAATAAATGGGGCGTGATGGCTCAGCGGTTAAGACACCAGGCTTGTCGATCGGAAGGTTGCAAGTTTGGAGGTTCGAGACCCAAGTGCCGCATGATGGAGTGAGCTCCCGCACTCGCCCCAGCTCTTGCCAACCTAGCAATTCGAAAGCATGCAAATGCAAGTAGATGAATAGGTACCACGTTGCTGGGATGGTAACAGCGTTCCGCGCGTATCATGCCGGCCACATGACCGCGGAAGCGTTTTCAGACAACGCTGGCTCTTCGGCTAACAAACGGAGATGAGCACCGGCCCCTAGAGTCGGACACGACTGTGCAGGGGAAACCTTTACCTTTACCTTTACCTTTTTTTTTACAAGTTAATAAAATTAATAAATAAAGTTAATAAATAAATGAATAAAGTTAAAAAGAAGATGGAGCGGTGATATAAATTGAAAAATAAATAAATAAATAAATAAATAAATACAGACAGACAGACAGACAGACAGACAGACAGACCTGACTCATGAAGGAATCTGAATCACAAGCAGTACTTTGGTTTATGATATATGTTCCAATTCTTTCCTTTCTTTATAAGGTAAGAAATGCCAGTTTCCAGATTCCAAGAAAATATCATGGGTCACAGTAAGAAAAAATGTTGACAGGGCATGTTTGTGTCAAAATAGGTATAAATGGGGACACAGGCTAACTCTAGACATGCTCCAACTTAACTTGGTTGATGCTGCAGCCTCTCTCTGTCCCTAGAGGGCAGTGACAAAAACACATGCTTAGCTAAATATTGTGTGTGTGTGTGTATAATCAGTCTATGATATCGAATCAAATATATGGTAACAGTTTTAGAGATAGCCTGGGCTTCCAGTTCTGAATTTAATCCGTTTAAAGCTACTTGAGTTTACCTTCAGGCATACTTTTGTAGATATTCTGGCCAGTTTTTTTCTCCCAGATAGGCAGTTGAAAATAAAATACATTTTTCAGAAGATATCTACTACATTTTTACCAGACGTGTGGCTGGAGATGTCATCACACAGACACACATACTTACAGATGTGCATACATACTCGCATGCTGCTTGTAATAAAGTATAAAATCTGGGATCCACAATTAAAAAACTTTAACTCTCCCCAAACCTACCTACCTACCTACCTACCTTCCTCCCTCCCTCCCTCTTGGCCTTTTACACGGGACAGAGAAGTAACTGCTCCACAGATCTTGCTCTAACTCTCCCTACCAGATGGAGCAGTTCTCTTTCTATCCACAGTGGCCCTGGGATTTGAAGGGGTAACACACTGGCCCCACTCTTCAGCCAAAGGAAAAAAAATGCTGTTCAGTTAAGAGTCACTTATAAATGGCAGCAGTTACCTCGTTGCTTCTTTCTGACTGAAGAATTAATCTTCCTCCATTCTCTGTTTGAGGGAGGGTCCTCTTCTCTCTTACACCCTTTAAATGTATGAGAGCTGCTGTGGTGAGTATAATTGTGAAATGGGATAAATGAATATTTAACATTTACTTGCTGGAGCTGGGCTTCTGTCCGTGCAGTAATCAGGAGATGGGAACCCATCCGAGCTAGGTGGTATGCTATCTGCTCTCCAATTCCAGTGCTTGCCCCAGTAACAATCACCCGCTTCCCTTTCAACATTTCTGGAGAACAAGATACAAGAATTGCATTTTATAAAGCTGGCATTAAATAGCTTCCCATTCCCCCAAATAAATGCCTGAAGGGCAAGAACCCGAAGAGGATAACCAGCAACTCCAGCCCTCAAATCAGTTGTTAGTCCTAGCAATACAACTCACAAGAAAGCAGCAGGAACAAGAACTGCTAACATTCCAAAGGGGCATAGAGTAACACCAACATATTTTTTTCTCCCTCCCGCTCTCTTTCTCTTTTTCACGGAATATAACCAGACATTACTTTTTAACCCATTTTGTGCATTTCAGGTACAAAAGTTTTTAAAACCATCATACAAGTAAACATATTTTCCAGGAACTCTTCACAAACACAAAGCCTGTTTTGAACAGATAGAATATCAAAACCCTTTAGAAAATTAAAAAAGCAAAAAAACAAAAGCAAAAATATTTTCCCATCTTACCTGCTTGCTAGGAAAAAATATCTACTTCCCTGTGGCTTGATGGCTTGCAAAAGCTTCCTAAGCAGAGCCATCCATGACAAACAATCCAAGGCAAGTTTCACTTTATGCTATGAAGCAGTTTGTGTGTTTTTAAAAGCAAAGCTCCCTTCTTTTCTCCCTCCCCCTCCTTTCAATTTAAAAATGCCTTTACTTCAAATAACTTACCAGGTTTAAAATCTTCCCTTCCTGAATAAAAATAGAAGGCCAAGACCATTCCTACCAAAGGAATCAGAATCTTTTGCAACAGATTCATCCTACTGTAGTCAGGAAATAATCAGGCATGAGAAGCAGGGGGGGGGAGGGAAAAAGAGCAAAAGAATTTATTCCAGACAGCAGGAAGAATGTTAATGCTGCAAAAACCTGCTAGTATAGAGGCAGCAACTTCCCTAAAACTCCAGCCTTCTAACAATTTCAGGACATTTGTGCCAATGGTTCCATCACCGCAAGCCTCCAATGTTTTCTTTTGTTTTTGGCAAGAGCTGATAAACTTCAACCTAAGTGACAGCGTCACTAAGGATTCTGGCTGTCGCATTTCAAATTTCCTGTCCTTTCTTTTGAAATAGAGAATTTTGCATAACACCATGAAAGAGGTGTGTCTTTTCTGAAAAGCATCAAGTTTCACTTCAGAGACAACCCCAGGCTGCCTACTCCAGGTGGGATCCTGCTTTGTCTTTCTTTTTTTGAAATAATTGTCAGTATCTTCCAGTTACAAACTCCACACAGAGCATGAGGCTCCTGTACAACCAGATTATGTCTGCTGCTCCCAAATGTGTGCAGAGTAATTGCAACGCAGAAGCTGAGCATGAAAATTCATGAGGAATATAGGGAAGTTAGATGGAAATGATCTAGCATGATAAAAAATTGAATGAACAAATGTGCTGCTTTGAGGATTTAGATCTCTTTTGAAATTCTATACAACCTTGCCAAGTTGTCCCTCTCCTACGTACTTAGCAATGAGTATCTAAAAATGCTAGGCGCCTACTACATTTAGGATATTCCATGTTCTTTCTAATACATGTTTGTTTCCCTTAACTGGTAAGGGCTTCAGTTGCTAAACAGCTTCTCCTTATGGAATGCTTAAGCCAGAGCTACATTAATATGCTATGGTATTCAGTTCTGCAGAGTGATAGACAAATCTGGCAGAAACAGGGACATCCACAGTGCCAGTCATTAGCTTCAAAATGGCAGAGCCAGCCAGGCAATCAAATCCCATCCCTTTTTAACGTGAGTCACGTGTACTGTATGCATGTAAAAAGGGCTGGGGCTTTGATTGCCCAGCCACACCTGCCATTTCGAAGCCAGTGTCCATTGCTACGGATGCCCCTGATCAAAAATGCCACAAATGAATCCGAAATCAATCTTTTAGGGCCTTACCCCATTGTCAAGTCAAAGTGCCAACTACCCTCACTTGAGCTAGCAGAAAACTATACTAACATAATATTTGCTGACCCCATTGCCAGTCCCTATCGTGCCTCACCTGACTTCAAAAGGTTAGTTTTGACTGTCAAAAGTCAGACTCATTTCCTTGCTGGAAGGGAAGTATGTGGTATCAGAGTTACTCCTTTTGCTGCTTGCAGACCCTGTTGCTATTTATGCTAATGGACAAAAAGAAAAGCAAGCAAGCTAAATACTGTTGCAGGGCACTGGAGCCTACTTTTTAAAACCTATGTGGTGATAGCACTTGTGGACTGAGGTCTTCCATGGATACGATTCAAGACACATTGTATGCAGCAGACCAAATAACTCGCTTCATAAATATGCCACATGTCCTATGTTGCAGTTTTTAACTGTGAAAAGGGTTACACATGAACAAAACAGTATCTAAGATCTCTGTACGCAAGGTGTTAATGAAAACAACACCATTGTTCTGTGGCAAGTGTGTTCTTAAATTTCCCACTGCCTAGATTTAATTGACAGCACCAAAGACTGGAGTATGTCTCACTACAAGTCATTGGGGTACAATTCCACAATAGTGCTAGACAAGGCTTGGCCCCAGTTAGACTAAAACTCACCCACAGAATCTCAAACACCTAGGTTTGGAGAAATAACACAGAATTAAAGTCAGTTTTCTGTAGGAAAGACAGCGTTGCCAGGAGTTCAAGGATATAAAGGTGCCCTAGTGTAAAGGACATCTTTCCCACAGTCTATACTTCCTCTGTGGAATTCTGTCTGCCAAAATCTACTTAAAAAGTACTTAAGAAAGGAGGAGCATATCTTCCTACATGCAGAGTAATAAACTGCTGAAAAGTTAACGTGAAAGAACTGTTCTCTGCACAGATTCCCAATGGCCATAAGCAGAGAGATGCAGGTCTGTATTCACTGGTAATAATTCCAAAACAAAGCTTGCAAACCTGAAATCACACATTAATTATTAAGTCATTCCTATGTTCAGTGCTGCCAATTATGGTTATGCTTAATGCTCTCTAACCGTTGTCCTTGGACCACTTTTGTATGATTTGTGCCAAGTTCTGACAATAAAAATAAGCCAAAAATTAAACAATATTATTATCAAGCAATGAAAATTCCTAAATGTCTGGAAAGTCACAGCAGAAGAACTCATCATTTTTCTGCACGTATAAAGGATCCTTTGGCTAGGAGACTGATTATCTGATTTTGGACCCTAATTTAACACTTGACTAGTCTTGCACTGCATTAGTAAGGACATTTTTCACCGCCTTGGGGAAAATCTGTGGGGACTATGCATGAGTGGAGTAGAAGCAACCAGAAGATGAAACCAGAGTCAGCATTGGGTAGGGTCACTCATTCTTTCTCTGACATCTCCTTTCTCTTTCTGGCAGTTTCCCAAGTAGTTCTTAGCACAGGTTTGAACTGGTCTCTTGTATAGAGGATTGTGAAATTAAGCAAAGACCCATATCAAATTAACTTCAGGGCCAAATGCTATCCTAGATTTGCAGATGGCACATCACTGCACAATTTATGTCAGTTTTGTTTGTTTGTTTGTTTGTTTGATTGGTTGATTGATTATGTGCCATCAAGTCAATGCTGAATCTTAGCGCCACATATACATAGGTAGACTTTCTCCAAGATGACTGTATACTTTAGGGTTATGGAAATCCAGCCATGTAAGGTCACTAGGTGACTTGGAGCCAGTCAATATCTCTCAGCCCAACTTATCTCAAAAAGTGGTATTATGATAAAATGAGTAGAAGGAGTACTAGGAATGTCACACTAGGAAAATTAGAACATTTACAAATAAATAAAACACTATTTGGCTCTGTGCAGTATTATGGCTCTTAAGAAATGATTAATGTGATGTCCACCTAGTAAAATTCCACCCATCCCCCTTTACAATTATTTTGGCTGCATGCCATTAAAACTATTGTTGTACTCACTATCCAGTGGGTGGAGTGCTTATTATGTTTCAATTACCTTTGTAAGTATGCTGGAACATAATGCGTTTTTTAATATTTGAGATTGATTTAAAAAATAAAGTTTTGCTTAGGCTTATCTTAACTGTTCATAATGAACAACCAAATATACTATCATCAGCTCTCCAAAGAGGCACAAATTATAGTTCCTCCACCCAAACTCAATTCAGTGTTTGTTGTCTCACTTCAAAAATTGCACTCCCTTGTGATTTGGATTTCCATATGAGCCATCGATATGGAGTTGTATGAAAGTATCCTTTGCTAACCAGCTAGGAGGAGGAGGAGAAAAATTAAAATAAATTAAAATAAAATGGAAGGAAGTTTATTCTTCCAGTGCCTGCTAAGGAAATTGCAATATAACTGTTTTATGTAAAGTTGGCATTTTGTTTATTTTGCAACTTCCTAACTTTGGTGAAATAACTTCCTTTAAAGAAAAAATATTTTTATTTGCTTAAAGGGCACTAGAAATTAAAAAAATCTGGATGAGGGAGGAGATTCCAGCAGACTTTAGGGATGCCATAATTATCACTCTCTTTAAAAAGGGTGATAGAACAGACTGTGGAAACTATCGAGGCATCTCCCTTCTAGCCACAGCAGGCAAAATCCTGGCAAAGATCATCGCAAACCGTCTCCTATCTGTATCAGAAGACATCCTCCCTGAAACGCAAAATGGCTTCCGCCCTTCCAGGGGAACAGTGGATATGATCCTCACTGCACGACAGCTTCAAGAAAAATGCAAGGAGCAAAACCGCCCTCTGTACATGGCGTTTATTGATCTGACTAAAGCTTTTGATACTGTAAATCGTACTGCTCTCTGGACCATCCTTCTGAAAATCGGATGCCCTGATAAATTTGTGAATATCTTGCGGTTACTCCATGACGACATGATGGCAACAATCCTGAATAACAATGGCTCTCAAAGCGATCCATTTAAAGTGGAATCCGGCGTTAAACAGGGATGTGTTATTGCTCCAACCTTATTCGCCATCTTCATCGCTATGATTATGCACCTTGTTGAAGAGAAACCTCCTACTGGTGTAGAAATTATATATCGAACAGATGGAAAGCTTTTTAATCTTAGTAGGCTGAAAGCAAAAAATAAGGTAATTGCAACTTCTGTTATAGAACTTCAATATGCTGATGATAACGTAGTTTGTGCACACTCCGAGGAAGATCTTCAAACTATCCTAAACATCTTTGCAGAAGCATATGAAAAACTCGGCCTCTCAATTAACATTAAAAAAACCAAAGTGTTTTACCAGCAAGTTCGAACCAATCCCTCCGCAGCGCCATCAATCCAGCTTAAAGGTGTGTCACTAGAAAACGTCGACCACTTTTCTTATCTCGGCAGCCATCCATCTACAAAAGCCGACATCAACGCTGAAATTCAGCATCGCCTGAGCTCTGCGAGTGTAGCTTTCTCCCGAATGATGCGCAGAATGTTTGAGGATCGGGACATTCGCAGGGAGACCAAAATGCTTGTTTACAAAGCCATTGTACTACCAACCCTTCTGTACGCCTGTGAAACATGGACCCTCTACAAACGCCACCTCCAACTTCTTGAAGGATTCCATCAACGCTGCCTCCGAAAAATTCTGCAAATAACTTGGGAAGATAGGCGGACTAATGTTAGCGTATTAGAAGAAGCGAAAACCACCAGCATTGAAACAATGATCATCCAACATCAACTTCGCTGGACCGGTCATGTTGTTCGAATGCCTGACCATCGTCTTCCAAAGCAGCTACTTTACTCCCAACTTAAGAATGGAAAACGGAATCTTGGTGGACAGCAAAAGAGATTCAAAGATACTCTCAAAGCTAATTTAAAAAAATGTAATATCAGCATTGAGAACTGGGAAGCCCTAACTCATGAGCGTTTCAATTGGAGGTCACCCTTTATTAATGGCGCTATGGACTTTGAAGAAGCACGAGTACAGGGCGAAAAGGAGAAAAGAGCTAAAAGGAAGGCACGTCAGGCAAACCCTCATCATGACCGTCTCCCACCCAGAAAATTATGCCCTCATTGTGGGAGGTTGTGCGGATCCAGAATTGGCCTTTATAGCCACTTACGGATCCACTGTTAAAATTTTACCTTTGGAAAACAATCTTACTCGGCTACGAGTGATCGCCAATGATTAAAAAAATCTTTCATCACTTGCGCATCCTATTATGTTATTCTAAGATTGCACCGAAACATGACATAATCTTGTTCTGAAAGCATGTTTTTTCTATAATGTCACCATTATGTTATCTTCATCTCATCCCCAGCCCATGAGTAAGACAGGCTTAACTTGGGGGGTCCTTTGTGTTCTCTGAACTTGGTTGTTTTCATGCAATCATTCATTACCAAGCTAGATGACATCATCAATTCTTGTGACGTCTGCAAGAAAAAAAACAAGCTTGCAGAACATCAAGGACCCAACAGTTCGACTCTGAGCTACATATATTTTCTATTAATGAAACAATTTGCTTAACGACCATGGCAGAAGCGAGGTCATAAATTGGGATGGAGTTGCAGTCCCAATTGTGATAGTTAAGTATTCCATTTGAACAAATTGTATCCTTCAGTTTTTATATTCCAATAGACCCATTTCCTTCTATAGTCTTTATATGAGATTCTTACTTTGGGGTTTTCATCTCCACCCCCTCCCCAATTCAGTTTAAAACCCTCCTGATCATAGCTGACATGCTTTGGCGAAACACATTTTAACCAGACCTTGTGAGATGCAATCCACCCCTGCCAGCATGGCAGCAGTCTGTCATCCAGGTAATAAAGACCATGGCCTCAGAAACCAAACTTCTCCCTTTGACACCATTGCACATACAGTAATTCACTTACAATATGAGAGCTAAATCTGGCTAGGAAGCAACTAGCACAGAGCTTTCCAAACTGTGTGTCGGGACACGTTAGTGTGTCGGCTGCAGTGTCTGGGTGTGTCGCGGCTGCTGCTGCCTCCTGGCTTCCACACAGGTCCTAGTGCCTGCCTTGTGCCTTGCTGCCTGCAAATCTGCCCTGCCAGGATTCTGTGCAGGTCCTAGTGCCTGCCTTGTGCCTTGCTGCCTCCAAACCTGCTGTGATTCTGCGCAGGTCCTAGTGCCTGCCTTGTGCCCTGCTATAAGAGTGTGTCGCAAAATGATGCATGTCTAAAAAGTGTGTCACCAACATGAAAAGTTTGGAAA
Organism: Charina bottae; assembly: GCA_023362775.1. Taxonomy (NCBI): domain Eukaryota; kingdom Metazoa; phylum Chordata; class Lepidosauria; order Squamata; family Charinaidae; genus Charina; species Charina bottae. Next base: position 80,466,631 of record JALMGJ010000003.1, on the reverse strand, counting down.
GCTCTGAACTAGCAATTCCTAGGCTAGGGAGAACTTGTACATAAATGTATCAGAGCCACCAAAAGTAAACAAGCAAAACCTCAAGTATCCATTAACTTGGAAAGGTGTGAGGAGAAAGCCCAGAGTTTAATCTCTGGAACAGAGGCCTATATTAAAGTTTCTGACTTCTTTGTGTTGTATAGGGCAAATCATCTCCGTGTATATGGGTTTATTCTTGTGTCTTGTAAAGAACAGAATCTGAGTTGTGTCTGAGAGTCTTCAGCCAAGTAAGCTTTTTTCTGAATAAGGTATTAAATGTCTGGAGAACTGAGATTTACTGCCTAGCTCTATTGTGAGACGTGGCATACAGTGTTCTTTCCATTTCTGGTCCTCTTCCATGGAGTGGAAAGATGTATGAAAATACTACAAGGAAGTAACGAGCTTCTTTCCTACAGTAGATCTTCAGATTAGTGATATTAGGTTGTAGCTGTTCTTGGCAGTATCACTTGGCATTATATGGATTATCAGGAAGGGAAAATCATCAGAAGATATTATAAATCTTGGAAGTTGTTCTGTCACATCCCCGATCCTTATTCCAGGGAGACAACACATAAGCCAGTGGGACTGGTTGGGACACATTTACTTTAGCTCTTTGTAATAGTGAGCCACAAACAGTCATTATTCTTCTCTTTCTTTTTTAGGGTACAGCTGCATCTTCTCTCTTCTTCAAGGATCCATTATATAGGTACAGGTAGTCCTCGAGTTATGAATCACTCATTCAGTGACCATTCAAAGTTATGACAGCACTGAACTGGGGACTTAAGACCAGTCTGCAAAGTTGTGGCTGTTGCAGCGTCTCCGCAATCACATGATCCCGATTTGGGTGCTTGGCAACCAGCTCGCACTATGACGGTTGCAGCATCCCACAGTCACGTGATTGCCATTTGGACCTTCCCTGCTGGCTCCCCACAAGCAAAGTCAATGGGGAATCCAGGAGGAGGTCACAAGTCACTCTGGTAAGTCACTCCTGCTCCCGCTGCTTTTTCTCCTGAGGAGCCGCTGGGCGGCAGGATGAGTGCGGGCCCTGGGCAGCCACTCACCTGCCTGCACTTGCACTGTGCTGCAGCACCACCCACCCACCCGCACTTGCACCATGTCTCAGGTTTCATTATTACTTTCTTTGTTTTCAACTTTCAACCAGTGGTCTCTTTCCTGGTAGAGTAAACAATTTGTTTTCCCATGAAAATATTGTTTTGTTTACTCCATTTTTCAAAAATCTTAGCAAAAGTCCTAATATTCCAAATTCACCTGGTCCCTTAATCTGTTTAAAACGTTCTTAAATTAAATTCTTATTCAGCTTTTTGCCATTTATTTTATATTCTTTAAGTTCTTTAAACTGCTAGTTAATTTTTCTTCTATTTTGGGATGAAGTTTTACTCAACAGATAGTTTTTCAAATTTGTTGTTTGGAAGCCCTTTTTAAACTGTAAAATAATTATAAATCCAAAGGTGGTTAGAAAATGAAGTGGTCGAACCCAGTGTCCTTAAAGTCTCTGCTGTGGTTGAGAGCTCGATGGCTTCCTGTCTCCCAGTACTCAGACCCGTGGGATGACTGCTATCCTGCTGTCTCCTTACAAGGAGCAGCCATCCAGAGCAAAGTGGGCAATCTCTCATCCTCTCCTTTATCCAGACAAGTTTCGCTGGACCGAGTTTGCTGTCAGCCCTTCAGTCATCGCCACGTCTAGTTCGCCATTTTCCTCATCTGGACGTCCAAAGCTGTTCTTGAATTCAGCACTGCAGAATATCAAAAACCAGAATATTTCTTGTTTTTGGGTTTAACTCTCATCCACTGGGCATCTTCTTTTACTTACAGAGGGTTGCTTCCTCTGTCAGGTCCTGTTGTAACATCTGCTTTCTTTGATTCTCTAAATCTCATCCTCTCTCATCACCATTCACTGTTCTAATTGGCTGACTTTTTCTTCAGGGACCACTAAAAACTAGCACTTGCTGTAAATATATGCTACTTTTAGTCAGGAACAGAAACATCCCACATTGCCAGTTGCAGATATGGAGTCCTATCCATTCATCTTCCCATTTATTTCTAAGGTTAGTACCAGTACAGGGCTTTTACTTGTTCTCATTCTAGGTCTCAGGTTATCCAAGCACAAAGGGAACATTTGGTAAGGATTCCCACGCAGACTCCCCTGGCAAACTTCTCTTTGCTCTCCCTGTTCAGTTGCTCAGTGACCTTGCTCCCTGAAATATGGTTGTCATATTCCTCTTTTTTTAAAAAATGCCTTTAACTCAGTGTTGATTCTGGGCAACTGCCTGGACAAGTCCCTGCAGTTTTCTTGGCAAGGTTTTTCAGAAGTGGTTTGCCATTGCCTGCTTCCTATGCCTGAGAGAGAGTGACTGGCCCAAGGTCACCCAGCTGGCTTTGTGCCTAAGGCAGGATTGGAACTCACAGTCTCCTGGTTTCTAGCCTGATGCCTTAACCACTACACCAAACTGGCTCCTCTTACACTAATATTCCTCTTAATATTCCTCTTACACTCTATTACTTAGCAGGAAGCAGTCACTGAGTCACCCATAAGGGCATTCAACAGGTCTCCTTGCAATCAGCAGCTATTCTTTCCCCCCCTCACAGTGTCAACCTCTCACAGCCAAAGTTTCTCTGGTCATTCTGCTTTTCCATGTCTCTCCTGTTGAACATGGGCCAAAGTGATGCTTGCCCTACTTGTTTACTCTCTCCTTATGTTTTCAGTATAAGAAACCCAAGATTCACAGACTGTATGCTGCCATGATGAAGCTGTATCAAGACCTATTAGAATGCTTTACACAGGCTTACAAAAAGCACAATTTCAAGCACAGTGTGAAACCCCTTTCCCAATTTGTGAAATTGATTATTGTGCTTCCTGCATACTGTAGATATTTCTAGCATGGTGAAAAAAGATACAACTGAGGTAAGATGCTCCTGAGGGGACCCAGCTGAAGCGCATGCTAAAGCTGTAACATATGCGGAGTCCTTGGTGCTCTGTGAGACTGGTTGTTTTCTGAATGTAGCTGATCCATACGTAGAAGAGGAAAAGCACGGTGCTGCCCCAACCATCCAAAGAGCTGAGCAGGAGGGGTGTCCTCCCTTCCATAGCTTGAAGTACATTGGTCCTGCTGGCCCAGCTTCCCACTGTTCAACTTGCTCTACCCAATACTTGATCATGAATAGGTTGCTGCTTAATTGAGATAACACTCCTGAAACACTGTCTTGAAGATGACTATGTCAGCATTTGACCCACAGTTATTAAGAATTAATTACAGTATTTAAAAGGAATAGGGTTAGGGTTATATTGCACATCTGCTGTTTTACCAATTGAAGAGAATATTTGTAGCTCAGGGTTGAACTGTGGAGTCCTTGGTGCTCTCTGAGCCTTGTTGTTTTCTTGCAGACATTTCATTGCCAGACTAGGCAACATCTTCAGTGCAAAAAGGGAGTGGGACTTGCTCTCTGTTTATATACAGTGGCTTGCCCTGCTTGTATTGGTGAGGGTGTTGTTCTGTCCTTGGTAGTTCCTTGATTGGCTGTTGTTTGCTGCTTGGTTGATTGACTGAGTTAATAGCTCCTTGATTAGGGTATTGTGTACTGTTTTATTGTTGTCTGGTGTTAATCCTGGTGTTAATCTCTGCATATCTGGGTGTTGATTGCTGGCAAGGAAATGTTCTGGTCTTTTAGCTTTTCTATTGTCTCTTTTGAATGGAATGTAAATGTTGTTTACCTCTATGTGTCTGTTGATGGCTGAATTGTCTGAGTGCCAAGCTTCCAGGAATTCCCTAGCATTTTTGGATTTGGCTTGGTCTAGGATGCTCACAGTTTCCCAGTTGAAAGTATGGTTAAGCCTGTCCATGTGTTGTGAGATTAAAGAGTTTTCATCAACCCACGGGGTTTATTCCTTGATTTCAAAGGAATAAAATTCACAAGGGAAGAAGAAAACAACAACACACTACCCTTCTTGGACATCCTCATCAATAGAGGAAATGATGGCAAACTAGAAACAGAAGTCTACCGGAAATCAACCCACACTAACCAAGTGCTCCACTACCAAAGCAATAACCCAACCTCCCACAAGAGGAGCTGTGTAAGAACATTATTCAGACAAGCACAAATGCATTGCAGCAATCCAGAACACCAGAAAAAGGAAACAGACCACCTATACAGCATCTTCCAGCAAAATAGATACCCACACAATTTTATCAGAAAATGCCTGACCACTCAAACCACTACAGCACAACCAACAGAAGCTATGAAAAGGATAACACTGCCATACATCAGAAACATCTCGGAAACTACCAACAGACTGTTACAACCACACGGCATCACCGTAGCACACAAACCAACCAAAGCCCTTCAGAACATCTTAAGCAAACCAAAAGACCCAGTAGCCCAAGAAGAAAAAACAGAAGTCATCTACAACATACAGTATAAGGACTGTAAGAACCACTATGTACTGTAGGACAGACAGGCAGAAGACTAGCAGAGCGCATCCAGAAACACCAACTAGCTGTCAGAAGACACAATGAAAACTCCTTAATCTCACAACACATGGAGAGAGTCAACCATACTTTCAACTGGGAAACTGTGAGCATCCTAGACCAAGCCATATCCAAAAATGCTAGGGAATTCCTGGAATCAATCAACCAAGCAGCAAATAGCCAAGGAGGGAACAACACCCCCACCAACACAAGCAGGGCAAGCCACTGTATATAAACAGATAGCAAATCCCACTCCCTCTTCGCACTAAAGATGTTGCCTAGCCTGGCAATGAAACATCTGCAATAAAACAACAAGGCTCAGAGAGCACCAAGGACTCCACAGTTCAACCCTGAGCTACAAATATTCTCTTCGATTGGTGTAACATATGCAAAAGACATAGGGGTTAAAAAAAATCTCTTTGTAATGATGGAATTCATCAGTATAGTCAAGAAACACAAGAGTGGTGACACTAAATGGTCACCAATCACTGCAAGAACTTGCAGGCTTAAGAATCAGGATGGGACTGCTTCAGCCCCAGTTAGCTCTTGCTCATTATTTAGACATATTCTTTTATTTGGGATTATTTTATTTATTTAATTTATAGGCCGCCCAAGTCCCAAATACAATATAGAAATCTCATTAAAACATTCTAAAATAATAAAATGGCACCCAGAACTGAAATCAACTGGAGATTCAGTTCATACTGACTCCAAGACCTGAAGAAAGTCTTAACCACCTTCCTAAAAGCTTGCAGGGTTGGGGTCAACAGTATGTCACAGGGAAGATTGTTCCACAGGGGCTGCTACAGAAAAGGCACACTTCCTGTGTCCCATAAGATGGCATTGTTTTGGTTAAGGGACCTGGAGCATGTGGGATAGACAGATACTCTTGGGAGCAGGCAGTCCCGCAAATAATGTGGTCCTATACCATGTAAGCCTTTTTAGGTGATAACTAGCACTGTGAATGGCACACAGAAGCCTATTGGGAGTATACTTGTGGAGTAGACATGTTACATGGGGAAAATGAGGGATGCCCATAAGTAACTGCACCACTGCATCAAGAATAACCCCTCCCCAATCAGAAAGAAGAGAACCTGACCCTCCTGCCTTGCAGAAGCTTGTTCTACAGCTCTATATTATGTCCCAGTCCCCAACAGACTTCACTGCTCCAAAAGTGTTAAGTGTGTCCCACAGTGTTTGTCTTTGGGGATGAGATCATTGAGAAGACACAGTCTGAGGCTATTTTGGCTTTCAGAGGTGAAACATTGAGTTGAGTCCTGCAACAAACTGCAGTACCAAAGCAGTTATATGATGTGATTGGTTAACTTAAGTATGGACTCTAGGGCAGTGTGCATGTGGTGTGTGTGTGTGTGTGCATGTGCATGTATGCATATGTCAAAAAAGGCAACATGGTGGTTGCAACAATGGGACTGCCATCTTGCCTTTTCTGATATATACACTCCTGAGGATGCTCCTGCCCTGGTAGCCTTATTTTGAACCAAATATAGTTGCTGGACACAAGGTTGGTAAAGGCCATGGAGTTCTTCAAATGTCATTTATAATAAAATTAAACTATTGCACATTTGCCTTTACAGTATCTCAAAGGAACTTTATTGTTTTCAAAGAAAAGAACAACATTGAAAAAGGAGGGTTGCTATGAAAATTCCTGTCTGTCTGTCTGTCTGTCTGTCTGTCTGTCTGTCTATCATCTATCTCATGATATGAATCTTTACTATGAACATGGGCTTGGGGCCAATCTATGGCAGTTAGGCAAAGCTTTCCCAGCCTTGTCTATTCCTTATAGTTTCTTATATTGAACACATCAAAAGAGTGATCTGATGTGACAAGAGCACATTTGCAATAACAATAGTCCTTGATTTATGTCTAATTTTTAGAGCGTCTAATTCCTGTTGGCACCAACCTGTTTTGCCTTAAATCATTCTTCTTTACCAAAAACAATGCTTCTGTTTTTATAAAGGATTAGCACCTTCTAATGTTGACTCTTCTCTGTTTTGTCAGGATTTGGGGCTGAAGAGCTGGTTCAATGTTTAGAAAAGAAACATGATCTAATCCTTCTAGAGTAGAAGACTTACTTACTTACTCCTAGATTTACGTTCTAGGAGACTTACGCTATGGATACATATCTGAATAATTAACTAAAAACCCAATATGAAAATACATGTTCATGAAAATATTAGGAGTCAAGTCCAGAGAGATTTTACTCTTTTTAAAAAATAGGAGAGAGGGGATTTTACAAATAAAAACACAGATCCTAAATTTTTCTGAGCTAGGAAGCCCACTTGGAATTTTATACAAACAGTTGAGTATGTTTCCTTCTGCCTCCTTTATCTTTCCAGGCCCTGATCTTGCCTCCCCTTCTTAGCTTCCCTGTCTCCTTTTTTATGGGCAGGTGGCAACACTTCAGCTCAAAGAATTTGGCTGCAGCCCCCATCTTATTTTTATTTGTAAGGTAAATAAAATGCATTGGCTACCAGTTTTTTCTGGGTCCAGTTCAAGGTTCTGGTGTTGACCTTTAAAACCCTTCATGGCATGGGGCAGGTTATTTGAGGGACCGCCTCTCCCCGATTTCATCTGCCCGTCCCACCAGATCCATCAGAGAGCGCAAGTTACAGGTTCTGTCATCTAGGGAGCTACATTTAGCAGGCCTAGGCGGCGGGCCTTTTCTGCGGTGGTGCCTGCACTGTGGAAACCTCTTCCCCCTGAGGTGAGGTTGGCCCCATCACTTCTGAGCTTCCGAAGGTCCCTCAAGACCTTGTGGTGTCAGCAGGCCTGGGGACCCCAGGGACAGGTGAGTTAGTGAAGTGGCTCTGTTACCATTAACATCCCTTCGCCTTTTGTTTTAGCTTGGTTTTATTTATAATTTTTATGTTTTTAATTGTGTATAATTATAGTGTTTTTAGGAATTTATTGTTGTTTTAACTTGTTGTAAGCTGCCCAGAGTTACTTGTAAAAGTGAGATGGGCGGGAAAGAAAGAAAGAAAGAAAGAAAGAAAGAAAGAAAGAAAGAAAGAAAGAAAGAAAGAAAGAAAGAAAGAAAAGTATAGGGCTTATCCAGAGGCATTCTTGGAAGCAAAAAGGATGCCAAAGCCTGACACTGTATTTATATTTCATAGTTAGGGGTTAAAAGGGAGAGGGAAGAATGGATTTTCTGGGTCAGGAAGGAAGCCAGTCATTAAGAAGTTAAGGAAGCAGAGTTTCATTTAAAAAGCCAACTGTTTCAAGCAAAGGCTAAAGATCTGCTTGAGTCTTACTGGTTCCTTGTATACCACACCTAACAACTCAAGACACCATGCTTTGCAGCGTGCCAATTTTCCATTTAAAATTAAGAGACTCTAATCTTTTGGTTGTATAAAAAATTAGGGCAGGGAGCCTGGGGGGCTCCAAAAGAGGAGTCCAAAGGCACATGGGTGCCCACAACTCCCAAGTTGATGGGCTTAATATTAAACCATAGTTTCCAACATCTCCAAGAGAAAAATAAAACCATAAAGATACATTATTCCAAGTATACAGTTATTCTCTGCATAGGTAGTGGTGAGGGTTGAAAAAAAGAAAAAAAAAGAAAAAAAAAAAGAAAACACATTTTGGTGGCATACTGTTTCACATGCATGTTCTCAGAGCCATATAGAGAGCCAAGATGATGTAGGTGTTATGGTGCTGAACTAGAAAGCAGGAGACTGTGAGTTCTAGTCCCGCCTTAGGCATGAAAGCCGGCTGGGTGACTCTGGGCCAGTCACTCTCACTCAACCCAACCCACCGCCCAGGGTTGTTGTTGTGGGGGAAAATAGGAGGTAGGAGCATCATGTACACTACCTTGATTTGTACAAAATAAAAGAGGGATATAAATCCAATAATAGTAATGGGGAAGTCCTTAATCTGTGATCTGCAAGGTCCATTCATACATGAAAAAACTTTGAAACACTAAAAATATCCAGAAATCTACTCTTGGTTCCTCCTACAGTTGATTTCTTTAGGACAGACATTATAGGTCATTTGATTAGGATCAGCATGGAATTACAAAGCCCTGGCACAGAAAATAATGTAGCCTTCTCAGTCTATTGTGCCCTGAAATGTAAAAAGTTAAAAGTCTACTTTTCATAAAGCCCTGCATTTGACAAAGAATCTGGCAGAGAATAAGCCAAATGATTCATAACTTGTTCCATTTATAAAACAAGTTTCACCAAGATCTTCAGTGATTGTTCAAGTTGCTGTGAGGAAATAACTGTTTGAAAATGGTTGCTTTAGAACTAAATTGCACTTAACTTCCTTTTTTCCCTGCTCCACCCTACAGGATCTCATTGCCACAGCTAGAGACAGGATGCTAAAATATGAAATAATCATAGAGTTGGAAGAGGTAATATAAGGACCTGCTCAGTTCAGGAATCCAAAAAATATCTCTAACAGATAGTTGGCCAGCTTCAACATACGCAGTGAGAAGAGCAATTGGTTTTACTTAAAGTGTTAAGTAGCTTATATTGTTAATAGCTTAAATTGTTAAGACAGAAGTGTTGAGGTTCTGCCTTGGGATCTTTGAACATGAGCAGTTCAAATGTTATAGAGAAACCAATATTCTGGAATACTGTTTTATTGGATGCTGCCTGAACCTTTAAACCAAAGTACCAATAGTGTGAGAGCACCAAAAGCTGTCTAATTCTGAGATGCTGTATCAATTGAAAAGCCTTAGAAAGCAGACCAGCATAATCTGCATTCAATGTGCTTGCTGCAAGATTTCTGTCTGGCCTCAATGTTATTTCACCAGTAGCTGCTGAAGGATTCAGGTATAGCTTCCTTCATTTTTTTTCTTCACTAGGGAATGAGATTTGGCTGCACATGTACAGAGATCATACATGACTGAGCAAAGTTATTTCTCCACCTTACAAAAATAAAATATTGTTTGTGACTGACATTCTCTTGAGGCCTTTGGCTGTTAAGACATTATTTCTCCTCAGTAGCAAATTATTTTTACAATTGAAAGCATACCATTTACACTAAGCCAGCCTCCCCAATCGGATACACTCCATGAATCTCCAGGATGGTCAACATACTGAGAGTTGTAATCCGAACACATTTGGAGGCCACCATGTTAGGGCAGATTGCACTAAGGAATCCTATGATTAGCATTCAGTTTTTTTCTTTTACCCTTCACAATCTCTATTTTAAGCCGGAGCGATTTGGAAGTATACCAAAAAGTCATACCTGGCTAGTACATGCATGCTAAAGAACTGCTAAATTGAGGATGCCCTTAAGTGTGATGAAGTTTGTTTCAGATCTGAATTGTTATTAGAACATATGTGAAATTCATACTGCAAAAATGCAATAGATTCCATATGGATCACTCACCTCACTTCTACCAGGTTCCCAAACAAGGACAATAATAATTTGTACTATTAATAACAGCAGAAACATTGACAGATATTTAAATAAATGTCACCTGCCATAAAATGTTACTGTCAACCTCACTGTGTGCTGATATCTTCTATCACCTCTTTGCTGACTCTTGCAATTCCAAGAGAGCTTCTTGGTTCAACACCTTCAGGTGGCTTCTGTAGGGAGTCTGCTTCACACTGTAGTATGGGGAGAGAAACCATTGTTTGGGGTCATGCTGAAAGTTTGCTGTAGTGCATAGGGTACAAAAGAGAAGGTAATCATGTTCATGCTTGTCCTATACATAGAGAGAGCCAGTGTAATATATTGGGTAAGGTGTTGAAGCAGGGAGATCCAGGTTCTCATCTACCGAGTGGGGACATCAGAACAGATATTCAGTCCTTGTGTGGAACAGGCAGATCCGAGCCCACTACATTCTGTTTCTATGCTCCAAGGAAACTTCAGTCCAGATCTGTTTCTCGGGAGCTCCAAGGTGCTGCAAAGGGTGGTACTATGGCAGCTATGACATAAGAGTGAGAGGTGAGAGAGACTGGATGTATGGATTTTGACAGGTCTGTCCTCAATTCAGAGTAACATTTGCAATCAGGCCACTCTTGAGTCTAGGAACAGCATTTTGTGGGTAAAAACAACAACAACAACAACAACAACAACACAACAACTTGCAGATTGAGGGACAGAGATCCTTAGTTTTACCATTTGCTCCACAACATGTCTGTGGTTGTGTGATTGTTCCGGATTTCATTTTGCTAATTGACTTGAGCTACTGACTGACTTGATGGAAAGGACCAGTGAGTCATACACCCCTGCTTCAGTCTGGAAGAATCAGTTCTAATTCATTCATGAAAGGGCATCATTGTTCACTGACTCCTCTTTCCCTTTTGTACAACTCTGCCCTAACAGTACCTATCTGTTGAAATTTGCTACATGTATTCCAAATCATAGGGGTCATTGTCATTGTAAATTTCTTTAAGTTCAATCAAAGTTTAAATTCAGTTCTAAAAGATTATAGTTTGAACTCACCACATGCTGATCTCCTTAATATTTGGCACAATTCATCCTTTGTTTAAATTTGCCTGCAAATTTCATTCTATTTAGCTGAAAACAATAACTCACACCTGTTTTTTCCATGGTAGCCTATAAGAAGAATGAAACTTTTTTTTTTAATTCTTGCTCCAGTTCTGGATCTCAAGTCAGGTTCAGCTATTACAGAGACTCTACGATGGAACTGGGGTATTTCTGGAACTCTGGATTCAGTTCCTGAACTAGACTGAATAATCACTGTATACCCATGAAAATGAAAATGGTGTGGTGGCTCAGCGGGTAAGACGCCAGGCTTGTTGATCGGAAGATCGCATGTTCAGAGGTTTGAATCCCTAGTCCCACGTGACGGAGTGAGCTCCCGCACTAGCCCCAGCTCTTGCCAACCTAGCAATTCGAAAGCATGCAAATGCAAGTAGATTAATAGGTACCACTTTGGTGGGTAGGTAACAGCGTTCCGCGTGTGTCATGCCGGCCACATGACCGTGGAAGCGTCTTCGGACAACACTGGCTCTTCGGCTAAGAAACGGAGATGAGCACTGGCCCCTAGAGTCAGACACGACTGCATAAATGTGCCGGAGGAACCTTTACCTTTTACCCATGAAAAAAAGTTTGTTAGTTTTTATGTTGCTTTTAGAGTTCATAGAATCATTAACACTACTCATTGATTACTTTGTAAGACACATCTACATAGTGTTAGACGTAAGACTGCATTCTACTTCTAATGTCACACTTCTGTACCAGCTCTGCTTCCTGACTTCACATGTTGAACACAGATGTTTGAATTGGAAATTTTGACTTCGTGTATTTGGGCTTGATGTGATCCAAATACCTGACATATCAGGATCAATGGTGCCCCAATGTGGTAATAGTTGCTCATGAGTACAATTACTCCAACTTCAGTACTCAACATAGGAGGTTAGTCACTGTATGTCGGTAGCCTGGACATGAATGATAAGTGAATAAAGCAATAGAGTTAAAAACATTTTGAAGATCATCTAACCCAGTGTTTCTCAACCTTGGCAACTTTAAGATGTATGGACTTCAACTCCCAGAATTCCCCAGCCAGCAAGGAGAATTCTGGGAGTTGAAGTCCACACATCTCAAAGTTGCCAAGGTTGAGAAACACTGATCTAATCAATCTTTCTACTCAATTCTACAATGCAGGATGCAGCTATAGCAATCTGAGAGTTCCTTCTCTCTCTCTCTCTCTCTCCCCTTCCCCATCCTGACATGCTATCCAGTACTAGATTCAACTGTTTGCTCAGCTGTGCTGTAATTAATGAACAAATTCAAGAAATATCTGATTCTACACAGATTCCATAATATTCTATTGTCACTTAGAGATTAAACTGTATAAATGATACTCTTGTTGATTATCTCAGATTGGGAAGATGATTTTCTTTTTTCAGTTACATATGCTTCTGAGAGCACAAGCAATAAACTAATCCTCTCCTAAACTGCTAAATACTATTGGGATGTTTATGTGAAATTTTCAGTTCACATCATTCTAGTCATTTAGCATTTAGAAAAAGCAAACAGAGCTTTATGTACTTTGGACAAGGTAGAATTCCATTACAGGGAATTGAATACAGCTTTGTCTTATTATGAAATTGGATTACAGGGCAAATTATCCATGCTGTATAAAATTGGATGCTTTCATGTATTTTGCTCCCTGTGGTTTTGATGAGAAGAAAGAGAGGATCGTTTCATGAGTCTCTTTTGTTCTAGTCTTCTAGGGTTCTCAAAGGCACTGTTATTCATTTGTATTTATCTTAATGTTCTAACTTTTTAAATCCTACCAATCAGGATGAGAAAGCGAAATAGAAAGTATACACAATTAGTTTGGGCAGTAAAGTATACTCCTATATAGGAATATATAGTTCCATCTAGATGAAAAAAAAATCTTATTAGATCAGTGGAGTTGACTGGGTGAGCATGCAGGTGTGCAATTGTACTCTGTAATGGGCATCTACACAAAAATGATGCTTTGTTGTACTTTCTTTGAAAAAATTGAGCAGGGCACAAATGACCAGGCTCAATTTATCCTACTTAGGACACATTATACAAAGACCTACTGTAGCTCTCTAGAGAAGGCTCTAATGCTAGGAAAAGTGGAAGGGAAGAGAAGAGGATGCCCAGCAGCATGGTGGATGGACTCAGTTACAGTGGTGATAGGTGCACCATTGGAAGACCTGAAGGACCAAATTAGGGACAGATTATCATGGGAAAAAACTATGTATGTGGTTGCTAAGATTCAATGCCAACTTGATGGCACATAATCATCAATCAAGACTAGGATTTTAAAAAATTATCCATTATTTTTCATCTTGCCCTATTCTATCTTTTATGGGACAGATGTTCAGATAGTTGAAGATACTATGTCTCCCTTTAAACTTATCTTCTTGGTCAGAATGTCTAGTTCTTCAACCTTTGCCTAAGGGACTTGGCTTCCAAACTCTTCATCATGATGGTCACCCTCCTCTGGATATGGTTTCTAAAGCACGTTAAATAAAGTTGTCCCAATTTTGTTTCACAATCACAATTACTAAAAAAAATTGATATCTGAAGATCTATTAGTTCTCATACACAAGCTTCAACTGGGAAGATAATGGGTGTCTATAGTGATGATCATTGAAGTTGTAGGCACAACTGGGTAAGTGAAGGTCACCTCTTTTTACAAGTGTGCAATGTGTGCAACGCAGGTTAAAAAAAGGTTGGGGCTTTGATCACGCTTGTGATCTATCGCTGTGGACACTCCTGAAAGATAAAACTTTATTTGTAAACCATCTAGAGTCTATGAGGATTGAGGTAGTAGGCAAATTACATGGATGGACGGATGGACAGACAGACAGATGGACATGACATAATTAGCTGGACAAAAATTAATTTGTTCTCTCCTGTAATTACCATAAACATTGTATAAAATACAGGTGAAATCTGAAACATGCATCTTTAAGCCTTTCCCCCCATCACACTAGATATGGGTTGAAGTGATTTAGTAGTTTGTCAGTGAAATTAATGCTATTTATGTGATCTAATCTCACGTTACTCCTGCAAAAGTCTATTTAAGGGTGTGTACAACTTCAGTTAACTCACATTACCTGCCAAATGCTTTCCCAGCACTCAGAATCCTTTCACAGACAAGTACTAACTGCTGTTATTTGTGATCCTTTCTTTTTAAACTCTCTAGGGTGACATTTGGAACCTGAGACCCCAAGTCAGTAAACAAGATTGTGCTTTTTTGTAAGCAGCCTTTCTGCCCTTGAGATGGGTCTGGGAGGATTCTGGGTGTTTTCTCTGTTGATTTGCACAGCAGCTTTTCACAGGCTGAAGGCTGCACTTGGCCTTTGAATAGTGAGGAGGGTTGCAGTGGTGGCACATTCCCCACAGTATAGGCCATATCTTCCAAGCATTTAAGGTGACTCCTTCTCAATCATATGTTTAATGATTCTCCCCTTCTGTACATTAAGAATTAGAAATTGATGACCAATTCTAGAAGGGCTTTGAAGTTACATTCAATATTTGAGGGACTGCATATGGCCCTCATATTGTGCACATCAGATTTAAAGGATGATTCAGACATGCTAATGTAAAATGAGGAAACATTCTTCAGATAAGGATTCTTATGTATCCAATTATTCATGTACAAGTGAGAGATATTGGGATACTTGGGGAAATCCCAAGTTCGGTAAAAGTACCACACAGCTTTAGACAAATAAGAGAAAGGGGAATCTAAACAACCAGTGACAATAGAGCATGATACTGAATATCATATGCTTAGTGTCTATTGTAGGGAAAATGGAAAACCAACAATATGAGGAATGGAATGGTGCATCATAGAAAAGGACATGGTTGGCTGATGAATTGAAAACTTGAATGCTGTGTGCTGCATTATTAATAAATGAGACAACCGGTTTACTTCTTTTTTCCAAACATTTTAATAGAACATTGGTATACTTACTAGATATTGTTTTAGAATTTAGACAGTTAAGGTGTGTTATGAATCTCTGAGATTCACAGGGCTTACAAAATGAAACAGCCTACTTCAGTTGGGAAACGTAGAATGCCAACAGATTATACAAACAACTGTCAGAATTGCCTCATAGTTTACCAGTCTGAAAGTTTGAAATTTTTGGAGTTTTAAGAGTTTTCTGTAGATCGTTGCTGCCATCTAGAAATCATCTGGGCTTTTGCAGGCCAAATATGGTAGCCATCCAGGTGCAATCAGGTTTTTTGAAGGCATGGGTGAAGGAAGGGCCATGAGGGGTGGGCCCCAAGGTGACTGACTCCTCTGTCTTCACTATATTGATGCTTTTGCCCCTGTCCCCCACCCCAATTTTGATTCATCATATGCAGATACTAATTGCAATGTTCTTGCAACAAGCCTTCTTGAACACAAGTATATTTTAAATGCTGGAAAACAGCTAACTAAACTCAGTCCTTGCTCTCAGTTCTCTTGGAGAAAAGCAGTTAAGCATTTATCCTAGGTAAAGCTTGTTCTTATTTGTATGCTAGCTGCTAGGGAATTTAATTATTTTGGTTCTTGACTACCTGAGGAAAAAAGCACTGAAAATCTTGGTGGGAACAAAATGTTTTCTCAAATGGAGTTGCTGGCACGTATCCCAGATTTTCTATGACATTGCAGGAGTCCGGAAGTCTGGCAGTTCAAACATAACATTCTTTACAAGGACAGACAGCAATTCTAGGATATATATAAATACACCTATATACATGAAAAAACTATCCAGTCATCATAGCAAGAATAGAATAGAACCCTTCCATCAAAAAATGGAAAACAAAAATACAATAGTTTTTTGTATCATTGCTTTTTTTTTGGAAAATGGAGTCGTACATTATCTGCTTCAACTGATGGATTAATGTGGTGTTACACACAGCCCATGTAGGCTCAGCTGGATTGTCAACCCCACTGCCACAGCACAGGATACAAAAGGAAGACACCCCACATAGATAAACAAAGGAAAGAGGAGAGAAACCATGGATCAAATACAGTCACTGTATTGTATCTACAATGTTTCTTATTTTGAGTGTAATGTAGATGGTAAACAAGACCCAAAACAGCAGTAATAGTGATCAATGTGAATCCAGTTGTTCTCTTAGAACTGGATATTGTTTAACTCCTTCTGTACATGGTCACCATTTGGAGTTATGACATACAATGCTGTGATTTGTAGCTAACAGACAATGCTATCAATATTGCTTGTATAAGCTAGCTTCAGTTTTCTGCCAACATTTAATGCCTCAGTTGTACAGCACCCTGTCTCCGCTACATCATTCCAGGATAGTGTCTATGTAACTGATGCAACATGTCACAAACACAATGGGGCCATAGTATGAGGATGCCATCTGAGTAAAGCCAAATGATTTATTCTCCTCTTATGCAGATTAAATTGCTATGGGTTAATACCTCAGCTCAGACTGTTCCTGTTGCATCTAGCTTATTCCTGTCTGCCCTTAAGGAAGTAAAACATTACATTGTCAGAACCTTACACGGCCTTCCCCAAAGTGGTATCATCCAGACATGTTTGACTATTGCTTCCATCATCCAGACAGTATGGTAAGTGGTGCTTGACATATTTGAAGTAAACCCTAATCCTGATCACCTAGACCACAGGAATGCAATGGATATTATACCTTAACTTTAACAAAGCATTTAATGAAGTCTCTGATGAGATTCTAGTAGGTAAAGGTAAAGGTTTCCCCCGCACATTTGTGCAGTCGTGTCTGACTCTAGGGGCCGGTGCTCATCTCCGTTTGTTAGCCGAAGAGCCAGCGTTGTCCGAAGATGCTTCCACGGTCATGTGGCCGCATGACACGCGTGGAACGCTGTTACCTACCCACCGAAGTGGTACCTATTAATCTACTTGCATTTGCATGCTTTCGAATTGCTAGGTTGGCAAGAGCTGGAGCTAGTGCGGGAGCTCACTCGGCACGCAGGGCTAGGGATTCGAACCTCCGAACTTGTGATCTTCCGATCGACAAGCCTGGCATCTTACCCGCTGAGCCACCACGCCTAGTAGAGAAGATGGAAAATATGGGCTGGGCTATACTAACATTCCTTGGATACAAAGCTGGTTCAACAATTGTGCCCAACAATTGTACACCAATGGCTTTGCATCAAGCTGGAGGGAAGTGTTGAGTGGTGTATTGCAGAGCTCTGTTCTAAGCCCATACTCATAAATTACTTTGATGAGGAGTTAGAAAATACAATTATCAAATTTGGAGATGACACAAAGATTGGGAGATAGCAAGCAGTTTAGAAGGCAATATCAAGAGTTAGAAGGTTCCTGATAAGTAGGAATACTGGAAGTTTATTTTCAACAGGGGCAAATGAAAAGCCCTACATAGTATAGTATAGTATAGTATCCATTTATAGTATCCATTTATAGTATAGTATAGTATCCATAGTATAGTATCCATTTAAAACTAAATGGATCAGTACAACCAAAGATATGTCGGTATACCATCGGAAGATGGGACTCCCAGGTCGGAAGATGGTCAAAATGCTACTGGGGAGGAACAGTTCAACTAGCCCCAGATGTGATGACGCAGCTAGCTCAAAGCCGAAAGGACGGCTAGCGGCCGACGGTGCTGGTGGTGAACGACGAATCCGATGTTCTAAAGATCAACACACCATAGGAACCTGGAATGTAAGATCTATGAGCCAGGGCAAATTGGATGTGGTTATTGGTGAGATGTCAAGATTAAATATAGACATTTTAGGTGTCAGTGAACTGAAATGGACTGGGATGGGCCACTTCACATCAGATGACCACCAGATCTACTACTGTGGACAAGAGGACCACAGAAGAAATGGAGTAGCCTTCATAATTAATAATAAAGTGGCTAAAGCAGTGCTTGGATACAATCCAAAAAACGATAGAATGATCTCCATTCGAATTCAGGGTAAGCCATTTAACATCACAGTGATCCAAATATACGCCCCAACCACAGATGCTGAAGAAGCAGAAGTAGATCAGTTCTATGAGGATCTGCAGCACCTACTAGATAATACACCAAAAAGAGATGTTATTTTCATTACAGGAGACTGGAATGCTAAGGTGGGTAGTCAGACGACACCTGGAATTACAGGCAAGCATGGTCTGGGAGAACAAAATGAAGCAGGACATAGGCTGATAGAATTTTGCCAAGACAACTCACTGTGCATAACAAACACTCTCTTCCAACAACCTAAAAGACGACTTTATACATGGACTTCACCAGATGGTCGACACCGAAATCAGATTGACTACATCCTTTGCAGCCAAAGGTGGCGGACATCTATACAGTCGGTAAAAACAAGACCTGGAGCTGACTGTAGTTCAGATCACGAACTTCTTATTGCAAAATTTAGAATCAGACTAAAGAGAATAGGGAAGACCCACAGATCAGTTAGATATGAGCTCACTAATATTCCTAAGGAATATGCAGTGGAGGTGAAGAATAGATTTAAGGGACTAGATTTAGTAGATAGGGTCCCAGAAGAACTATGGACAGAAGTTCGCAACATTGTTCAGGAGGCGGCAACAAAAAATGTCCCAAAGAAAAAGAAAACCAAGAAGGCAAGATGGCTGTCTGCTGAGACACTGGAAGTAGCCCAAGAAAGAAGGAAAGCAAAAGGCAACAGTGATAGGGGGAGATATGCCCAATTAAATGCAAAATTCCAGAGGTTAGCCAGAAGAGATAAAGAATTATTTTTAAACAAGCAATGTGCGGAAGTGGAAGAAGACAATAGAATAGGAAGGACAAGAGACCTCTTCCAGAAAATTAGAAACATCGGAGGTAAATTCCAGGCAAAAATGGGTATGATCAAAAACAAAGATGGTAAGGACCTAACAGAAGCAGAAGAGATCAAGAAAAGGTGGCAAGAATATACGGAAGATCTGTATAGGAAGGATAATAATATTGGAGATAGCTTTGACGGTGTGGTCAGTGAGTTAGAGCCAGACATCCTGAAGAGTGAGGTTGAATGGGCCTTAAGAAGCATTGCTAATAACAAGGCAGCAGGAGACGATGGTATCCCAGCTGAACTGTTTAAAATCTTGCAAGATGATGCTGTCAAGGTGATGCATGCCATATGCCAGCAAATTTGGAAAACACAAGAATGGCCATCAGATTGGAAAAAATCAACTTATATCCCCATACCAAAAAAGGGAAGCACTAAAGAATGTTCAAACTATCGAACAGTGGCACTTATTTCACATGCCAGTAAGGTAATGCTCAAGATCTTGCAAGGTAGACTCCAGCAATTCATGGAGCAAGAATTGCCAGATGTACAAGCTGGGTTTAGAAAAGGCAGAGGAACTAGAGACCAAATTTCCAATATCCGCTGGATAATGGAGAAAGCCAGGGAATTTCAGAAAAACATCTATTTCTGTTTTATTGACTATTCTAAAGCCTTTGACTGTGTGGATCATAACAAATTGTGGCAAGTTCTTGGTGGTATGGGGATACCAAGTCATCTTGTCTGCCTCCTGAGGAATCTGTATAACGACCAAGTAGCAACGGTAAGAACAGAGCACGGAACAACGGACTGGTTTAAGATTGGGAAAGGAGTACGGCAGGGCTGTGTACTCTCACCCTACCTATTCAACCTGTACGCAGAACACATCATGCGACATGCTGGGCTTGAGGAATCCAAGGCTGGAGTTAAAATTGCTGGAAGAAACATTAACAATCTCAGATATGCAGATGATACCACTTTGATGGCTGAAAGCGAGGAGGAATTGAGGAGCCTTATGACGAAGGTGAAAGAAGAAAGTGCAAAAGCTGGGTTGCAGTTAAACCTCAAAAAAACCAAGATTATGGCAACAAGCTTGATTGATGACTGGCAAATAGAGGGAGAAAAAGTGGAGGCAGTGACAGACTTTGTATTTCTAGGCGCAAAGATTACTGCAGACGCTGACTGCAGCCAGGAAATCAGAAGACGTCTACTTCTTGGGAGGAGAGCAATGGCAAATCTTGATAAAATAGTTAAGAGCAGAGACATCACACTGACAACAAAGGTCCGCATAGTTAAAGCAATGGTATTCCCTGTAGTAACCTATGGCTGTGAGAGCTGGACCATAAGGAAGGCTGAGCGAAGGAAGATAGATGCTTTTGAACTGTGGTGTTGGAGGAAAATTCTGAGAGTGCCTTGGACTGCAAGAAGATCAAACCAGTCCATACTCCAGGAAATAAAGCCAGACTGCTCACTTGAGGGAATGATATTAAAGGCAAAACTCAAGTACTTTGGCCACATAATGAGAAGACAGGATACCTTGGAGAAGAAGCTGATGCTAGGGAAAGTGGAAGGCAAAAGGAAGAGGGGTCGACCAAGGGCAAGATGGATGGATGATATTCTGGAGGTGACAGACTCAACCATTGGGGAGCTGGGGATGGTGACGGCCGACAGAAAGCTCTGGCGTGGACTGGTCCATGAAGTCACGAAGAGTCGGAAACGACTGAACGAATAAACAACAAAACATAGTATAGAGCTGGAAAAATCTAAATTCCTCAGCTTACTGATTATAGGGATGTAAATGTTCAAGGCTTTTCAACTTGGAGGTCTCAAGCCCATTAGAATATCTGCAAGGAAATAATGGACTTGCAAAGTTTGAATACCTACAAGCCAGTTTCTGATAATGGACTATGTTTAAAAACTACAGGGATGAAGGGAGATACATGAGCAAAGATAAATTACTTACTGACAGGATTGTATAGGTTACTAAGGTCAGAATAGGTGCAGATGATCTAATGAATTTTGCAAAATTAGATTAATGGACAATTGGACATTTTATTATTTTTAAGCAATGTGTTAAAACTTGAGAGCTTACCCATCTCCCTCTATATCATTTTGGGATATTATAATTGTATTATTCACCAAGAAAGTGAAACCAAGTCATATGGATGGTGGCGATTTAGAATCTACATGTTGCTGAATTAGCAAAATATGAACTTGCAAATGTTGCTATAAAAACCAGTAGGATTTGGAATTTTTTTCTCCATATGCTTCTTAGTCACAAGAACTATCTTAGCTAAACTTAATTTTGTTATAGATAAGAACAATCAATAAGATTAAGAGGGAAATGCACATGGTACTTTTAAAAATTGTTTGTATCTTAAAACTTTCCCATCATCCTATTAAAGAACCTAAATCCCAAGACAGAAGCATAAAGTCCATCCTGAGATCAGATACATATTTACATTTATTTATCCATTCCAGTAAAATATAAGGATATTAAAAAAAAATGCAATACTGTGACCACACTGCTATAACTGAAAAATAATGAAAGCTAACTCTGGCTGAAGCAATGTTTGCTAATGTAGGAATAGTCTTCCTTACGCCCAAACCAAACTGCAGAGCAAAGCAAAAGCCATGCAAATGAGAGTGCACAAATTAGTGCAAAACGTTATTTTATGTTAACTCCTAAGTGCAAAATCCTCCGCCAAGATTCCCAATTCCTTTGCCTCAGTGCATTCTATTGGAGACTGCCTGTTCTGCCCTCTTTCTGAGGTCCTTTCTCTTGTGGGCTGTTTCCTGATTTGGGGAGGAAGTCATGCCCTATCTCAGGGCTTTCCAAAGTTTTTCCCGCGGCGACACACCAACCGGTGTTGGTGTGTCGCCGCGGGAAAACCCGGAAGTGCGGCAGCGCGCAAAAACCCGGAAGCGCTGCTGCCGCTTTCGAGTTTTGCGCGCTGCAGTTGGTGTGTCGCCATGGGCTTCCGGGTTGTGTGGCGACACACTTTTGTGTCGCGACAGTTTGGAAAGCTCTGCCCTATCTAGACCCCATATACCACTGATTTGTGAAGCACCATTTAAGATTAAGCTTCCTTTCTGCAGAACAGGCATACTTTTTACTTTATATGGCACCTTTCCATCTTCACCATTGAATGTCTGACCCTCCCATCTTTGTACATTTTCAAGTAGGGCAGCGCAACAGTTAAGACTACCGACTGTCGAACGAAAGGACGGCAGGTCGAGACCCGGAAGCACCGCATAATGGGGCGAGCTCCCGTTCTCACCCAGCTCGTGCCAACCTAGCAGTTCGACAGCACGTAAAAATGCAAGTAGATAAATAGGTACCACTCTGGTGGGAAGGTAACAACATTCCGTTCACCTTGGCGTTTAGTCATGCTGGCCACATGACCACAGAAGCGTCTATGGACAACGTTGGTGCCCCCGGCTCAGAATCAGAGATGAGCACCGCCCCCTAGAGCTGGATATGACTGGAAGGGGAAACCTTACCTTAACAAGCAAAGGTGGCTGTTTGGATATCCTCTAATTTTCTCTCTATATATATTCAAATTTCCCTCCTATTTGGAAATTATCATTCAGATATTGCAATATGGTTTTTAAAGCTGACATTGGAGTTTGATACTTTCAGGTCCAAACTTCAACCCCAGAATATTTTTCCTTTAGAAAATTGGCCCTGGCCTTTTGCTGAAATTATTTACAAAGAAAACTAATAAACCAATGGCCCCATTTTAAGAATCTTCCCCCCCCCCAAAGAAATAGGCCAGCTCTGCTTTATCTAGAACACAAAGATGAAAATATTCCTTTTAATGCTCTTCAGAGAGCTCTCCCTTCCAACACAAGAGGTCCACACCAGCATCTGTTAGTGTCAGGTATAAAATGGTTTATTTAAAATGCAAAATATCTGTAAAACACATATATAGACATTAGTAAAAAATAAATCCCACATAGGCATGTATAAGATGCAATAGAGCATTGTCATACCAAAAGAACAGGTATGTAAGACTTTAAAAGGCAGTGTTCAACTGCTGCACAGCAGCAAAATAAAACTTAGTTTATACAGAGTCTTTTTGGACTTTCTTTCAAGAGTCTTTCTGCCTTTCACACAGAGCAGATGTTCTCTCACTTTTGGGAATCTGCCCCTTAAAAAGGGACAAATGTCCTGTGTGCTGCAGGTCACCATCATCTCATTCCCACAAAGAACAGTCTTCCTATGAGGCATGTTGCCTGTTCACGGAATTCCTCAAAGCCAGTGCCTGTTTGCCTTTTTCCTGTATCACGTCCTCCTGTTTCTGAAGCACAACCCCCAACTCCTCTCTTTTTTTCAGTGGCAGAACAGGGCTTTTGTTTTTCTCCTCCTCCTCTTCCTCCTCCTCTTCCTCCAACCTCCCCTCAGAGGTGAAAGGGCTGCAGACAGTCTCCACCAGGCCAATAACCACTCCAAAGAATGCCAGCATGCTTCCCAGCATGTACAGCTTGACCATTTTCCCATTGGGCTTCTGGCTCAGCATCTCTTTCGCAAAGGGGATCAGCTCTTGCATTGTCTCCATGGTCCAGCTACTTGGAAACACCTAGACGGAGAAACATATGAGAAGAGTAGGTCAGTTACAGCTTAGATTGTGAAGACCCTTTTGGTCCAGGCCACCCTACTCTGAAGGAACAGTTTTTCCCAACAGAGGCTCAGCAGCTTACACAGCCTCATTATGCAAAGGCTACAAACTACAGCAGATGCACTTTTAATACAGACAGTTCAAGTATAATTCCCCTTGCGTGGCCGATCAGATGTAACAGCACGAATTCAAAATCATAAGGCTTTTTAAAAAAATAGCAGCCCTTTTCTCCAATACAACCCCACAAATCCCTCCCTTGAATTCAAACAGCCTCTTCGGATAGAGGAGAACAGCCGCAGCTCGGCTCTAAACTAGCACTGTAGCTTGGACAGGATAAAAAAATAATCCGCCGGCCTTACCTCGAAGAAATCGTCTGCCTCGCTCGGAGCTTTGAGCAGTCGCTGAACTCGCAGCACCACTTGTGACTCAGCACAAAAACACCAACACAATTCTCTCAAGTTAACTTGACAGCCGTGGGCCTCCTTGCTTTATAGGCCCACGCTTGCACGAGGCCCCGCCCCTTCCCGGACCAACCGCTTGGTTTCGTCCGTGCAGGCTGCGGGCCAATGGGACTGCCCATGCGCTGAGCACGCCGCGGGCCTGCAGCCATTGGCCAAGGGCAGAGCCTCCTGGTCCGGTGGTCCGGTAAGGCTGGCAAAGGGCAGCACAGCCGGAGGTGGTTGCCGCCAGCTCCCAGGAGAGGCGGTGTGGAAGGGCGTCCAAAGCACGCAAGGCAGCAGCAATAAATCACGTTCATTTATCAACCTGGAGTGAGTCACGTAGCATGTGTCCAGGCGGCCTCCGCCAGTTTGCAAAGGGAAGCAGCCCACTGTTGAGCGACGTGCGCCAGGGCCCGTGTTGGGGTGACCTTCACTCTTCCCCTTAAAACCGCATTACCTTAAACGGACATTGCGGAATTTAGAGGAGGCTTAATGGGTGACTCGTTGCATTGTTTTGCTTTGTTAAACTCGCCCCTGGCATTAAGATTAAGAGCAGTTAACTGCAAATGGGGCTACAGCAAAGCGAGATTCCCTGATTCTCCAAAGGCAGGCCCGGGAATCGATGTTTAAGATGGCTTTAAAAGATTAGACACAACATGGTATAGAAAGTTACCAATGGCTGCTTGGAGACAAAACGACCAAGGCAGTTTGCCTCTAAATGCCAATTGCTGAGGAATGAAGTCAGGGAAACCTCTATGGCACTTAAGTTCCGCTTGAAGGATTCAGGTTGACTACTGCTTGCTGGCTGGGGAATTCTGGGAGTTGAAGCCCACAAATCAAAGTTGCCAAGTTTGAAAAATACTGATCTAGATGCTTCTCTTATTCTCTTAATGGCAAGATGTGCCCATATATAGGTGCTCAAAACACACACACGGCTACCAGAGGGATACAGATTTTCCTCTGCTGTATCTCTTTGCTGCCATCTCATGGTTGTCTGGAGTTTTGCAGGCAGAGAGGGTAGCTCTGTTCTTTCACAGAGTGTTCTGGCCTACCATAACTTATTTTCAGCAGCCTTTTGCCTTGAGAAGAGAGCATTTCATCTAATTATATTACATACGTTGCCATGGAGAAAAGGGAAATATACATATGAGGTCCATTTTGGTTTTACCCTCACAGCAGCTGTGTGAAGTATAAGTTGAGTGACTGGCAAGGTTTCCCTGGTGGCCACATGGACCAACAACACTATGAATCAAAGTTTTCCCCAACCAAATCAGACACGCTGGGGTTTGCCACATCTCTTGATTCTACAGTTAACCTCTACTTGCATTTGTGGATGTGTGCATATCCACACATTTCAGCTTTATCCCTCCTTTTCCAGGAACCCCCACTCCATTTTTAACAATCTTATGAGTAGGTTAAGCAGAGAGGCAATGGTGGCCCAAGTCACTGAGCTGTGTGGCTGAGGGGAATTTGAACGTAAGCCTCCCCAGCTACACTTCTATACTGACTGTTGAGGTTCTCGGTGTTAAGAGCCAGTTATTTTGATTAAAGAAGCACGTTTAGACTCCAAAGCTGGTGAAAGTCAGTCACCCTTCCAGAGACCTATCCAGTCCTTTCTTCTAGCACATAACTTGATTCTTCCATGTGAAAGGTAAGCACCCCCTCTTTTCCCCCCTTTTTTAATGCATGTGGGTTCAGAATGTTTAAGAGTTTTTGTACATAGGGCACGGGTCTAGGACTTTACTCCAGGGATCTGCATTCTATTTCTGTCCACTGAGCCACTATGCAGCCTTGCGTAAGCCCTCTCACCTCTCACCCAGTGGCTGGGCAGTCTCTTTGGACAATAAGGGAGTGTGACTCTGCCTGCAGCTTGTTGCAAAAATGGCCCTTGTTGCCACAAAAAGATTTTACAGCTTGATTCATATATACAAGTGTCTGAAAAGTCAGAACAACAACCAATAGACGTTGGTTCAGACTTTCAGAATTAATGGATGGAAGAGAAGAAGGGCAGCTGGAGTTAAGGCACGCGGCCCTGTCCTCAGCGTCCTCATCTAGACATCCCCATACAGTCCTTGTGTACAACCGCCCAAATCTGAGAAGGTGAAATAAAGTGTAGAAGCTTCCATGTTCAGATTCTAGTGAAAGTGGCAGAATGAATGTGTAGAGGTGGAACTCTAGTGATTTTTTTCTGTAAATTTTGATTTTAAACGACTGAAGGGAGTTGGTGAATGGAAAGAGATCCTGAAGAGTGTGAGGATATTACTGGTTTCTTAGAGCTAATCTGTACAAACATCTTGCCCCAGCGTGAGTACAGGCCACTGACTATTTCTCAGCAGGAACTCATGATGCCACGCTCTGCCTGCTATGGATTCAAAGTAGTGTTTTCCTACATGTCTGTGCAAGTGGTGATGTCTGGTTCTTTGTTGTGCTTCATTTTGTTGTAGACATTGCTCTCTACCCTTCATCAGTGTTTCTCAAGCCTGGCAACTTTAAGATGTGTGGACTTCAACTCCCAGAATTCTTAAAGTTGCCAAGATTGAGAAACACTGCCCTTCATAATTATTTTTTTTACAAGTTCACCAGTGAGACAGTGAAAGGCTAGGGTTTTCCCCCCTTTTTAAAAAAATCACTGATGGAATGTGGAAATCCAGACTTTCCTTCTCTTTTTTAACCTTGTGAATTGACAAGAGTTCTGTCACTTTCTTCTTCAAATCCAAGTAACAGAAAATGGCAATAATGTTGTATGTTTTCTTCTTTTCTACCAATGGAAAGGTGATAAGTATGAGGGGGAGTCAGTGGCAAGGAACTTACACAAAAGGTCCATCAATGGAAATCACATATCCTCAACCCGAAGGAAAGCAATTCATGATTGCTTTTCTAGGCATGAGTGGGAGGAGTAAAGAAGCAGGGGAATTACAGGTTGTGGTAGGCCTGGCCTAGACAGAAAACCAGGACATTATTGTGGCAAAAGTGGAGAAAGAGGTTGAAGCTGGAAAGGGATTTCTTAAAGTGGCTTCATTTCTAGTCAGGAGCCAAGCAGCTTACGACTGCCATGCAGAAAAGCCCTTAGTTTCTTTTAATAGTCTGGGGTCCTCCATTTGAATTCAGATACAAAATAGTGTCTGGAGTGGGCAGAGCTAAATATTTGGCATCCCATAAGCCATATAATATAATGTCATGTACATACAAGTGCAAATTTACATGAGAATGAATTTAAATCTAGAATTTTCTAACAAAATAATTGGGGGGATTTTTGCTGCAGTAATAAAGTTGTGAGCACTGATTTTGGATGAAATAAAAAGATTAATTAGTACTCTTTGCATCTGAGCTTCAGATCTCAAGGATTTGAAGGATTTGATGGTGAGTAAGCCTGTAGGTGCGGTTTCCAGCTTTGGTGAAGATAATTGTTCTGTCTTTGCCAGATACAGATAACTCCTACTATCTGGGCAAACCTCTCCAGACCATGTTTATGAGCCTTCCTCATCCTTGCTTCTGCTCAATTATTGTCTTATTTGCACAGCTGCAATACATATATAGAGAGCCAGGTTGGTGTAGTGGTTAAGGCACCAGGCTAGAAACCGGGAGACCAGGAGTTCTAGCCCCGCCTTAGGCACAAAGCCAGCTGGGCGACCTTGGGCCAGTCACTCTCTCTCAGCCCTAGAAAGGAGGCAATGGCAAACCATTTCTGAAAAACCTTGCCAAGAAAACTGCAGGGACTAGTCCAGGCAGTTGCCAGGAGTCAACACTGACTCAAAGGCACATGGACACACACAGAAAAGTATTTAACAAGGCATTCTATGCAAACTTTAACTATAATTACAGGTAACCCCCAGAAAGCAAAAATAATTGATGTTGGGGAATTTCCTTGTCTCTTTAAAGGCAAATGACCATGTGACCAACTGATCCTGAGTAGGCCTTTCATAATGAGGGAAATGTTCAAGGTGGAGTTACTAGTTAGAGATGGAAGCTGTTAGTGTAGGGCAAGGCCTTTTCCAGCCTCTACCAGAGTGTCAATTTGAAATGATGTGCTGCTCTAAATTGTTGCCTTTGTGAGGTATCTTAGTTTACCAAAAGGTATCTTTTTCACTATTTTGTGGTCCATTCTGGTCCACAGAACAATCTGAATAAGCAACCACCACTTATGTTCAGTCAGGCAGAGGAAGGTTTTAGGGCAGAGCTTTCCAAACTTTTCATGTTGGTGACACACCTTTTAGACGTGCATCATTTCGCGACACAGTAATAACAGGGCTCCCCACCCCCCAGCCCATGCAATTGCCTCCTGGTTGGAAACCCCACCCCCCGGCCCATGCGATTGGCTCCCGGGTGGAAACCCCATCCCCGGCCCATGTCATTGGCTCCCGGGTGGAAACCCCGTCCCCCCCGCCCACGTGATTGGCTTCCGCCTTGGGCAGAGCAGGGTTGCCCTGCCCTGCCCTGCCCTTCCTTGCCTTTGCCAAGAAAAGCTGCGGTTGCAAGGCAAAAAAGCCTCGGATCACCGCAAAAAGTGACCGGGGGGGGTGCCCCGGGGTGGAAAATATCCGCGCCGATCAGCTGTGTGGTGGGGAGGAGGCGTGCCTCCACCTCCCGGCCGGACAGCTGATCATCATGGATATTTTCCACCCCCGGGCATCCCCCCACCGTCACTTTTTGCGGTGATCTGAGGCTTTTTTGCAAGCCGGCGGTGGCGCTTCCGGGTTGGCGTCCTGGAACCCAAAAGTGCTGATGGCCCGCCGCCACCGCGCGCTTCCAGGTTCTTGCGTGACACACTTGGGGCCCCCAGGCGACACAGTATTGTGTTGCGACACACAGTTTGGAAAGCCCTGTTTTAGGGTAAAGACCCAGAAGTTTCAGTCTCCCCAGATCCTGTGGTGATATATAACAGTGAAGAATAATGATGGATGTTGAGCCACAGTTTCTGCTAGACCAGGGCTTTCCAAAGTTTTTCCCACGGCGACACACCAACCGCCGTTGGTGTGTCGCCGCGGGAAAACCCAAAACTGATGATGATCAGCGCTTCCGGGTTGTGTGGCGACACACCAGACTGTGTGTGGCGACACACTTTTGTGTCGCCACACACAGTTTGGAAAGCTGTGTGCTAGACCATGGGGTTTATCTTTCTGTTTTACTGATTTTTGCACTGTGGTGTACATAGGTCATAATATTTTTACTAGGGAGTACTGTGGTGTTCTTTCTTGGTTGCATTTCTTTCTTTCCACCAGACTGCCTGAACATAGCTGGATTTTAGCTATCCCTATTCTTCCAATTTTTTTTTCATTCAGGTTTTCTAAATGCTGGATCCTAAGTATAGGGATGGGGGAGAAGTCCTGTATGGGGGAGAAACCATTGTGAAGTACTGTATATATCTGCCAAACAACATATACTGCAATCTACCCTCCCCCAGCACAAATATTACATGTGGAAAATAATGTAATAAAACTTCTAATAGGGTTTTAAACATCTAATAGACCTTCCCCTGCTGTGCAATATGGTCACAAAACTATTGCATGTGTATGCCGAAACTGTGCAGGGAAAAAAAGTATTTCCATAAACTGCTGAATTTATTTTAGCTGTTCTGCTGTTTTTCATTGTTGTTTTTATACTGTAATTCTTTAAACTGATTTGCCTACAACCCAGTAGATGGCAATTGTTGTGTTGTGGTTAAGGTGCTGGCCTAGAAAGCAGAAAACAGTGAGTTCTAGGCCTCCCTTAGGCATGAAAGCCAGCTGGGTGACTTTGGACCAGTCATCTTCTCTCAGCCCAACCCACCTCACAGGGTTGTTGTTGTGGGGAAAATAGGAGGCAGGAGAATTAGGTATGTTCGCCGACTTGAGTTATATATAAAAAAGACGGGATAAAATAACACAATTACAATTACAACAATAATAAAAATTAGAAGTTTAATGAACGAATGCTTCTGCATTCTAGTGTTTCCTTTTCTTTCTCCTGAAGCTCTTCCTTACGCAATGGACTTTCCTTCTGAGATCATGAAACCATAGAGAACACAACAGCCTGTATTGCCTCTCAGCCAATGAGTCACAACTAGAAGGTACAGCACATTCTGTGAGGGAGATTGTGGCTCTTTCCTGTTCCTTTCACATTTCTTTGCTTTCATCTCTCTATGAGCATTGCATATTACATCAGCAGCGTAACGCAGATTATATCAGCTTCCGTAAGACCATTTATAACCTCAGATTGCTGTTAACTTTCTTCACGCTAGCAATAAGTTGGTACTGTTCTTTGAAAGGTCATAGTTCTGAAAGATGGATAGGAGCAATACACAATACTGTAACTTCTAATGCTGGAAGATTTTATTTTCAAGATCAAGATTTTATTTTCTTTTTTGGCCAGCAGTGTTGGCCCCAAAAGACAAGACACCTGTCAGATAACTAGTAAATGCACAGATGGCTTCCAACAAGTAAAATAGCAGATTCAGGGACAGGGACAGACAATAAATTCCCCTTTTTAAAATCAGTTCTCACTGGCTCTGTTTGGCATATTTATTTGAGCACAGCACTGGCCAAAGAATTAAGAAACTATTATGAAAAGAGAAGCCCAGACTTTGGGAAATTTATTTATTTATTTTATTTTATTAAATTTATATTACCAATATAAATTTGGTATAAATGAAATGCAAAAGAGAGAAGCAGCATTTTTCCAGACAGAGAACAATTAAAATATAAGCTCTTCAGGTGAATAAATGGTTCAGTCAGCTAACTCATTGCTCATTTCCTGCCACCCATATTGCTTGTTGATAGGTGGGTGGTGAAAACATGCCCTTACCGGCAGCTGTTAGGAGGCAGGGATAGATCAGTCAGCATTGTGCAAACCAGCACATGGCTGCTGACTGGCTAGACCTCTTGGGATAGATGTAGTCATCTGACATCATCCAAGGCTCATCAAGAGCCACACATTTGCCAGTGTGCTCTTGCTATTTGCTGAGATAGGCAAAAGG
This sequence comes from Charina bottae, assembly GCA_023362775.1. NCBI lineage: Eukaryota > Metazoa > Chordata > Lepidosauria > Squamata > Charinaidae > Charina > Charina bottae. The sequence continues at coordinate 80,435,930 of JALMGJ010000003.1, read as the reverse complement.
AAATGCTTCTTCAGGCAGTGCATAGTTAGATGATGGAATGCGTTGCCATATAGGATGTAGAGAATTTAGATGGCTTTAAAGGGGCTTTTATCTGATATAGCAGGTCACTTAAGCCTCCACCTCTTCAGCTCGAGCCATGAAAATCGGCAGAAGAGGCCCTCTTAAAGATGCCTTACTTTCAGAAGCTGTCTATTGGGCAAATGAGAACCAGGCTTCTCCTACTATTTCTCCTCCTTCTCTTTATATTTATATGAGACGATTTATTTATTAAGAGATATATTGGTTATGGGATGAGCTCAGCTTCACTCTTTCTACCATTAGGAAAATGTAGACTCTCCTCCTCAGGCAGGCCTTTTCCGTTTAAATTAATTGCCATTCTAACTGTTTTTATCAGATTTTAACTGTTTATAGCATTTTCCCCTATTTGAGTGCCCGCTGGGCAGAAAGGCAGGTGAGGCATATATATGAGTATGTTTGTTACAAGGTGGGCTCTTGCTTCTCTGCTCAGTTTTTTTCAGGTTGTGTTGAGGTGTACTTGTTAGCCAATCATTTCACAAGTTACAAGGGAAAGTACACTGCCAGAAGGAAAAGAGCAGGACTTTGTCATGGAGACACAATGGAGAAAAGGAACACCACTAAATTTCTTTTCATTCCTGTCTATTGGGAATGAGCAAAAGGTCTGTGGTTCATTTTCACCGACACCAGCAGCGTATATGTTATTTATTACATAAACCTGTCCCCTATTCTAAGTTTGGAGAACTTTCAAAGTGAGTCGCACCAAATAAAACATGCCTAACAAAACAAGTAATGAAAAGATTGGAGTCAGATATCAACAGAACATTGAGGAACACATTGCGCTGAATCCCTAGCACTTTCATGTAGATGTTAAACAGTACAGAACATTCTCTTGTTATTGCTGTGGAGCAGAGCAATGTCCCCAGCAGCACGTTCTGGAAATATTCACCAAGATAGGAGGAGAACCATAAAGATGCACACACCCTTTACTACGTGCAAACATCAAATGAAGCCTTTGTAGCATTAACCGCCCAGAGTCGTGCTCTGAGTGAGATGGGCGGTGACTAAATTTGAAAAATAAATAAATAAATAAATAAATAAATAAATAAATAAATAAATAAATGTGTTACAATTTCATTATTTTGCCTTCAGTGCTTAACTCAGAATAATCCCTGCCAACGTATGCTTTAATGACGGCTGAACACTGGCTGCTTGAGTTCTAATGTCTGCAGTAGCAAAACTTCAGCTTCCATGTGAGCCCAAAGTACAAGTGTCTGCTGCAGCTGGTGTCATTTGGAGGTGGGGGAGAGGGAAGCTTCTCCAGGCTTGAACAGGGCAAGAGTGTCCTTTCACCTGAGCTTATCTTTTGATATCGTTTGCATATGCACCCATATATGTTTTTTCCAGATTTACTTTTTAAAATCCTGATGGGACTTTAATACCCTTTTCCTTGCAAACTTCAGAACACTGCTCCCTCCCCGCACTTCCCATTCTAGAGCTATTGGGCACTTTTTCGGCCAGTTTGGATAATGCATTTCTCAGCAGAGTGTTGGTCTTTCTCCTTGTGTAGATCTTCTGGAGTTAGCAGGGGCTTTGCTCACCAGATACAGGTGATAATCTCTAACCATCTGTCTGGTACTAATTACTCTGTCCTTGAACTTTCCCTGTCTTGTTTCCAATGCTGTGGAAGTTATCTTTTATGCTAATGTTCACTTTTCAAGACAGAGAAAAGGAAATAAGTCTTTAAGCATATAACTGACTAACCTTTGTTGCCAAGTTGGAGGCCAAGATAAGAGGTGTTGGAAAATATCTGTGAAGCAGTCAGATTGGATAGCTCTTTTTAGATTATTAAATGATCCCTGAAATGCTGTCTGAGAACCAGGGCAAGCCACACAGACTTTAAAAGACTCCAATTTTTACTGTTTGACCAAATATTTGCAGCAAATTGGGATTTGTCATGTGTACATAGGGCAACAAACCATAAGCCATTCTGTCTGGTGTTTATATGTATGATAATGTATTTGTCAATCCCATTGTTTATACACTGGAACAACATAATTTAGTGTTTTATGTGTACACCGTTAAAAATACATATATTAATTGGCTGATCCATTCCAGTATCAGGCATTTCCCAAAGTGTTTGAAACCATAATCTATTACAGCATTAATTACACATGCATAGTTTTTTTATTGTAAGCCGCCCAGAGTCCCCCGTTGGGGGAGCTGGGCGGTCATAAAAATTTAAACAATAAGTAATAAAATAAATAGTTTGTCAACCTCATATTACTAGAGTAACAGTATTATCCAACCATGGATTTTGGATTTTTTCCTCCTATGGCCCAACACAAATATGAATGTTATTAATGGTAATAGAAATTTCAAGGATTCATATTTTTAAATAATCATAATCTAGAAACAAATAAAGGGTTCTCTCTTTTATATAAATATGTCAGGAAATACTCTTCATTTTCATTGTATATTTGTAAAATACTGATGATGAAAATGATTTCTATTGCTATTTTTAAAATTTGTATGCCATTCCTTACATGGTTTCTCAAGGAATGCTGAAATATATTTCATATCATTCTTCCATATGCATTACTCTGGCCAGTTCTAAGAATTGAAAACAAACATAATATTTGGCTGGAAAGATAAAAACAACTCTAAAACAAGAATCCTGTGCATACAAATCATCTCTTTATATAGGCTGACCATATTTCCTTGAGACAAAAACGGGATATTGGGATGGCAAAAATGGGACGGGGTTAAACTTATGTAATATTCTGTATTCATGAAAAAGTAAGACAATAAAAAAAGTTTTTAAGAGTGTTTAAGATCTATTTGCTGTTCCTTAAACAGATTACTGTATATATAAAAACATTTTTGTTTTCATTAAAATGAAGAAGTTTTATTACATGAACATATTGAGCTAACAATTATTCTTCAGTGACAGAACTCATACAAAAAATTAGGTAGACGTAGAGGGGACTGTATTTGACAGGAGGCGAATGGGGAAAGCACAGCTCACGGGCTTTGTTACATCACGGATCGCAGGAAGGAGGGGCGGGGGGAGAGAAGAGAGGCAGGGAAGGGAGGATTCAAGAACTCCACGCCTGGCAAGGCTTCTCTTCCTTCTGCCTTCCCTCCTCCTCCTCCTGCTTTTTTTTTCTCCCTCTTTCTCTCTCTCCCACAATCCCAAACGAAAGACTCTCTCTTGCTGAGCTGGAGAAGTAATCAGTTTCACTCCTGAAAAAAGGGGGAGGGATCACATCCCGAACGCATTTTAATAAAACAAACAGAGAGCAGAGAGCGACCAGCTAAGAGCACAGCAGAGGCGGTGGCAAAGATCTCTCTCCCCGTCTCTCTCTCCCTCTCTCTCTCTCTTCCCACCTTCCTTGCCCCTCTCTAGTCTCACCCAACATCAGGCACCTCAATCAAGCACTTTTTAAATGATAATTGCATCTTGGCTGAATCAATCTTGCCATGCCTGACATTTTGCTAATTTTTTAAAAAAAACGGGACAAAATTGACATTTATATTAAAACGACAGGACGTTCGGGAAATGTGGAAAAAAACGGTACTGTCCTGTTTAAAACGGTACGTATGGTCAGCCTACTTTATATAAGGAATAATATCCCTGACGCTAATACAGTTGGTGGAATTCTATGCCAGGTGTCCACGATTATTCTTGTTGCTGCATTCTGAACCAAGAGACGTTCTTCCAAAGAAGCTTCAGGTAGAGTTTCTTATAGATCTCCAATCCATACATAATGATTTAAAGACAGGGGTCTAATTTTACAGGCACATTTGGGATTTTGAGAAAACACCATGAATGTAATTTTGTAACATGATGTCATAGTGGAGGCAGTCCATCATAAAAATCCATTTTCACAGAAACTGAATTTCAAAAAATTAACCATTCTCCCTTTGAACCATCAATTTTCTGCTCCAACAGAAATCTAGTACAGAGAAGGAATGCTCTGTAATGAGTTTCAGAGACAAATTACATACCCAAGACTCTGTAGACATCCAAAAAGACAAACCTCTGACTCTTGTACCTCCAATTATTTCTCATTCAGACCAACCCTAAACAAACTCTATCTCATTCCACATCTCCAGCAAACTCTACAATCATTTCTTTTTGACATTGACATGCAGTCATTCCCCCAATTTTCTGCCCCTCACATCTTCACAAACCTCCCTAATTTTTCTCCTATCAGGCTGCCCTGGCGGCCTTCTTAATCCTTTCCATTGTCCTAATTCTTATCTTCTTGCTTCTTCCTTCTGTAGCCCTCCCCAGTCTAATCTCTGCTCCTTCCACTATTCCATTATATTGCACTGCTTCCTCATCCCACTGTATCAAGTCTGTTACCACTAATTCTTTTCAAGATCACCACCCCTCCCACCTCCCTGTTATCCCTGTATTGTTCAAAGCAGGCAATTAGTATCTGTCCTTTTTTTCTGACAAGTATCTGGAGGAACACTTGGAAGTGAAGTGCTGACTCTTCTTCCTAAAATGTATCTTGTCCTCAGACCCTTAGATGCATTCCTTGGAATAAAGAGCAGATCTTTATATTGAAGGGTTATTGGGCACCTGGGGGGGAAATGGAAGATACTGGCTGCCCTTGTATATGTGTATGTGAAATTTATATGATTATTCAGAGAAGTGGTAGGCAAGCTGTCTTTAAGGAAGCTCTCCTGTCCTTGCTGAAACTCTCACTGGGGAACTCTTGGAGTCCTCCGCCCACAGTTTGACAGCCATGGGCATCAGAAAGTGAAAGATTAGCAGGAGTTCATACCATTTGTAAAGTAGGTTACTGGAAGTGATTCCATTACACTTAGCCTAGTGAAGAATGCTCAGTTCTGGAATTTGTTCACTACAGAGAAAGCAGATATTTCCGAGGAAGTGAGAGCTTTTGCTATGTGCTCTTTTGGATACACAGAGTTTGAATGACTCATTCAGAATTTAGCAAGAATGGCAACAATTGCTTGGTTCTGTATTCAGTGGAAGACTGGTCTTACCAAGTTCCCGTATGTAAACTGTAAGACTAATTTGTGCAGAGGAAACAGTGATCTTTCTTCCCTATTCAAACAAAACTACGGATGATCCTTAGAGAGAAGTAGATTCATGCCTGCATGTCATGGCCAATAATCTGTACCTGCTTGCCATCCTTTCTTCTGATGAAAGCACATTCCATTTTGGTAATATGTTTTAATTCAGAGTTCAGTATCAGATCTTCAGAGTAATTTGGTTAGTTCTGCTTCCTTATTTTTTTATATATAATTTTTATTGAGAAAGTGTTTTATACAGCATTAAAAAGTACGGAAACATAAAGAAAAGATTAGAAGAAAGAAAAATATAAAAGAAAAAGTGAGAAACAGTAAAAGTCAAGGAAAGGTATGGGACCAGGTTACCTACGGGACCACCTTGTCCCCAGTACGTCATCCTGTCCCACCTGATCATGCAGAGAGGGCATGCTGCGGACCCCGTCTGTAAGAAAGTTCCATCTGGCGGGGTCCAGGAGATGTGCCTTCTCTGCAACAGCACCCGCCCTTTGGAATATCTTGCCCCCGGAGGTGAGGTTAGCCCCATCGCTCCGGACCTTCAGGAAGAACTTGAAAACTTGGCCCTGCCACCTTGCTTGGGGCCGGGAGGGGAATAGTCATTCTTGGGGATGGCTAGTGCCTTAGAATGCTCCTCACATACTTGGATGGAATCAGATCTTCTTACCACATCTGCCACTTAGACTCTACTCTTATCTTTTTAACTATTTAATAATTGTATCTTATTTTATATATTGCATTTGCATTTATGTTTTTGTTTTAATAGTTCATCTTGTTGTAAACCACCCAGAGTCCCTCCTGACGAGGGAGATGGGCAGTGATAGAAATTTGATGGATGGATGGATGAATGAATGAATGAATGAATGAATGAATGAATAAATAAATAAATAAATAAATAGAGGAAAGAAGAATGAAAAAGAAAACTATCTAAAGAAGTGACTTCCGATCTTCTTTGCAGCAGTTACAAACATGATTGTTACTGTGGAGTCCTTGGTGCTCTCTGAGCCTTGTTGTTTTCTTGCAGTGCTGAAGATGTTGCCTAGCCTGGCAATGAAACGTCTGCAAGAAAACAACAAGGCTCAGAGAGCACCAAGGACTCCACAGTTCAACCCTGAGCTACAAATATTCTCTTCGATGATTGTTACTGTTTCTGCCCTCTCAAATCACTGTACATATCATGGTTTCCTTCTTCCCATAAACAACCCTTTTTAATCAGTAAATCCCGAAATCATCAATTCATTGTTGTCCATTTTCAATAAAAAATCCATAAAGGGTTTCCGGTCTTTTATAAAAGTAGTTATTGTTCCTTCTCTAAGAAGGTACGTGCTTTTTATTTAATTAAGTCAAAGAAACTCAGAACAAACGAAGTCCCCCCCAAAACTGGTCCCTTTGTCCATTTAAAATCTTTTATAATCCAAGCTCTTAATATGTTTTTTGCTGCAAGTTAATTTTTATATTCTTGTAATTTTTCCTTTTCCTTCTCTGTTAATCACGCCGCTGGCCGTAGGAACACTCACCAGGTGGTCCAATTAAATTGCTGCTCCGAAGGTCTCTTTTAGCTGTTAAATAATTATAATCCAAAGTGATTTAGAAAGTTTAGTTTGATTGGACCCAGTACCCATTAAAGGCTCCGCTGAGGCTGCAAGCCTGATCTTCCTTCCTTCCTCGACTCCTGGCGCCTTACTCGCGCTGTGCCTGCAGAGTCCCTCCGGGTCCTGCAGGTTTCCTCATGAGCAGCTGGCTTCTGGAGCACATGTGGGCAATCTCTTCGGCTTCTCCTTGTCCAGAGAAGCTGTGCTGGCCTGGGCTTGTTGTCCGGTCGCGGTTCCAGCCTCGGCGTCGTCTCTGAGATTTCAGAGACGCATCACTCTGCCATTTTCTCCACCTGGGAGTCTGGTTAGTTCTGCTTCCTCAATACATATACTAATCAAAATCACATGTATAGTGTAAATTAAATAAACATACTGATAAAGGCTTCCAGAATACTGTCAACATTATTGTTTTTAAATGCCAGCAAAAATTGATAAAGTATATAACATGGAAGGTTAGTTTTGAACATATCAAGATTGAAAAGTAAACCAAACCTTGTGCATTTTTTTCAGTGGTAACAGAAGAAACAACATGGATTCCTGGACAAAGGAGCAGTGCAAGGACAGGAGGTAGTCCCTATGACCAAGCTGGGTCTTGGCTGCCCTCCCATCTAAGTTCTAATCAGTGTAAAAAAGTATGGGAGATTCTAAATTGGTCCCCTTTCTCTTTCAGGCCATAAAGGGATGCGGTGGCTCAGCGGGTTAAACTGCTGAAGCTGTAGGGCTGCTGGTCAGAAGGTCGGCAGTTCGAATCCCTGCGCAACGAGGTGAGCTCTCGTTGCTAGTCCCAGCTCCTGTCGACCCAAACAGTTCGAAAGCTTGCGAGTAGATAAATTGGGTACCACCTTAAGTGGGAAAATATGCTGGCGTCCTGTCGGGGGTCGGTATCCACCAGACGGAAGATCTCTTCGAATGGCGGCGGTTACGACAGATCCCGGAAGCAACAACATCTACAGGACGTCAGCAGCCAGCTCCGACGCAAGGCACCCTGAGACTTGTAGTCCGGAAGCCAGGAAGAGTCGGTTCCCTTACCCCCTCCCTTTGCGCGTGGATTAGAAAAAACGTATAACTGAAATGTATAAACGATGTATGTAAGCCGCCCAGTCCTCCGCTAGGGAGGAAATGGACGGGGTATAAATACAAGTATAAATAAATAAATAAATAAAATAAATAAAGGCCAACAGTCCACTGAGTCTACTGTTGGCAATGGACTATAGGAGGCCTGGCCTACTCAACTCGTAGAGGGAAAAAAGCCACATTGATCAATTAAAAATAATCATGGGCCACACCAGTTAGCTGTTTGGCAGTTAGTGGCATGGTGGCTGCGATGGAGCTGGCAGTTTCGGTAAGGCCTGGAGGTACTGGAGGTGCTCAGCAGCATGTCTTTTGGGACAGCGGTGGATCCTTCCTGGTGGCAGTGACGTTTGGCAGTGCTGGATTTATTGAGTTTTTTCAAAAACACTGGGGGGCCACATAAGGCTGCTTGGGGGGCCACGTGCGGCTCATGGATTGTGTGTTGTGCAGGCCTGTACTATAGCTATTTTTTCGATACCAGGGTGGTTTGGATGGTTGATGTCTCACAAAGAAGGCTTCTTCCTTCCAGTCTTGGTTTTGGTTTAGTATATTACATTAACCCAGTAATTGTGGCTTATAACCAATAGTTTATTAGATTGTTGTGGAAACCAAGCTAGTTGAGATTTATTTTATTTACAATTTGCAAACCAGATCAGAGAATGATAATGCTATTGCTTGTAAATTGAGGGACGGTTTATGGTTGTACACATTTTTCCTGTTAAATCCTATAAAACTCTAGATTTACTTGAATGCAGAAAGAAAAAAATATATGAACCAAATATGTGTGGTATCTCAGGATAATGTTCACCAGAAAAGCAGTGTTTTTCAGTGTTGCATTACTGAGTCATTTGCAATCCTAAATTTCTTCATTTTAAAGTGAATTGCACTGCATTCGGTAAGACTAAGATTCCAATTCTATGTACATTGTCTTGAAGGTGAGTCCCACTGATGTCAGAACTGGCGTGTAAGTAAGCATTCATAGGATCAAGCCTTTACTGACTTTTGAGTATAGGACTATAATCTTAGATAACTGGTTCTCTAAGGTTCTAACATTACAATACTGTATTCACATCACATTGCATGTAGTAAGAACTTTGTGAATTTTAGTGATTTGACAAAATTCACATATCAGAAGACCTTCAAGACTCAATATGATGTTCTTACTGCCTGGACTAGTCCCTGCAGTGTTCTTGGCAAGATTTTGCCATTGCCTTCTTCCTAGGGCTGAGAGAGAGAGTGACTGACCCAAGGTTACCCAGTTGGCTTTGTGCCTAAAGTAGGACTAGAACCCATGGTCTCCCAGTTTCTAGCCTGGTGCCTTAACCACTGCACCAAACTGGCTTTCAATTCTTAATTTAATGTCCCTTATTTTGTTGTTAATTTAGCATTTTCTATTTTGTTGTTTACAAAATTTGCTTCCCCTTTTCCTGAACTGTTTATGGCACAGTAGAGTTGTGACCAACTTGATGTCAGTCTTATCTGATATATAGAAAGAGAGGCTAATTCTATGCAAGTTGCCCATTGAGTTTAGCATGCAGGGCTTTATTCCAGCTAGGACTGCTGTATTCATTAGATTAATAAGTAGCTATACTCGTGCTTCTTCAAAGTCCATAGCGAACCTATGCCCTCGCTGTGGGAGGTTGTGCGGATCCAGAATTGGCCTTTATAGTCACTTACGGATCCACTGTTAAAATTTTACCTTTGGAAGACAATCTTACTCGGCTACGAGTGATCGCCAATGATGATGATGAAGTAGCTATAATAAATAGGTTAATGAAATTGGCACAACAAAGATATTGTTGCATAAATTAAGACTCTTGGCTCTTCTTGAGATGTATGTATTAGGGTTTGTAGATTTCTGTCGGTTACATGCATTATCTCAAGGGCATTATATATAGTTGCATAGATTTTAAAAAAGGCTACAATCTTCCTAAGAAGGGATGCATAAGATTATATGGTAAAATACAGAAAAAGGTCACACCTCACAAGTATAGATTAGCATACAGGCAAGCTTTTTCCAACCCATTGCCTTTCAGACGTGTTGGACTTCAGTCTACAGACACAAAAGACAGTGGGTTGGGAAAGTTTGATAAAGATTATGATGACCCACTTTCAAACATCTCTTAGAGCATAAAACCAATGGTTTATCACTGCAAATAATACTGTCTGGAAAATAATCACTCTTCTTCATATTTCTAGTTGATTTACATGACCATGTGAGCCATGACATACCAAGCGAAGCCAAGATCTTATAGTTTGGGGTAGTCGTGTGTAATGTAATATGTAGAACTCCTGAAGTTAGAAAGCTGTTCAGCAGAAGGTCCTGCCTGGTTATTTGTTATGACTGTCTGAAGTCTGTGTCACCCGTTGCTGAAAGCAAATTCCCAAAGAGCATTTACCTTTCCCCTACTCATGGATGATAAATGGCACATCTCTTATCAACTACCTTTGTAAAGAAAGACAGATTGTGGTGAAGAAAGTGTCCCTACTTAAGGTTTATAGCTGCAGTAGGGCCTGCATCAGCTCATGTCTGCAGGCACATCAGTGGAGAGCAACCACATAGGTGGTTGTAGATTTTCTGTTTCATTAAGGATTTCATGCTATAAAGTTTTATGACCCAGCTGAGTTTCTTATTGATCTTTAGTGTTTGTAAATATTCTGTGAACTGAAGCATAGTCCTGGTGACTTGGGGCATCCAGATTAAGTTGTCAGCAATCATAAAGGGACATCAGCAGGCCTACAAGGCATGTCATTTTTGTATCTGCACCTGTCATTGTAACGTGTTACTCAGCTGTCATCCACAAGATAGAATTCTTACAGTGAAGTATTCAGGGAGTAGCTAATGCCTAAGCCAACCTCCTCTAATTTGAGGCCCCTTCAAATTCTGCAATAAAATTATTGCAAAAAAAAAAAAAAATTATCCAGCCTGAGAATTGTGCGAGTTGAAATCCACACATTTAAAGGGTATCCAGCTTGGGGAAGACTATGTTAGGCAGAGCTGGAGGGAAAGTGCAGACAAACTATACAGATAGAGGAATCAATTTCTTGGATTCTCAGTTTTCCAGTCTTAAATTTGGCGCATTAGACTGCCAGCAGGCTGTTTGGCTCATAATTATAAACTGGCGGGAAATGAAACTGGCTTAAGAAATCCCTTTCCAGATTTCAACCCCTTTCTCCACTTTTGTCACAAGAGTGCCCTGGTTGTCTGTCCAGAACATGCTTATCATAGCCCCTGATTAGTCAATTCCCTTGCTCCTTTGCCTTCCCACCATTGCCAGGAAAGCAAGCAGCAATCACTTTTCTTTCCATAGGCAGCGTTTTGAGGATATGTGGTTTCCATGCATAGAAACCTTTTTTTACTTTAACTCCCCCTTGTACAGTACATGACCCCTTCCCATCTGTTGTATCTGATGATGGACTGGTAAAAAGAATTTTATCCTTTTTCTGGCCACTTGGGCTAGAAGGAAAAACTCGCAGAACTCTGGCAATGCTACCTGGTTAAAAAAGAAAGTTCACGTTTGTTGTAAAAGATTTTCAAAAAAGATTCAGAGTGGATAGGCAGCACAGTAGCTAAGATAAAATAGCCATGGAGGACAGCAAGTGCAAAAGCTGGGTTGCAGTTAAACCTAAAAAAAACCAAGATTATGGCAACCAGCTTGATTGATAACTGGCAAATAGAGGGAGAAAATGTGGAGGCAGTGACAGACTTTGTATTTCTATGCGCAAAGATTACTGCAGACCTGACTGCAGCCAGGAAATCAGAAGACGTTTACTTCTTGGGAGGAGAGCAATGACGAATCTTGATAAAATAGTTAAGAGCAGAGACATCACACCGACAACAAAGGTGCGCATACTTAAAGCAATGGTATTCCCCGTAGTAACCTATGGCTGTGAGAGCTGGACCATAAGGAAGGCTGAGCGAAGGAAGATAGATGCTTTTGAACTGTGGTGTTGGAGGAAAATTCTGAGAGTGCCTGGGCTGTAAGAAGATCAAACCAGTCCATACTCCAGGAAATAAAGCCAGACTGCTCACTTGAAGGAATGATATTAAAGGCAAAACTGAAGTACTTTGGCCACATAATGAGAAGACAGGATACCCTGCAGAAGAAGCTGATGCTAGGGAAAGTGGAAGGCAAAAGGAAGAGGGGCCGACCAAGGGCAAGATGGATGGTTGATATTCTGGAGGTGACGGACTTGACCTTGGGGGAGTTGGGGATGGTGACGGCCGACAGGAAGCTCTGGCATGGGCTGGTCCATGAAGTCACGAAGAGTCGGAAGCGACTGAACGAATAAACAACAAAAAAGCATTTATCCAGGTTGGGCTTTCTTCGGGCCCAGGCTTTACATAAATGGTAACATACAATGTCAACATTCTGATTGATCCCAACATCCATTGCTTCCTTCAGGTGATTTCTAAGGGAATAATGATTCAATCATAATGGTTCTCTATGGCCAAAATCCAGTTCTTTCCTCTGTCCTCAGTCAATCTGGTCTCTTTTCTTAGGACATCTCCTTAGTTAAATCATTCCTATCTAAGAAAGGGTGAAAGGTGTGGGAAGAGGAGAGTCTTTAGTTTATTTCAGATTTCTTTGGTCATTGTTATTAATAGCTCTAAATCTGCAATTTCCTTAACAAAGACTTATTTATTTACTTATTTTTTGGATGTAATATGCCACCAATGCCAAAGTATACCGTGATACTAGATATGATACTGGCAATTTTGCAGTTCCAAGGCTCTGGTCAAGTACAGCTCAAGCAACATAAATGGACAGAAAATTGATTCAAAGAAATCTCAGGTACAAATCTTCCTGAAAACTCTGTTCTTCTAAATCGTCATCAGTATCATCACCACGTTTGCTTTACTGCTTCCTATTTTTTCATTGTTCATCTCATGGAATGCACATCACTTGCAGTGACCTGACCATTGCTAGTCCAGATGAACTTAAGTCCTTAGTATAAAATCCTCCCATATGTAGATGGGGAACTTGGATTCCCTTGCAGATCTGAATATATGTATAGGTTCAAGTGGAGAACGGTGTCCTTCCCTGTATATTTGATCCAGGTACAGTGGGGCATTAGATAAATATTCATCTGAAACTAGATGAATAAAATTAATTTTAATCTAAATAGATGTTGGCATGTATTTAGGATTTTGGGAAACCCCCAAATGCAGCATTTTCTGTCACGGGGCCTCAAAATACTTTAATGGAGTTTCAAAAGTAATTGATACAATTCTTCCCAGCGTTACCAGAACTTGCTGTGCAGAACAGCCGTTTTCTGCCAGACAGACAGCAATGCTTCCCAAATATTGCACAGTGTTATTTTTACCCTTGTACTGACAAGGCAGGAGAGACCATTGCCACATCGCCTGGTTCCACATGGTTTCAGTACGGGCAAAGGCCATCAGCACACGGACTTTGGTTCTTAGAGGTGAATGGTCTGATGGTTGCTGGCATGGATTTGAGATTACATAATAAAAGCGGCAGAAGCCTCATCCAGAAAATGATTGCTCTTAGTGGAATTGGGAGGGGGAAACAATAACAACAACACGTTATTCTGTTGCCATTTGGGTGATGGAGACTTTCTTTTTCTTTCCTCATTTTTTAAATTAGCTTAAGTAGCAAGTACTGGATGTCTCTGAAGCTAGTGGTGGGAAAAGTTTTAATGAGTGTAGTTTGAGAAATTTAATGAAGGATTTGACCGAGAAAGAAACTATGCCATCCTCCTGATATTAGAAGCCACCAGTGGATGTGACCTTTTGGGAAGTAGTTGGCTTGGATAGAAGAATGAAAGCCTGGAAAAATGCAGGAAAACATTGTGGAGGGAGGGATATTAATTTCTTCTCCCACATCTTCCTACCCCACAACTGCCACATACACTCTTCAAATTTCCTGGAAATCTGACACCTTTAAAAAGAACCCAGGGATGGAGAAGGGGGGGGGGGGAAACATGATTTCCCTTAATTTCCCCCCTTTTCTTCTAGGCTTTATATCTTTTGATAAGAGACAACATGGGTAAGAATGAATTAGGTTCCAGCTCAGTATGCCCTTCCTTTGCTATAGAGAGAAATGTAAAGGGAAGAGGAAGTGTGACTATTTCCCCAGTAAATTAATATGAATTTTCAGGAAATAATCACAATGCAATCAGGACCCTTGGAAAAGCAAGGAACTTTCTCAACACATACATACAGAGTTGTTTGCCAGAGATGAAGACCACTTCCAAACTTTATGAATATGTGGAGGCTGGTGCACATGAGCCCACTCTATTCCCTGTGTGGGCTGACAGTGCATCTAGAAGTGGCTAAAGAGAAGGTGCAGGTGGGAGTGGAATCAAAACATACTGCATTTGAGTAGTTTTAAAAACACATAACCTTAGCATAGAACAGAACTGTAAATATCAAAAAGTGTACTTTGATAGAATTCAATATTTCATCTATTTGTTCCCCAAATTAGGAATTCTCCTTTATTCATTTTGTGCTGAAGTGTCAGTGAGTTTTTTTCCTCCTCCTACAGTAACATTTCAGCAGAGACAGCAGGCAAGAGAGTGGGTAAATCAAACTTCCTCAAGCTGGCGCCATGCAGATATGCTTGGATTACAGCTTCCATCCCATCAGCCATCACTGGCTATGAGCGATAGCACTTTAGTCGTCATGTCTGGAAGGCATCAGATTCAAGAAGGTTCCAGTAGATGTTGGCTGCTTTTCCATTTCCATCATTCCCTTCATCACACAAAACTGTAAGCAGAGATCAATAAGGTTTAACCCTGTAATCTGTCTGTTGAAGTACAGCAGAGTTCAGCTCACAAAATATGTGAAGCAAGAATGAAGATAAGAAGGAAAATCTCACTGTGCTCCTCTCGGCAGATTTAGGAGAGGAGCTTCAAGGATTAGGAAGAAGAATTCATCTATTGGCTTAAACCCAGTACTACTTTCTTGCATTAACACTTTTGCCTTTCATTTTTGGAAGGGTGCGCTCTGCATCAACATCTCATGCACTGCAGCAGAAAAAGGGTGTAGTCAAAACATCTACAGTATGAGATACAACAAAGAAGATGCCAGACTTTGTCCAACTCACATAATGCTCCTTTTCTATCAGGATTCTCTGGTTTGTTCTCTGCTGTTAGGAGTTGTAGGACTCCTCAGAAAACCTCTATTGTTCTCTCTGGCAAGGAAGAAATGGTAAAACAAGGTAATTGTGTGAGTCTCTGAGCTCATTTGCCAATGTGGAGGTTCAAGGATGTGGAAGTTTACCAATGTCTGCTCCCATTACCAGCACCTAGCATAATTGAGAAAGGGAAGTAGAAGGTAGGAAAATGAAGAAAATGCCGCTTGCCCATCATTGTGTAAGACAGTGCCAATCCTGCTGCTTGTCCAATATAGGGATCATATATGCCTTGACTGTGTTTTGATCTATGGATGGAGGTGCCGTCCACACCAAACAATCAGTTATTCTATCTACATTTACCATTTCTGAGCCCCACAGGATAAATTTTATGAAGAAGGGAGGGATCTGATCTGGAGAAGTTACTTCAGATGAATGCAAAATATCCAGATATATCCCCAAACTTAGGGGAAAAGATCTCTCTCCCTCTCTATCTTTCCTCCCTGCGAAATCTAGGATCATATCTTACCATTGTAGATGCTGGAAGGTATTCGTCTCATTGGAGAACACAGCTGTCTTCTACTATATACAGTGCTAGTCAGTGCTTCCCCCTTGCAATTGTATGGGCCTCAACAAATCACCTTCCATGCAGACATTGGTACTGAGCTTATAGTCATTGTCTACATATTTTTAAAAAACTTAGAGACTGGAACAGGGAGACAGTTTGGTGTAGAGGTCAAGGCACCAGGCTAGAAACCGGGAGACCAGGAGTTCTAGTCCTGCCTTAGGCACAAAGTCAGCTGGGTGACCTAAGTGGTCAGTCACTCTCTCTCAGCCCTAGGAAGAAGGCAATAGCAAACCACTTCTGAAAAACCTTGCCAAGAAAATTGCAGGGACTTGTCCAGGCAGTCGCCAGGAGTCAACACTGACTCAAAGGCACAAAATACAATGATGGTGGTGGTGGTGGTGGTGGTGGTGGTGGAGGACTGGAACATATCGTTCTGGAATATATAGTTGCTTTGCTGCTCTTGAACTCCATTTTGCATTCTGAAAGAAGCTGAAAATATCCCCCATTCATGCATTCTTCTCAGACCTATATTTCCTTCTATTTCCCAGCCTTGGATCAATTTTCCATTTGGGCATCTTTTTTTCCATTAAAAGAAATGCAGACAGTACAGAAGGCACTTAGATTCAAATAGCTGCATGCAGCTGTCAAATTGAATATTATACAGTATTTGTCAATAATTCCAAACAGGAAACATTACAGCCCTGTTTGCTAAGTAAAAAAAAATAATAACAACACAGAGATGAGCTCAGAATGGTCCCCCTCCTAGTCTGGCTTAAGCAATGCAGTAATACACCTCCATGAATAGACCCGTATTTCTACACCTTGATCGGCTGACCTGCAATAGGCCAGACTGAGGTCAGCTGTCTGGTAAAGAGGATTATATTTTTCAACACAGATAAGATACAAAAGCAAGAAAGGTATTAGCAAGCTTAGAATGCATAGCAACACTATGCCAAGAGTGCTAAGGGTCCTATAATGGGGTAGCGGGGTCCTACAATGGGTAGTGTGGCAATGCAAAATGAGTAGGCCAGGATTTTTTTTTTTGTAATTTCTGTCCTGGAGTTTGGACGGCATTTGAGAGGCTGGGGCTCACTCAAGAGCAGAAAATCCTTTAGAGCATAAGCACCCAGTACAAACTGTGATAATGCACAAATGATGAAATATACATCATGACGTGGCAATGCCTTTTGTATTTGCATCCTGACATGTATGTAACTCATGTGCCTGATATTGCAGACTTTGTCATTTGTCCCATCTTCCTCCCCTTCCTTCCTCTCCCCACCCCACCCCACCCCCATGGATATCACTGAACCAACATTGGTTGGCAGCGCAGTCTGTTTCTATTATTCAATGCCAAGAAATGACAACAGGTAATAGCATTTATAGCACGTTGGTATTTAATGTCTTTATACCAACTTGTACTGGATAAAATGGTATAGACTTAGCTCTTTGCCCATTGTCCATTAAAAAAGAGAGAGAGAGAATGGGGTAAAGACTTACAGTACTGCAAACACAAAAGTAACAAATCATAGAAAAGGCAAAGGAGCCCTTGAGCTCAACTTCTGGTAACTGCATCATTATGCAACATTATGGAATTCGTTTGTTCTTGCTTTCTTCTGGATATTCTTTTTAAATTTCCAGTCTATCCAGCAGCTGTACTTGTTGCTAAATAGGCATTTTTTAAAGCTTAGGAGATAAAACATATATCACGTTAAGGAAATGAATTGTTTGTGCTTGTCCATTGAATTTCTGCAACTGTACAGTTTGCATGTGGATCTGGAAGCCTTTATCGTTTTAACCAGGGAGTGGGCAAGTGATTTTGCAGGAGAGGACTATCTTTGCACACAAGTGATGAGCTCATTGATTTCATGAGATTCCTGTTTATACAGTAAAATGGAAAGTTGGAGTGAGAGACTTGGCCCTCATCAAAGCAGCATTGTTCACACATTATATTTCCAATACCTGTCTTTACAAATTGTATACACTTTCTCCTGTCATATTTCTTGTCTTCTCTTACTACGCCTATGTATGCCCTTTCCCCCCTCCCCTCCTATTCAAATAGGCCAGGGATATATTCTGGAATCATTGGCCAGACTCTAGGCCTTTAAATGGTCTGCAATGTTACCAGCAGTAGGCCAGCACAAAAAACGGATTGAAACCAGAATAAAAATTAAACTTGATCTAATTTAAGTTAAAAACAGAATTAATTAAGTATATGTAATACGATTGTTATTAATGCAATTAATAATCTTCCTCTTCTAGTACCTAAAAAAAATAACCATTTGGTGGCAACTTTCAGAGGGTTTAGGGCCATACTTAAGGCTTTTGTGGGCTGCATGTAACCCTCTTAAAGTGCTCTTAAGTTGTATTGTAGTATTACAACCCCCACCATTTCCTATGAACGGGGACATTGCTATGCTAGATGGACATTATAACACTTTAGCTCAAGTGGGCTCAAAGTGGTAACTGCTAGTTTTTAGCCAATATCATATAGATGCATGAGATGGTAGAATTAATGAGAGATGTTCAGCAATCGATTACCGGTGTGCTACTATATTTAAACGGACTGTCTAATTGCTATCTCCTTCCTATAGTTCTCTATCCTATATGACAATTTAGAAAGAAGAGAAAAAGGAAAGTATTGATTTATTCTATGCCATATCTTTGCAACTGGTATTTGGATTTATTCCCATCTGTGGAATTATTTTTAATGTAATGCCTTTTTTGGATGTTGTCCTCACCATTTTCTCTTTTGCTAGTTCTGCTAATCTTCCTTCGGCATGCTGAGAGCTGTTGTCTGCAAGGTGATTTGTTCAATCAAGATTCCACAGAGAAAAAGTTGGCATCAGAGCATGAGTAATTGGAGTCTGAGCAAGCAGTACAAAAGCAGGCACGCCCAGGATCTCTACCCATTTACCAAGCATTCTTGACACACCCAAGAATGGAGAAAATCCCCAAACAAGCCTTTAGACTTTTTAGGCCTAAGGACACAGTTTTTGATTTTTTCCCCTTTTTTCAAAAGTCTAAGGTATATATTTTGTTTTTCATTTTAAGAATTAAGATATTAACAAACGGGTGGCTGGTTCACACGTGCTAAACCATAGCTTGCTTAACCACCCTTAAATGACAAGGGTTCATGCCACATGATAAACCAAAATCAAAGAAACCACATTATGACTTTTAGTGTCTTGTGTGAATCCAATTACTGTTGTAGTCAGCAGCATCAGTAGGGGCTTCAAAGCAGGCAAGATGGCAGTCATGGCATTGCCAACTATGTCCTGTCTCTTTTGTATGTACATTGGCATCACACACAGGTACAAAGGGGAGGGGCTTCAATCATTACCATTGCCACATCCTGACTCTTGATACATACTCCCCTTCACCCCATAGTTTGTGATTTTTAAAAGATAGCAAGGAATAATAAGTGAGAATAGTTCTTCCTGTGCAGTAATTCATAGCTTAGAGCTTTGCTCATAAAAACCATAGACAAGATAAAACACAACAGCATTTTAGAGTAAAGCACTAAAGCTGCTTATTCCTATTATTAAGTTTGCTGTGTTTGTGAAGTTGATTTATACTTGTATTTCTTATCCAGCATTGCGTACTCTGACTGGCAGCTGCTCTCTTTGGTCACAAACAAAACTACTGCATATGATCTACTAACCCTTTTATGTGGGGATGTTAAGGACTGGAGCTGAGGCTTCTGCTTGCATGACAAAGTAGGTGCTGTACCATTGTTATTGTCACTGATATTGAAAACACGCTTATAATGGCATTTCAAATTGGAGAAGTCTCATTGCTGCTTATGTTCTATTGTATGCAATTCTGCATGGAATAGAGTTTTTAGTTCTTTCTAATAGTTAAAAAAGTGGTTCTTTCAGAGGTGTCCGTGGGGGTAGGTCAACAACATCAAAATGGCAGGCATGACCACGTGATTGAAGCCCTGTCCTTTTAAAACAAGAGTCACATGCATTGCAGACATGTACAAACAGTATAGTTGTGGTGTCATAATTGAAGCCCCATCCCTTTGTTCTCACCATTTTGAAGCTAGTGCCCATTGCTGATGATGGTCCTGACAGACGTCAATTGATTGGTCCTGTTCTGCAACTTGATGGTCTTAAAATGTGTTGGTCTTCTTCCCTAACTGATTGGTAATTGGACCAATTCCCATAAAGGTCCAAGCTGGTTAAAGGATATGGGAGTTAATTCAACACAGCTGGAAGACACCAAGTTGAATAAAGCTTGTTCTTGTTGTTTTCTAGAAATAGTGTGCTCATTTCTCCAGTAGTGTCTCTTATCAGTAGAGACATTATCCATGAAAGCTATAGACAAGCAAACCTCAGTATGGGAGATATTATTTATATCTATACCTATACCTATATCTAGTTCCTATTCTAAAGGATGTGTGTGATTAAGCTATATAATATGCCCGAAGTAGCAGTGTAATGGCTGTGTCCTACCCTCCCCCCTTTTATTTGACCATATCTATAGTTCTTTTCTTTGAACACTGGTTATATAACCAATGTTAATATATAGCCCTTTGAACATGGGTTATAACCACCCAGAGTCCCTCTTTTTGGGGGAGATGGGCAGTGGCAAAATCCGAAAAATAAAAATAAAAAAATAAAAAAATATGAATTGGAATTCTTCTAATATATAAATTTACTGTGTATATAAGTTTTTATTCCTGGATATCTGACAGGTGTCCAGGTTATGAATTGCTTTCCTTGAGTATATTCTTGTATGAAAACATCACATTCTGTTTTTCCATTTTTTTTCCTGACTCCTTTGCTTACCCATTTCACTTAGTGAAAATATTTGTTTTGGGTACTCTGCTGTATGCAATGAGACAAAATCAAAACTGCTCTCTCAGAGTGTTTTCAAAGTTATTGTAGTCTGTATTCTTGAATGTATAATCACAAAGACCTCTTTTTTCACGTTGCAGTGAACTAACACAAGTTCATTGTCTAGCTGTATAGTGAATGCTACAGTAGTTGGGTGTGTCTGTCTGAAAAGATCCTTGAATCACTCCTTATATCATTATTACTACACCCACAGGAATTTACATCCCCAGGTAAGGTGTGTTTTAAACGGAGAGTGAAAGACTACAGCTAAAGAAGCCAGGCAAGGAATTCCAGTTGACCCCTGCATGAAAGAGGAGGAAAAAGACAGCACAGTGCAGGTATGTTCTGTGTAGCACAATGTTGGGAACTGCAAATCATCCCCTCTAGCAAGCGTTGGTGGCAAAGTATTTCTGAATCTTAGCTGGGAGTTTATTGATGGACTTCTAGCAGGCTACCAATTCATGGTTATAAGGATTTGGTAACAAAAACTAAATAATTTCATTTGTTTGGAATCATTCATCCTAATAGACTTGGCAGCTTTTCGGGAAGATAAAGGAGATGTTGTTACCCAGAGTGAAACAGATATTTTTAACAAGGCACTAAAAAGTAGGGATTAGAGCACATGCTGTGGGTAAGCTTTAAAAAGCTTACTACTTGCTTTAGAAAGTTACATTTCAGTGTGATCTGCATGACTTGTTCTTATACCTTGCTTTATAAAATGGTGCTCCAAAGGTAGAAAAATAATCTCTGAATAATCAGATTTTTCAAAGTCTGAATAGACATTTAGTACAGTTTGCTCCTTGGAAAGACTAGACTAAATCTTGGTTAGTGCTTAGTGCTTTGCAGTTGATTAATGCTTTCTGGATGGTGAATACTTTGAAGAAAATCCTATGTTTGTAAGAAGGTATTTTTTCCAAGAGATTTGAAACAAATGGGCAAGAGGTTAATGGAGAAAAAAATGTTAAGAGGTAGAGGGCATATTTGAAAATAATGTTTTGGAATTGGTTTTTCTCTTTGACCAAGAAGACTGAAACGCTATTATTTTTATTTTTATGCCTTTGAGTCAGTATTGACTCCTGGCAACTGCCTGGACTAGACTGTGTGTATTTCTGGCCTGGTTTTGCATAGGATGTACGTAAAAATAACACTCAATAAAGCATGTGATTTTTCACTGGGCCATGGATCAGTCAACCACTAGATTGCGTCAAAATGCAATAGAGTGCCCAATTGGTATAAGAGATTTATTCCTAGTTTTATCCTTATCTTTATCTTCACATCTTCATTGTTAGCAAGAAATCATTTCAGGATACATTAATTCTTATTTAAAAGAGGTATTAATTCAGACCATCTTTGTAATTGTAATTTTTTGTAATTGTAATGCAGTACCTACAGTTTTTCAATGAGCAGGCTGTCTAATTCATTTCAAAGTAGGCAATGCCTTTGCCCATTATATACTGTTCTGCATGCAGAGCAGTCTTCTTTGGTGAAGGAAATGGAAACCATGATGGCTTTGGTTGTTCTGTGCAGAGTGACAGTATGCATTTTATCCACTTTATCTGCTTCCTATCATACTAGACTTTCATTCACCAATAGAACCAGCCATAGAGTGAGATAATCATGATTTCAGTCAGGTCATTCAACAGAAATGGCACTTTCTTGAGTTCTGAATTATATTCTGCTGGCCAAGTCCAACACCTTATATTAGTGCTGATCTTTTGGGACCTGATGGTAGCATTTGATACATTTGACTAACATATACTGCTGCCTAGGTTAAGGTCCCTGTCATCATTGGCGAAGCCCTAGCATCATTGGCCAAGCATTTGATTGGTTCACGTCTTTTATGTCTTCCTGTTCTTTTGTAGTATTGTAGTATTGCATGGAGTCCAATTTTGTTTCCTCATTATTCTCTTTCCTTGAGTGCCCTGATTTATGACCAGGGTTCTCAGTGTCACTGTTATGCCAATGATTATTAGATCTATTAGTCCTGATGAAGATTCATGGCCAACCATGATGGAATGTCTCAGTAGTATTTCATCTATTTTTCATCACTTCAAAAATATGAACAAGATACAGTGTATTGTGTTTCAGCCTGATTGTCCTTCCCATTTTTTTGGGGGTATTTCTCTCCATTTGTCTCTAGTAGAGCTCCCAGATTGTTCTTCTGCTCACACTCTGGGGTCTTGACAATGATCAGCTCCCTTTGCACCCTTTGCATCTTACAATGAATCGTATAACTATTCATAGGATATGGGGAGCAGGGCTGACAGAGGAGACTGTGTATGCTTCTTGGTGTATGCATCTTGGTGTATGCTTTGGTTTTTTTCATTCTTAGATTATGCAGTAGTTTCCTGGCAGTTGATCTCTATTCCTCTATCGTTCCTCTGATCTTAATACAGAACAGCGCTGTTTGAGTTGTTCTGAATTTTTCATGCTATTTCCATGTTTGGTTCCATCATGGGGTCTTCACTGGCTTCCTATTCAAACAAAAGCCCAATCCAAATTACTGGTGTTTGTGTGCTAAGCCCTCCAGTAACAAATCCCCAGGAATCTGCATGTATTTTTCCCTGAAATCCTGCTAGTTCCTTATGTTCCTCTGGGCACAGTCTTCTTTCTATCCCCAATTCCTTAATCATGATCTCCAGGCAGTGGGCCTTTAGGGACCCAATTCTGCAACTCTCAGATCATCTCCTTCCCTTGGCCTCTATGCAAATGTGAGTACTTTTAAAAGGGATTTAGAAACTTGACCAACTGGTTATTTTATCCAACTGTCATTAAGACTGATAGCTTTCATGTTACTTTGTTTTATATTTATTATGGATGTGTGTGTGCTCTTCATAGAGCAAGAGCACACTTTTAACATGTATGGTTGTGTCTGAATTGTTTTAGTTATAAATACTGGTTTTACTAGTTGGTTGTTAAGTTGTAAACTAATTTTGTTGGACAGGATTTTGTAAATATTATACTTTCCTTTTTGATCTGTGCCACGCCTTTGTAAAATATATAATAAATTATAATCCCTTTCATCGGCCCTTTCTCTGTCTCTTTAGGACTCTTTTGCAATTATGTAATAACAACATCATTGTAAAACAGTCCTAAGGAAAGGCTGATACTTTGCCGTATCCATGTTATCAACTTTGGCACTGAATGTATGTTTTATGTCCATTTAAGGTGACTCTTGAATGTTGTGAAGCCCATCATTATGTGGATATTCCTTCTTCTGGGTAAGTGTTTTCTACGTATGCAAGTGAAAAACACTAAATGGACTTGATGAAACAGACATGGAAGGGATAAGAGGTAGATCCAAGCAATAGTTAATCCCCCATTGGGGGAGATGGGCGGTCATATAAATTTAAATAATAAATAATAATTTAATAAAAAATAAAATAATTTAATAAATAATAAATAGTTAGTACCTCCTGTTAATGCTAGTTCACCTCAAGAGGCCTGCCTTGGATCTGCTTATACTGGATAATTATCATCCTATATCCAATTTCCCCTTTATGGAGAACATAGTGGGGTAATACAGAGAACACTGGAAGAAGCAGATTATCTTAAGGTTTGTATAGGTGCCCATATTTATATAAAATAACTCTGGTCTAAGAACAACTGGACAAATAACAAAAGATTAAAAATTAAAAAAAAAACCTTTCAAACCACCAAGCGCCATTACAACCCATCACAGAGCCACAAATGCCATGCTATCCTCCCCTCCTGACCCAGCACCTGAGGGGAAAGCCAGGTCTTAAGGGCCTTCCGGAAGGTAAGGAGTGTAGGGGCCCTCCGCATCTCAGGAAGAAGCTGTTCGACAAGGTAGGCGCAGCTACGGAAAAGGCTTGCTTCCCAGGTCCCACCAGATGGCAACGTTTAAGAGAGGGGACCTGGAGTGAGTCCACCCTATCCAATCTAGTGGGACTGGCAGATGTCCTCAGGGAGCTGTGGTCCCACAGGTAACCTGGATGCATGCCATATGTTTTTAGCAAATACTGTATGTGTACTGTGTCACAATAAAGGACATTTTATTAAAGAATAGTTCTAGTTCACAGGTTTAAATTATTTCTTTTCTGCTTTCTAGGTCCATGTGTCTTTTGCACTATACAAAGGGCATTTGTTGAATTGATAAAATAATGATGCATATTGCTAATATCTGTAATAGGAAGCTAGCTTGTTTGTTGGATGGGTGAATAATATTTAGCATGTCTTTACTGCTTTTACATCTTTACTAAATTGTTTAACATACATGGCTTCTCTAATCTTTATGACAGTGCTATAAGGTAAAGCCATAGAAGTATCTACACTTTGCAACTTAGCAAGTTAAGGCTAACAGTAGGAAGCTCCACAGGGTTCTTATTTCTAGTCTGATATACATACAGGATTGCAGTCTGAACGACTTTCTTATGACTATTTAATAGCTAGTTTATTGCAGAAGTGAAATTCAAAGCAGAAGTTCCTTAATTCCTTAGACAGTCACTTAACACTTATATGTGAGTAGATACTGTTATTTTGTATTACTTCTTTCAAGCTGCTCAACATAGAAGCTTTACTTGCCTCAAAAAAGGGCAGCTTTTCTATCCTCTTTTCTCTTAATGAATGCTGTTGTTAAAGTCCATTCTGCATTTGTTTCTAGCTTCCCCACACCTTCTGGCTGCACAAAATTCCTGTCTGCATGGGGCCTGTTACCCACCTGTGCATGATCTTCTTATAGGAAGAGTCCATGATTTGAAGGCCTCCTCCACCTGTGGACTTACCCAACCTGAAAATTCCTGTACTCCATATGGGGAGGTATGTATGACCCAAGTATTATTATTCATTCAGGAAGGACATATCTTTCATAACATAGTGGAACCAGCTTTGACTGTGTTTGACTCCTGGTAATTGCACAGACAAATACCATATCAGTCTATCTCTACAGATAACTTGTACTTCCAAGGACATTCCTGTAATCTCTTTGATCCATTCATCTATCTTATCTGTAATTTTCCAATTCTTCTACTATCCTCATATTTGGGTTCACAAATTATGTTGTTTTTTGGATTTGTCTTGGTTATGCAAACTCAGCCACCATGGTTTATGGCTTTAGCATGTAATCGAGTTTGAGAGACAATGGTTAATCAAACCATAGTTAGCACAATATGTGTACTTTCAGTATGATCTTGGGTACTGGATATGTATAAAAATTGAGTCAACGTGATTGCTACGGTGAGTTAAGGACATACGTTTTCCTCAACTTCTCTGAATAAGATATGCCCAAAGTCAGAATTTTAAAGTAGAGTTATTATGTCCACTATGTTTTCAATGCAGGAAATATATTTGGGAGCCTGCCTAGCTTCAGTGGGGTTTAATTCTATGTTTTGGGTGTCCCAACAGAGGTTATTGTCTCTGCCCTCAACAAAGCCTCCATAAGAGTGACTTCTTTGGATAAGCAGTGATGTTTTACATGTTCTTTTCCCTTTAAGTCAGCTCTTATAGGCCTCAGTAACTAGAGAAAAAATGGATTTCATGTCAACTATTTTCATAACTTTTTCATGTTGCCCTTGTTTATTGAATATCTAATTTCTTGTTTATTAACTTTTTACTCTCAATGTTTTTTTATTTGTATGTGTTCCCATGTGAAGGAAGGAAGGAAGGAAGGAAGGAAGGAAGGAAGGAATTTCTGTAAAGGTTTCCCAAAAAATCAAGAGGTGTCTGGTAGCATGTTTTCAGACTAACAAATAAAGCTTATGCTTTTTAATAAATGTTGCTATTCTGAAAAGATGCTACTAGACTCCTCTTGATTTTTGGCTACCATAGACTAACATGGCCCTTCCCCTACAATGACTTTATGGGATCGTTATGCTTTTCTTACACACGTTTTAAGAAACAGAAGGACATCAGGCTGTTCTTCCTGCTGTTTTGAAATTCCATTTTGAAATTCCAGGTTAAGGCATTTCCTGCCTTTAGCAAACATCAGATGATATCCTCCCACATACAGCACTCTGAATAAGTGCTGGCGCACCAGAGACCAGCTGGGGCAGTCACTGGCAGGTAGCTCTACCCTGTGTATGGGCAAAAGCCTAATGTCCAGAGCAACTTTGTGTTGTATGAGAAAGAGAGAAGCAGGAGCAGGCACTTCTGAGCATAAAGAAGAATGGCTTAAAACAGGGGGTAGAATCTGTGGCACTCTACCAGGTGCAGAAATAGTGTTTCCCTCTGCATTGGCTATGTTGGCTGGGGCTGCTTGGAGCTGTAGTTGAAAAGCAGAGCAGGGTCAAATCAGGTTAGGATTTGGATAGAAGGTCCCCAGGAAATCCATTGGCTATAAGCTTTTTTAAATGAATCCAGACCTTTGGTGTTTTTAAAGTTTCAGAGCATGGTTGCCATTCATTTTCCAATAAACAGATGTTAAGTGGGTGTGCATGTTCAGGCCTAAGTAGGTAGAGGAGGAAAGTGACCTAGGAGCATACTTTGAGTTTGTATAAATTCCTCTACTATACATAGAACATTAAATGAGAATCAGAGTTTTCGTAAGTATTTATGAGCCAAGGTTACCTGCAATATCTGTCCCAATATATCCATTTTTATTATCATTGGATCACAGGAGAAGGGGAAATTAATGTTGATCTTTTCATTAACACATACACCCCGCCCCCCCCAGTCTCTCATTAAATACTAGGGTGAGGAAAGTGAGGAATCCTACATTTGAACAGCATGGAAATCCATGGAAAGTATGGTATTCAAACAGGTCCTTTCATACTGGCACTCATAGGCTGCGCTTCCTTTCACCACAAGTAATTCTGTTTGGAAAAACTGAGAGCCTTAATCTCAGCCTGGTAAAAACTCTACTTGTTCGGGGGCCATTCCTTTATTTTGCACTGTTTCCTGTTAACCAAATATTCCTTACGTTGATTGCAATGAAAGGGAACAGGTTCTGATTCGATCACTATACAAATTTAGTTAGCTGTTGGGCAGACATTGTGGCTGGTAAGGCTGTCTCTTTCTAGGTCCTGGCTCATGAGATCTAAACTGAAAACCAATAAAAAATGGAAAGCGGGGTCCCAGCATGTTTCAAACAAGGTCTAAGTCAAATAAGAGTTTGGTGGCCAAGAAGTCATACCTCTAGGTGTCTCTATGCATAGGAAGCCTTTCATGAAGCGGAACCTCCATGGTTTTCAAGGAGCATCATTAAAAGAAATGGCTGGTGTGGTGTCTAAATTGGCCTTCAGAAATAATTTTGGGAATAGCATACATGTCCATGTTAATTGTACCCATACACAACACACTTACAAATATGTCAAATTAGAATCCCTGTTTGTCCATAAATGTATTTCAGAAAGTTGGAAAATCAACCCTTCCCTTCCTCTTCAATTGCCCTGACCAAAAATAAGTAGGTTAAAGGGTGACTGATCTCTGTTACAGTTTCAGTAGCTCATCATTATACTGGTATTTACTGCTGAGTCTGACTTATAATTTCATGGTATGAGTACTACTGATTAAAGGCTTTATCAATAGACGTTATAAGGTTTTTCCTCCCCTCCTTGAAGCGGATGAATTTTAAATGGGTTAGAACCTACTATTCAACATACTGATTTGGACTTAGAATGGTACTTAAAAGGGTTTTTCAAACCAGCTTATGCAGTTCCATTTTAAGAATGCTTCATGTGCTAGGGTTTGATGACAATCTGTACTCATAAAAATAAATGTTTACCATAATACTGTAAGCCTAGAATTAAATAACTGGTTCAAATCAAAATATAGGAAATTATATCTCAAGGCTTCATGGGCAAACAAACAAATATTTATTGCTCTTTGGCCTTTATTGTTCTGTCATGATTGCCAAGTCAAAATATCACAGTGGGCCAGAAGCTAATTTTTCTACTAAGCTTTCTAGTGGGTGGGTGCAGTCCTTGTGTCCCTCTTTTGTACTGTCCAGGTCTCAAAGAGTGTAAATAAATTGGTTGCACTAAAAAAAGAACACGTGCATTCAGTTTCCAGCAGGCTTTGGTTCAGCGCAATCCCAGTAGAAGGGACTTTCGTGTGTGCACATGCACATGTTCAGACAATATTTTAATTTTAAAAACAAAAGCAAACACAACCTCCCCACCCAAGAGAAAAAAGAGCTGAACGTTCCTGTCCTGCTTCCTGTGATCATTTGTCATTGTCTTGCCCCTTGGAAAAAAATGGATCCTAGTCACTGCTTCCATAGCTTCTCTATCCCTCCTGATGTTTTTGCCCTTCTCTTTTCCTTCACAGCATAGATTGTCTTTTGGCTGTCACCTCTGCAAAGTTTCTAAGTTCTCCTTCCTTTCTGATTTGTGAACAGTTCCATCTTGCCTGGTTTCTTTTCTCTTCCATTTATTACTTATCCTTCATTTAAACTCTACATTTCTATATTTTGCTCCAATTTATCCTTTTGTTTGTTTTCCCTTCACTTACCTGCGTTGCAGGGTCTCCGGGATTTCCAGATAAGACAACAGAGATCTGTGATTAAATACTAAGCCCTTTTAAATTTTGCAAAAAGGGAAGGGAGTGAGGAGAAAACTCTGAAACAGAAATACTGTTGGGTGACTCTTTCCAGGCCAAGCATTATATTGACAAAACTCTAGAGACCACCCAACTCAGAATTTTCTGGTTTTTAAAAAGTACTTTTCCGATTTCACATTTTTAAGAGACAGAAACGTATTTTCAGGCAGTTTGAGACTTCAGTATATATTGGGGAAATCTCCCTTAGAGGACCATGTAGGTGAGACATTTTGTTTCTAGCATTGCTTTAAGATTTGTCTGAAAAGCACAAATGTAGTGGGGAAATGTTCCTTTTCATGTTAAGAGATTAACTTGCTATACCAGAGTTGCGAAAAGTGTGGCCCACAGATTGCATCTGGCTCTGCAACATGTCTTTTGTAGCCCCCAGGGCCCCTCAGGGTGAATGTGGGAGGGGTTCCCTGTTTTTTATTTATTTATATTTCGAATTTCGTCACCACCCATCTCACTCAAAGAGCGACTCTGGGCGGTTTACAATAGAACTAAAAATGAATACTGATTAAAAATACAATAAGTTTTTTGGAGGTTTGAGAGGTTTGAAAAGGCAAGCAAGTGCCTTAAGCCTTGAAGATGTTTACGTTACATATTTTACTCCTTAAAATGGAAATTCCCTGGTGCTCTTTACCACTACACCAAACTGGCTCTCTTGTTATGCATATAACCAGTCATTGTCTTCATGCTGAAGTTCAAAGGAACCATTTCTAAAAAGGTGCAGCGAACTAATGAACTTAATGTCCATCACTCTTTCCTAAATGGAGTTTGTCTTCTTTGTTCCCTTTCTAGATATACTGATAATATTTCAGTATTTAAAATGGGGCCTGCACACTATTTCTCTTTAAAATGTGCACATACTTTAGAGCAGGTGTGGGAAACTCTGGCATTCCAGGTGCTGCTGAAATACAGCTGCCCACAGCCATAGCCTGTGCAACAAAAAGTGCTAGGAGCTGTATGGGCAGAGGACCACAGGTTCCAAGCTTTTGCTTTACATCATGGGTAGGAAGGCAGCCTGTAGGAAGGCCATGGGCAGCCCGGGCCCAGTAATCTGCTTCACCTCTCCCAAAAGGGCTTGGCTGTGCCCTCAGCCAAGAACAGCAAACGTTTATCAGCTAGATAATTTAGGTATCTTTCCACTGCTCCTCACTGAACTTTTGTAATGGAAACCAGGAGCTGATGCAGAGTAAGTGTGATGGTCCCAGTGCCAGTATCTTAACTTCAGAAATTCTCCAGACATTCTCCATCAGAATGCTAAAAGAATTTATTTATTAAAATACGGCTACATGGAACGGCTGCAAAGCTCTGAATACCAGATTTGGCGCCAAGCATTCAAAGTTAAGAACATCCCTCTGACTTCATCCCTTGTTAGTTTCAAAACAACCGTTCTCCCACTCTTGATCTTCCCCCCTCCCAACTTGTTAAGTTTAAGGAGAGTTCAGGTGTCTTATCAGTGTCCTTGGTTTTTCCCAGTCAGCGAAAGAATGTGAGGGAGGCAGTTCTCTTGGGTGCAAAGTAGCTGGCTACAAAGTAGGCTGACACGAGCCGGCTCAAATACATGGCAGGCAAGCAAAGCGAGTCTGACAGTAAGTGCAAATAAATTGCATAATACTTTGAATATAATTCTGGATGGATTTGAGGGACAGACCCCGATGTCCATTTCCACTCTTTGTGTATTTTGCCTTTTCTCTTTTATTGCCGAGTAGCTTATTGAACCAATATAGTGTGATTTCAAAGTGAGACTTGTTTTATATTCTTTCATCCCTAACCAATTCTCCTCCATGCCACAAAGTCCAGGCATTATTTTATGGAGCTATGGATAAATTCCTATTTTTGGTGCCAAGCTGTGAAAAATAAACTCCCTTCCTTTTTTGGTTGCTGGGTTTTTTGGGTGTTTTTTTTTTTTTTTTGCAACCTCTGCACAGGGTATGAGAGGAGGGGCCATGCTTGCTTGCTTTCCTCCCATTCCCATTTTGCCCTGTCGGCCAGCATGTACTGTCTAAGTCTAGTGCCAATCCAAGAAGTGTCCCAAAGTGTATGTTTTGTGTCCAAGAGTATTTTGCAATCCTGGTAAGTTCCTTGCTGATGGAAACCCTCCAATATTCTGCCTCTCTTTTGGCTGCGATTCGTTCTAAACTTTATACTTTGTACCCCCACAGTGGAAGCTTGTTGGACAGGTCTAATGCTTCTTATCTATCCTGTATAACGCAATATTTAAAAATTGGCATTAATACTGATGATTTATTGGGAAATACTTTATATTAAATCCTTGCTTGCTGGAAGATAAAGCCTGGTTTCACTAAAGGATTATTGCACCCAGCTACGTTGAGTAAATACTTATAAAATGGGGAGTGTGAGTTTTCAGTAGGGTTTTTTTTTAGGGCAGATTACCTAAATTTAGATGCTTTAACATAGTCAGGAATTCAACAGAAGTCTTGCAAGGAACACAACAGTCTTTTTGTTGTTTATTCGTTCAGTCGCTTCCGACTCTTCGTGACTTCATGGACTAGCCCACTCCAGAGCTTCCTGTTGGCCGTCGTCATCCCCAGCTCCCCCACAATTGAGTCCGTCACCTCCAGAATATCATCCATCCATCTTGCCCTTGGTCGGCCCCTCTTCCTTTTGCCTTCTACTTTCCCCAGCATCAGTATCTTCTCCAGGGTATCCCGTCTTCTCATTATGTGGCCAAAGTACTTCAGTTTTGCCTTTAATATCATTTCTTTATTTCCTGGAGTATGGACTTGTTTGATCTTCTTGCAGTCCAAGGCACTCTCAGAATTTTCCTCCAGCACCACAGTTCAAAAGCATCTATCTTCCTTCGCTCAGCCTTCCTTATGGTCCAGCTCTCGCAACCATAGGTTACTACGGGGAATACCATTGCTTTAACTATGCGGATCTTTGTTGTCAGTGTGATGTCCCTGCTCTTAACTATTTTATCAAGATTTGTCATTGCTCTCCTCCCAAGAAGTAAACATCTTCTGATTTCCTGGCTGCAGTCAGCGTCTGCAGTAATCTTTGCGCCTAGAAATACAAAGTCTGTCACTGCCTCCACCTTTTCTCCCTCTATTTGCCAGTTACTGTATCAATCAAGCTGGTTGCCATAATCTTGGTTATTTGAGGTTTAACTGCAACCCAGCTTTTGCACTTTTTTCTTTCACCTTCATCATAAGGCTCCTCAGCTCCTCCTCGCTTTCAGCCATCAAAGTGGTATCATCTGCATATCTGAGATTGTTAATGTTTCTTCCAGCGATTTTAACTCCAGCCTTGGATTCATCAAGCCCAGCATGTCGCATGATGTGTTCTGCATACATGTTGAATAGGTAGGGTGAGAGTATACAGCCCTGCCATACTCCTTTCCCAATCTGAAACCAGTCCATTGTTCCGTGGTCTGTTCTTAACGTTGCTACTTGGTCATTATACAGATTCCTCAGGAGGCAGACAAGATGACTTGGTATCCCCATACCACCAAGAACTTGCCCCAATTTGTTATGATCCACACAGTCAAAGGCTTTAGAATACTCAATACAACAGAAATAGATGCTTTTCTGAAACTCCCTGGCTTTCTCCATTATCCAGTGGATATTGGCAATTTGGTCTCTAGTTCCTCTGCCTTTTCTAAACCCAGTTTGTACATCTGGCAATTCTCGCTCCATGAATTGCTGGAGTCTACCTTGAATATTATGGCCTTGAATATTAAGACATTGTTTGCCTTAGGACAAGGCTATTGGCTCTCCTGATTATCTTGCCTAAAGACAAGTTAGCACATGATAATCACAAAGGTGAGAAGATGCTTTTATCATCTGAGATAAGAGAACTACATAAATACCATGGGCAGACAAAAGGAAGAAGTTTCAGGTAATATCTTGATACACCTCAGCTATTACTCAAATGACCTTTTCCCCTACTGAGTTAAATTTCTGACTTCCCATCCTTGGCTTGGCAGAAAACTATACAAAATTTGCTGTACCCATTGCTAATTCCTATCCCATGTCTACTGCATCTGTCCTGGATGGTGTTGCCCTGTGTTGTTGTTGTTGTTCAGTCGTTTAGTCATGTCCGACTCTTTGTGAACTCATGGACCATAGCATGCCAGGCCTCCCTGTCCTCCACTGTCTCCCGGAGTTTACTCAAATTCATGTTCATTACATCGGTGATGCTATCTAACCATCTCATCCTCTGCCGTCCCCTTCTCCTTTTGCCTTCAGTCTTTCCCAGCATCAGGGTCTTTTCCAGTGAGTCCTCTCTTCGCATTAGGTGGCCAAAGTATTTGAGCTTCAGCTTCAGTATCTGTCCTTCCAATGAGCAGTCAGGGTTGATTTCCTTTAGGATTGACTGATTTGACCTCCTTGCAGTTCAAGGGACTCTTAAGAGTCTTCTCCATCACCACAGTTCGAAAGCATCAAATCTTTGGCGCTCAGCCTTTCTTATGGTCCAACTCTCACAGCCATACATTACTACTGGGAAAACCATAGCTTTAATTATATGGACCTTTGTCAGCAAGGCGATGTCTCTGCTTTTTAATATGCTGTCTAGGTTTGCCATAGCTTTCCTCCCAAGGAGCAAGCGTCTTTTAATTTCATGGCTGCAGTCACCGTCTGCGGTGATCTTGGAGCCCAAGAAAATAAAATCTGTCACTGCTTCCATTTCTTCCCCTTCTATTTGCCAGGTAGTGATGGGACCAGATGCCATGATCTGAGATTTTTTAATGTTGAGTTTCAAGCCAGCTTTTGCACTCTCCTCTTTCACCCTCATCAAGAGGCTCTTTAGTTCCTCTTCACTTTCTGCCATTAGGGTGGTATCATCTGAGGTTGTTGATATTTCTCCCAGCAATCTTAACTCCGGCTTGTGATTCATCCAGCCCGGCATTTCTCATGATGTACTCTGCATATAAGTTAAATAAGCAGGGTGATAATATACAGCCTTGTCGTACTCCTTTCCCAATTTTGAACCAGTCGGTTGTTCCATGTCCGGTTCTAACTGTTGCTTCTTGACCCACATACAGGTTTCTCAGGAGACAGGTAAGGTGGTCTGGTACTCCCATCTCTTTAAGACTTTGCCACAGTTTGTTGTGATCCACACAATCAAAGGCTTTAGCGTAGTCAATGAAGCAGAAGTAGATGTTTTTCTGGAACTCTCTTGCTTTTTCCATGATCCAGCAAATGTTGGCAATCTGATCTCTAGTTCCTCTGCCTCTTCAAAACCCAGCTTGCACTTCTGGTAGTTCTCGGTTCACATATTGCTGAAGCCTAGCTTGTAGGATTTTGAGCATAACCTTGCTAGCATGTGAAATGAGCGCAATTGTACGGTAGTTTGAACATTCTTTGGCATTGCCCTTCGTTGGAATTGGAACGTAAACTGACCTTTTCCAATCCTGTGGCCACTGTTGAGTTTTCCAAATTTGTTGGCATATTGAGTGCAGCACTTTAACAGCATCATCTTTTAGGATTTTAAATAGCTCAGCTGGGATACTGTCTTCTCCGCTAGCTTTGTTGTTAGTAATGCTTCCTAAGGCCCACTTGTCTTCACTCTCTAGGATGTTCAGCTCAAGGTCAGTGACCACACCATCGTATTTATCAGGGACATTAAGATCTTTCTTGTATAGTTCTTCTGTGTATTCTTGCCACCTCTTCTTAATCTCTTCTGCTTCTGTTAGGTCCCTGCCTTTTTTGTCCTTTATCATGCCCATCTTTGCACAAAAACGTTCCCTTGATATCTCCGATTTTCTTGGAGAGATCTCTAGTCTTCCCCATTCTATTGTTTTCCTCGATTTCTTTGCATTATTCATTTTAGGAGGCCTTCTTATCTCTCCTTGCTATTCTCTGGAAATCTGCATTTAGTTGGTTATATCTTTCCCTTTCTCCCTTGCCTTTTGCTTCCCTTCTTTCCTCAGCTATTTGTAAAGCCTCATCAGTCAGCCACTTTGCTTTCTTGCCTTTTTTTTTTCTTTGGGATGGTTTTAGTTGATGCCTCCTTTACAATGTTACAAACCTCCATCCATAGTTCTTCAGGCACTCTGTCTACCAGATCTAATCCTTTAAATCTATTCCTCGCCTCCACTGTATATTCATAAGGGATATGATTTAGGTCATACCTAAGTGGTCTAGTGGTTTTCCCTACATTCTTCAATTTAAGCCTAAATTTTGCTATAAGAAGCTCATGATCTGAGCCACAGTCAGCTCCAGGTCTTGTTTTTGCTGATTGTATAGAGCTTCTCCATCTTTGGCTGCAAAGTATATAATCAATCTGATTTCGGTATTGACCATCTGGTGATGTCCATGTGTAGAGTCGTCTCTTGTGTTGTTGGAAAAGAGTGTTTGCTATGACCAGTGTGTTCTCTTGAGAAAACTCTATTAGCCTTTGCCCTGCGTCGTTTTGTACTCGATGTTGAATGGTTTGCCTTGGATTCGAAATGAGATCATTCTGTCATTTTTGAGGTTGTACCCCAGTACTGCCTTTCCCACTCTTATATTGACTATGAGGGCTACTCCATTTCTTCTAAGGGATTCTTTCCCACAGTAGTATATATAATGGTCACCTGAATTAAATTTGCCCATTCCTGTCCGTTTTAGTTTGCTGATTCCTAAGATGTCGATGTTCAATCTTGTCATCTCATGTTTGACCACATCCAGCTTACCTTGATTCATAGATCTTACATTCCAGGTTCCTATGCAATATTGTTCTTCACAGCATCGGACTTTCCTTCCACTTCCAGACACATCCACAACTGAGCGTCCTTTCGGCTTTGGCCCAGCTGCTTCACTCTTTCTGGAGCTACTCAGAATTGCCCTCCGCTCTTCCCCAGTAGCATATTGGACACCTTCCGACCTGAGGGGCTCATCTTCCGGCGTCATATCTTTTAGCCTTTTGATACTGTCCATGGGGTTTTCTTGGCAAGGATACTGGAGTGGGTTGCCATGTCCTCCTCCAGTGGACCATGTTTTGTCAGAACTCTCCATCACGACCTCCCCGTCTTGACCCGACTTCATTGAGTTATGCAAGCCCCTTTGCCACAACAAGGCAGTGATCCATGAAGGGGTTGTCCTGTGTCCCTGAAGTTGCCCTGTGTCCCTCCCTATAAACATGAAGTTGCCCTGTGTCCCTCCCTGTAAACAATGTGATTGGTTTACAATGACTTATGCCTGTCTCAGTCATGGTGGGGCTGAGACAAAGGCAATGTTGTGGGAGCAAGGCAGACATCTGTGCAGTCGGGACACGATTGTGCTGTAGACCTTAGTGGAACATGCATGTTTAGATGCATGAGACTGGGCAAGGCTATTACCAATCATGAAATGTGGAAGAATATGTATTTTAAAGGCAGGTAGACTATGTTTTAATTATCAAGCAATTTATCATATCTGTTCTTTTTTTGACTTGCTTTCTTAGAAAGGCAGCATGATGTACTGGTAAATTATCAGCCTAGGTCTAGAAAGATTTGTCAGAGGGAGCGCGCGGAGATGGAGCCGCCTGCCTCTCTCCTAGGCACCAGTAACTGTACAGTATAACCCTGTTTATCCAATTGTGACACACTAATTATATTGTACTCCAGTTCAGGTACACACAACATTGATAATTCAATATTTAACCCTGGTACATATACAAATCCCTTACCAGTGACAGATGCAATGCTTCCATTAGCTAGAGTAACATGATCTTTATCAGCCTGCTTAAAACTCTTAAACATCTGTCTGTTACTCCCTATATGCTGACAAGCCCCACTGTCAATTAAAAATGGTCCCTTTAAATCTTGTTCTACACTTGAACTAATTAAAGACAGCTGTGCAGCGTCTCCCGGCTTGGAAATTTTCAGCTTAGCCTTCAGCTTCCGTTTCTTATCACAATCCCGCAACAAATGCTTTTGTGACCCACAGCAGAAACATTTTCTCTTCACAAATAATACATTGTTTTGGTTATCAGAACATTCCTTAACACAAACACTGTTTTGCTTAGACCTAATTACGTTAGAACACTGCTGCCTTCTTTGCTCTTCTTCTAAAAGCCTGATAGATAAGTATCTTATGGTTAAATCTTCCTCAGATAACGAACCAAAGCTAATTGCCAAAGTATCCCACGTTTAATTTAGAGAACTGAGAATTATATACACTTTGTTAGCTTCTGTAAATGGCATATCTCTCTGAGCCAGCTCCTGAAACAACTCTGTCATATAATGCAGGTGATCCTTAATATTATCAGATACACCTAATCTGGCGTGATAAAGTTTTCTTGTTAGTAAAACCTTACATAACGGTGAGCTTCTTAGATAAACATTCTTTAAAGCTTCCCAACACTTATAGGCTAACTGACAGTCTCTAACATAACACAATTGGCTATCTTCCAGACATAAAATTATGCTTGCCAATGCTCTATCGTCCTTTAGAGCAACTTCTTCATCTTCCAGGTCTGGTTCAGGGCAAAGTACACTCCTCCAAAGCCCTTCACGCCGAAGATACATTTCCATTTTATATGCCCATGACGAATAATTACTGTCATTCAGTCTTTCCAGAGGAAAACCTCCCCCGACTGCCGGCAACATCTTCGCTGTGCTCATCTGTCTTCAGCCCCTTCTGGGCAGACACCGATGATTAAAGACACAGACCTTATCAGAATGTCCTCCAGCTGCAAAACAAGCGTAGGAGAAAAAACACACACGCAGGCACGGAACCTGTTAAAGCTCCAAATCACTCCAAATAGCCACACGACTCCTGGATAGGCCTCCAAAGCTTCCAGCTCACAGACTGCACACGATCCACTGATCCACAGCCAGTGCAAAGCCTTCCATCATCTATGGCGTCTCTGCCGCCTCTGGGCCCATAACCCTGTCAGAGGGAGCGCGCAGAGATGGAGCGGCCTGCCTCTCTCCTAGGCACCAGTGATCCATGTACTATGCAGTAAATAGACTCCAAACAGAAGTTATATCAAATATCCTATTTACTTTATATACATACGTATTTACAGATCATTTCCACAAGTAACAAATGATACACCATCAACGATACAGCTTTCACGAGGTAAAATGGGAATAATGGGAAATGAGAATGTCTCTGCATATATAGTGAACCTGACCAATCACATTATAGGTCACTCTCGTTATTCACCACACCCAACCTAACTCTAAGCACCTGTTGAATGAGTCACACATGACACATCATTCCTACAACA
Organism: Charina bottae; assembly: GCA_023362775.1. Classification (NCBI taxonomy): domain Eukaryota; kingdom Metazoa; phylum Chordata; class Lepidosauria; order Squamata; family Charinaidae; genus Charina; species Charina bottae. Next base: position 80,398,015 of record JALMGJ010000003.1, on the reverse strand, counting down.
ATGGCTGCTAATTGGGTGACTGTGCAAAATATTTCACCTTTTACCTAGAAATCAACCCTCTCTGTATAATTTATATCTAGAAGTAAATTCCTGGGTTTATCAAACCCCAACAAGACTGAAGTTTCACATGTAGTGATTTCACGATTTGAACCATGCACTTTTCTTGGCAACAGTTCAGAAGTGGTTTACCATTGCCTTCAGTTGGGATTTTTACTTCCCATTCCAGTGTAAATTCCTGGGATTCCCTGGTGATCTCTTACCCAAGTACTGGCCAGTTCCCACCCTTCTTAATAGCTTCCAAGCCTAGATAAGGTCAGTGAGATGCTGCCACCTGTTAAACCTACGGTTAAATCGTCACATAGCTATAAATCTACTGGTGTTGATTGGAGAACAACTCTCTGATGTTATTGCTGTCATATGAAGAACCATATATGGAAGCAACTCAGCAGGGAAAACTGAGATTTTTATTTATTTATTTATTTTCTCCCATCTTTATTATTTTTATAAATAACTCAAGGCGGCGAACATACCTAATACTCCTTCCTCCTCCTATTTTCCCCACAACAACAACCCTGTGTGGTGAGTTGGCTGAATAAAATTGACTTTTCATTGTAACAGAACAAAGTGATTGGCCATTGGCGGTTTCATAGCCAATGTATATGTTTTTTTAATCCTAACATGCTTGTCCTAACATGCTTGCATGCTCATATTTAAAAACAATAGCAACAGGTGACCATTTTTCAAACAGTAGGCATGACTGTGTAACTACTGTACCTCCAGCTGGCAAAAAAAAAAAAAGAAATGCTGTCCATCTACTAGAAATCTCCAGTGACTTGTCTATAAATCTACAATTATCTGCTGTACACCATCTAGTCTTGGATTGAGCAAAGAATTCTGAAAGGGTGTCTCCTTTATTTTCATAGTGATTCTGGGTTGGAGATTATTATTTCATTTTTCTGATAGAGAACTGAGATCTGCACAGAGCAATTTTCCCAGCGCCACCAAAAAGTCACTGACATGTAGAAAATGATGCCAATTGCTGTACTCAGGAGCACAGAATCAAGATGTTGTAACCTTGCAATTGGGCATTCCTTGTGTAACTTTTGAAAAACACATGTTTTAACTGCACAGCTCCAGTTCTTAAGTTTCCAGTTACTTCATCTGTTAAGACTATTATCTGCTACAGAAACTTATAATCTTCAGGTATATGTCATTGGATTGGAAAAATTACATACTATTCTCTACTATACTATAATGTATCATTCTTGTGTACTGTGGTTTCCTTATCCTCTTGATAAGCAGATTTTTGTCGGAATATTTTTTTATAGGCAGCAAAAATGTTTAGTGAATGCATCTTGGAGGCAAGCACCTACATGTTTATAAAGGAGAGGTATGAAAATTGTTGCTTTATTAAATTCAAGTGGCACCACTGATACTGTATATTTTTAGTTTTCCAAAGATTTGTTTTGTATGTAAAAGCAAATTCATGGACTTCCTTGGAGAACTGATGGGATGCATATGTGATTAATAAGCACCACAGTGACTATCAAGTTGTAGACAGAAGGATGGAAACAAATTGATCTTAATGAAGCAGAATAGTTGTACAAAGGAAATGATGTCAGTAGCAATTTAAATTTCTGTAAACCACTATTCCCCAGCTGGCTTTGTTGGACTATCTTGATGTGTTGGAATACCATTCCCAGAATTCATTTGGATTGGGCTGTTCTTACAACCAGGAATATGGCCAAGAAATTGTGCATCTCAGCATAGTGACTTTCAAAATTCATCTGGGCTGGTCCTATCATTAAGCAGAATGACCTAGCTGGGGGATGGCTGGGAAAGTATTAGCAACTAGATTACTGCTTTCAGGTGTATCAGAGAAGATTTTCCTTGTTAACATTGCCAGTCAGTTTTTGTAAATGAAAAGTGAGAGGGCATTTCCTTGTTCTCTGCCTCAGATACCAAAGTACCTGGAATTGGTCCTGAAGTTCATAATTATGCTTGATGAACAGAAAATTACTGTATGTACTATGTGAATCAAACTACTCAGATTTGGCACATCAATTTGCCTTTTATGTACACATTGTGCTTGCTGTTAGTAATATTCTGCTGTCCTCAAATGCTCCTTTCAGATTAGTGTTTTGTTCTAGGCACATGCTATTAACTTTATCATGAAATCAAAGTATAAATCTGTGTTTTAAGAAGGAAAAACACTACACTGAAAGGTATCACACTGATTTAAACAGCAAAATCCATTGCTCTTTCCTCTCTTTAAAATGCCAGCCTATAAATCACATAATGAATCTGAACCGATGGCGATCAGGAGCGCTGCGAGCTGTGTTAGGAAGTTTGTGGGGTGCTCGGATATGGAGTTAATACCCCCTCAAACTAACTAATTACATTAACTAATTACCAACTGACTGAAAGGAGACGGTAGAGGATGGCAGAGGAGCCTTGAATACCCGAACCTCCGGCTTTAATATTCATGCCAGAGTAGGGTAATCGGAGGCCTTCGGAATTGTAGCCTCCGTAGTGCCCGAACGAAGAACTGAGGAGAGATGGAGAGACGGAGCTAACACCTTTTTTAATCCAACTATCCACCAACTATTTCCAACTTACCAATGGTTAGGAGGACGCTGGAGTGGGGTGGACGGAGCTCCTCCGGTTCGTAGCCTCCGTAACCCCGAGCGGAGGACTGGGCGGGGCGACAGAGTGCATGATTTTTGGTGTCGGCGGATTTTGTGGACCCTGGCTGACTCCTTGAGGGGGTTTGTTGGTGGGGGAGTCTGGCACAGAGATTTGGTGGAGGAAAGTCGTGGTAGCCCGGTTGTGTTGGGCCAACTCCTGCGGTTCCTGACTACGTACTGGATGGCGGGGAGAGGAAGCCAAACAATCTCCGAGACCTCCTCAACTAATGGAGAAATCTCCAGAGCAGCAAAGCGGCAACGGAACGCGGAGCGCAGAATAGTGAAGCGCAGGCATTACTCCCGTGGACTCTGGCATGCTGAGGGTGAGCCCAGCAGACTGGCGGTCCCCCTAGCAGACTCCCTGGGGAGCCCCGGTTACCTTGGGCTGAGACGTATGAAGGGCCGTGTGTCAACGGTGGAGCCCTATAGACTTTAACATCTGTTGACCACCAGAGAGACTTTGAATGCTGGATGTAGGGGAATTCCCATGGTTTTCAACAACTTTTTAACAACTGGAAATTTTGTTAAATTTATCCCCATTCACGTAGAGGTGGCAGAAACTTAGTAGGGTCCCTGGGTGTTTGATTGAGGGTTCCCCTGAGTGTGAGAGAGTCAGGGGGACCCAAGATTGTATGTATGTATGCATGAGTGTCCACCCCTGAGTGAGAGACAGGTGGTGGGCAGGAGTGGATGATGCCCCCTTGCTATCAGTGAGAGGGGGTGAGGGGGCAAAGTGAATGTGTGGGAGGTGGTTGGCCCTCCTGGCGCCGAGAGCGGAAGCTGGTGCGCTGGGGGACCTATCATCTCCTTGGGACGATTGAGTGTGGAAGATGTGTGCGTGGAGGGGGCCCGGAGGTCAACTCAGGGTTTCTGGAAGGCTAGGAATGGAGGCATCTGGGCCTGGAAGCTCTGGGGCAATAGGGTGGGATGCCCGATCGAAGTGGTGATGGGACGGGGATGTTATGACAGGAACCAGGGGGCAGGCCATCTTCAGGGAAGACGCCCCCGGTGTTTGTTACTGGTGGCGTGTTCCGGCCCCTCAGGTTCAGACCCAGGCCCTCATCAGAGGTGTGACCTTACACCTGGGGTCATGGTTATATTGAGATGTATTTAAGTCCTTTTATTATCTAAAGGAGGATCGTTAAGATCACCATGCTGCTGTTGAGCTTGTGAAATGGTCTTAATCTTCCTAGGCACAGAAGACAGAGCCGGGAGAAAGATGGGAGAAAGATTGTGCCTGAGGCCCCCACCTCTATTCAAGGAAGGATTTTCCAAGTTGGCATAAATGGATTCCTTGACCCCTCTCTCAAACCACCTATCTTCTCTGTCTAAAATGTGAACATTAATGTCCTCAAATGAGTGTCCTTTTTCCTTTAAATGAAGATAAACTGCTGACTCTGGTCCTGTGGTGTTACTTCTCCTGTGTTGGGCCATCCTCCTGTACAAAAGTTGTTTGGTTTCTCCAATGTAAAGTTCAGAGCACTCCTCACTGCACTGGATTGCATAAACTACATTGCTTTTCTTGTGTTTTGGAGTTTGATCTTTGGGGTGTACAAGCCTCTGTCTCAGTGTGTTGGTGGGTTTGAAATATACAGGTATGTGGTGTTTGCCAAATATCCGTTTTATCTTTTCAGACACACCAGCCATGTAGGGAATGACCAGGTTCTTTTGTTTACTCTGAGTCTCAGCCCTATCTGTCGCTGTTTTAGGTCTGGTAGATTTAGATTTGGTGAAGGCCCAATTTGGATATCCACAGGCCTTCAGAGCTGTTCTCAGGTGCTGATTTTCATTCTTTTTGGAATCCATGGAGGTGGGGATGGTTTCTGCTCTGTGTGACAATGTCCTGATGACTCCTAGTTTGTGCTGCAGTGGATGGTGGGAGTCAAACATCAGATATTGATCTGTGTGTGTGGGTTTCCTGTAGATCTCTATTTCTAGCTTGCCACCGGTCCCAATGAGGACTTCACAGTCTAGAAATGCCAGTCTGTTGTCCTTGGTGTCTTCTCTGGTGAAGCTAATGTTGGCATCTATAGTGTTTATATGGTCCGTGAAGGCCTGTACTTCCTGGGTCTTGATTTTGACCCAGGTGTCATCCACATACCTAAACCAGTGGGTGGGCACCGTTCCCTGGAATGTGTTGAGTGCTTTCTTCTCCACTTCTTCCATGTATAAATTGGCCACAATGGGTGACACAGGAGAACCCATGGCACAGCTGTGTTTTTGTCTGTAAAAGTCACCTCTGTATGTGAAATAAGTGGTGTTAAGACACAGGTCCAGAAGATGGCAGATCTTGTTTGGGTTGAGATGGCTTCTCCTTTCAAGGGTGCTATCCTCTTCTAGTCTCTTCCTGACAGCGGATAGAGCATGAGTGGTGGGGATGCTGGTGAAAAGGGAGGACACATCAAAGGAGACCATAGTTTCATCTGTATCCAGTTTCAGGATCTTTGCTTTGGAAACAAATTCTTCCGAATTATGGATGTGGTGTTCAGAGTGTCCAACTAGAGGTGCTAGTATGGTAGAGAGGTGTTTGGCAATGTTGTATGTTACCAAATTAATGCTGCTGACTATGGGTCGGAGGGGTGTTCCTTCCTTGTGGATCTTAGGAAGTCCGTAGATGCAGGGGATGGCTTCTCCAGGATACAGACGGTGGTAGGTAATCCTATCGATGGAGCCATCATGTTCCAATTGTTTCAAACTGTCTATTACCTTTTTCTTGTAATTGTTGGTGGGGTCTCTTTTCAGTTTTTCATATGTATGGAGGACATCTTTCTCCCGGCTCTGTCTTCTGTGCCTAGGAAGATTAAGACCATTTCACAAGCTCAACAGCAGCATGGTGATCTTAACGATCCTCCTTTAGATAATAAAAGGACTTAAATACATCTCAATATAACCATGACCCCAGGTGTAAGGTCACACAGCTACCTAGAAACATATTTAGGATTCCCTTACCAACTTTGCTCAGACTGAAGAAGCTCCTTGGATAAGGAGCGAAACGTTTCCACTGAGAAAATAGAAATCCAGTTGACATGATTCAAGCTACAGTTGGGGGTGTTGTTGCTGTACCAGCCTCCCTGCTGCATAGCAGCCTCCCTGCATGAGCTGCTAGAGGCTGTCTCGGGGTTGGCGGTGGAGTTCCCCAGGCTTATGGTTCTGGGGGACTTCAACCTGCCTTCCCTGGGATGTGCCTCAGAGGCGGCTCGGGAGTTCATGGCTACCATGGCAGCCATGGGCCTGTCTCAGATTATTCGAGACCCGACTCGAGACAGTGGCCTCACTCCGGACTTAGTTTTCTTGTTGGAGCAGTGGCAGGGTGATCTGAAGGGACAGTTAGATCTGTCCCCACTGTCATGGTCAGATCACGCCCTGGTGACCTTGAGATTCTCATATGCCGCCCCACTCCGCAGGAAGGCAGGACCCATTCGAATGGTCCGCCCCCGGCGACTAATGGACCCTATGAGGTTCCAGAAGGAGCTGGGGGGTATACCCGAGGATCTATTGCACGGTCCAGCGGAGGTCCTGGCCGCAGCCTGGAATAGGGAAGCGGCTGGGGCCTTGGACAGGATCGCGCCTGTGCGGCCTCTCTTGCCACATCTGACCCGATACTCCCCATGGTTCACGGAGGAGTTGAGGGTCTTGAAAAGGGCTAAGAGACGCCTAGAGCGCCGCTGGAGAAAAACAAAGACTGAATCTGACTGAACACAAGCTAGAGTTGCGGTTAAGACCTACCTTGTGGCGGTAAGAGCGGCGAAACGTCAATATTTCTCCACTCTTATTGCGTCCGCAAAATGCCGTCCGACGACCCTGTTTAAGATAACACGATATCTTCTGGGGAAGGTGGAGTCTGTGACCCACCTACAGGGCCGTGCGGAAGAATTTTCTAAACATCTGCAGGATAAAATCGCTCAAATTCGTTCTAAGTTAGACTCCAAGCATGAAGCAGAGTCTGGGGAGATGCCCAGGGAACGTCATTACCCGGTTATCTGGGAACGGTTTGATCCTGTTGGACCTAAGGAAGTGGACAGGATCCTCCGGAGTGTGAAGGCCACCACATGCCATCTAGACCCTTGCCCTTCCTGGCTGGTTCAAGCAGCCAGGGAGGTGACCTGTGGTTGGGTCCAGGCAATGGTTAATATATCTCTGGAGCAGGGGGTGTTTCCAGATGCTTTTAAGGAGGCACTGGTATACCCCCTGCTCAAGAAGCCATCACTGGACCCTACTATATTGGGCAACTTTCGTCCTGTCTCCCACCTCCCCTTTTTGGGGAAGGTGGTTGAGAAAGTGGTGGCCTTGCAACTCCAGAGGATTCTGGATGAAACGGATTATCTGGACCCCTTCCAGTCAGGTTTCAGGCCGGGATATGGGGTGGAAACTGCATTGTTCGCGCTTACAGATGATCTCTGGCAGGAGCGGGATGGAGGAAGTGCATCCATCCTGGCTCTCCTTGATCTCTCAGCAGCTTTCGATACCATCGACCATGGTATCTTTTTGGGACGGCTCAAGGAGTTGGGGGTGGCCGGCGTAGTTTTGCGCTGGTTCGCCTCCTTCCTCTGGGGCCGGTCCCAATCGGTGGTAATAGGAGATGAAAGATCCGACTCTCGCCCCCTTGTTTGTGGGGTGCCACAGGGTTCGTTTCTTTCAACTCTCCTTTAATATCTACATGAAACTGCTGGGTGAGATCATCCGTCACCATGGGATGAGATATCATCAGTATGCTGATGATACTCAATTGTACATCTCCATCCCAGGTGAAGTAAGTGATGCAGTGGCCGCCCTCTCTCAGTGCCTGGAGGCTGTGGGGGTCTGGATGGGGAACAACAGGCTTCAGCTGAACCCTGGTAAGACGGAGTGGCTGTGGATTGATGGTTCTTCTAGATCTGGGAAATTACCATCCTTGGTTCTGGATGGGGTTGCACTACCCCGTTCGGAATCAGTGCGGAATCTGGGGGTCCTCCTGGACTCACGACTCCTGCTTGAAGAGCAGGTGGCAGTTGTGGCCAGAAGGGCCTTTGCACAACTTTGTGTTGTGTGCCAGTTACGCCCTTATCTAGATCAGGAGTCCCTCCGTACAGTCACTCATACCCTGGTCATCTCCCACATAGATTACTGCAATGCGCTCTACATGGGGCTACCCTTGAAGAGTATCCGGAATCTTCAACTGGTCCAAAATGCAGCTGCGCGCGCAGTTATGGGTGCCCCTTGATCGGCCCATGTGACACCTCTGCTATGCCAGCTGCACTGGGTGCCGGTGTGCTTCTGGGTGCAATTCAAGGTGTTGGTTATGACCTTTAAATCCCTACATGGCATGGGACCAGGTTACTTGAGGGACCGTCTCATCCCCATAACTTCAAACCGTCCCACTCGATCATGTAGAGAGGGCATGCTTCGGACCCCATCGTCAAGGGAGTGTCGTTTGGCGGGGTCCAGAAGGCGAGCCTTTTCCGTGGTGGCTCCCACTCTTTGGAACATTCTGCCCCCAGAGGTGAGACAGGCCCCATCGCTGCTGTCCTTCCGGAAGAATTTAAAGACCTGGCTTTGCTGCCTCACGTGGGATGGGAATGGGAACAGTTCCTCTTGGGGATGGCTGGTTCCGTAGAGCCCTTTTAAAGAGAACATCTATCACCTATTGGATTTTTATATTTAATTTATTAGTTTTGTAATGTATTTTAAATTGTAGTTATTTTTAAAGATTTTAAATTGTTGTAGTGTAAACCGCCCAGAGTCCCCCTTGGGGGAGATGGTGCGGTAATACAAGTTGACACACACACACACACACACACACACACACACACACACACACATATGTGTGGTAATACAAGTTGACATATAAACAAACAAACAAACAAACAAACCCTGATGAAACTAATTCACCCTAACAGTTTCTATGATTGTGACATTTATAGCTATGATCCACCTCAACGTTTCTTAGGGTACTTGAGTCAAACTGAGAACTTGCCATACACATTTTTGTGCAGACTACAAAATATATTTGCAAATACATACATGCTGACCCAGCACCACATAAATAATTTTAACAAGTACAGCTTAAAATTATTGACATTCCATATTCCCTCTGGAATTTATTTTATTTATTTATTTATTAAATTTCTATGACCACCCCCTCAAGGAGGGATTCAGAGATACATCATTGTATTATACTTAGATGTGGGATTGCCCAAGATGGGTTGTTTTCTATTACTTGATCTTCTGCTTTAGGTTGCATTTTCAGTTGAATTTGGGGAAACCACTTGAAGCATTCATTGTGTTGAGCTATTTCAATTGCTTTTGTTTGATTTGTTCATTGCAAACTGCTGAAAGTCTGTAAATTTTGACAATAAACCTGATTTGCAATGGGGGTTGAATAATTTTGATTACAACTGTATGACTATATTTTTCATGCTAAATTTTTTGGCCTTCAATGGCAAATCTTTGGACTCTTAAGAGTCACATCAAATGATGGATAAGGACCTGCACACACAACCACCACCATCCATAAATTTATCTCCCCCATAGCTGTGTTTCTGTCTATTATGCATATCCCCTTACACATGTACTAAATCAACAGCTATTGTCCTTATTCCTAGACTTTTAAATAAGAGCTAGAGGATTCAGAAGGAAAGGAGAAATTTACTAAAATGTTGCCATTCTATTTGACTATGTTTTAGAATGAACTTCTCTATCTAGCTCTCTTAAATAAAAAAAAATGAGAATCTGGAGAACCAATCTATTTACATTTATATTTATATTGTAAAATATTTGATGTAGAAGCAGAGAATACATTAGAAGTTAAGGTGCTTTTAGATGGATGGCTTTTAACACAACTATCCTTCTTTAAAGCAATTTTGTGGTACAACACACATACTGTACATATATTAGAAAAACATGGGTGACATGGAAGACAGTGATGTCTAGATACCCCTGGTAAAATTCCTGGATTGAGGATTACTCAATAAATATCTAATTTGAAAGGATAGGCAATCTCATTGTAGCAATAGAACAAAATCTTGTCCAGAACTGCTCTCAAATTAGGCAACTTCTGCTGACTGGCAGTTATTAATCCCATTCTCAACTGCAAAATAAAGTGTTTAGTCACAGTTATTTTAAATACTGTGTTGTTTGCTAGTCCTGAAAACTCAGGTAAATGGCTCTACAGAATGTAAAATACTGTTGGTGAATGTTGTTTTCAGGTATCACCCATTTCTCCCCTTTCTACAATTCTTTAATCTTTTTGGATGATTTTTTTTGCCATTTCAGTATTTAATGAGACATCAAGGGTTTTCGTTGGACTTCTCCAATTGCTATCTATTTTAAAATATTACAGAAATTCATTTTGGATAGTGAGAAACCCACTGACTAAACCTGCTCCTCCTCCTGGGCCTTTTGCAGGGATATGGTATTTGTTCTGCTTTTTATAGCTCTGAACTAAATAGTATCACTTGCTAATTGCTGCTGGTCAAAGGGACAACTTGAACATTATTTCAAAATCTGGCGTTTCTTGAGGAAACTCACATTTCCCCCCCCCCCAATACCTACTATGAATAAGAATCCCAGATGCTTCAGTGAAATTTTAATATTGTTACAAGGCTCAAACTATTTTCTATAAAGATCTTTCATGCCAGGTTCTCTTGTCGGCCAAAGTTATAGAAACAACTATCATCTTAACTACATATTAATTTTTAATTTAAATTTATATTTATTGTATTTGTATTTTATTGTGTTTTTATTCTATTTTAGTGATTGTTATGGCTGTGAACCGCCCAGAGTCCCTCCTTGAGGGGGAGATGGGCGGTCATAGAAAAATAATAATAATAATAATAATAATAATAATAATAATAATAATCCTGAAAGGATGTGGCACTGAGCAAATATGCATATATGAAACATTGCTTAGTATGAAGTGGTTTTAAGACTAGAGATATTATGATGCAGTTTGATCGCAATACAAGCAAAATTGCTAATTCAACAATATTTAAAGGTTTACATTTCAAAATGATATGGTATTCTGGGACTGGAACCAAATACACCATAAATCAGGCACAATATTTTTCCATGAAAATACATTACCTGAGACTATGAAAATGAAACTGGACATAGATTTCTTTTGAAGACATGGACTCATCCCTTACAGACAAAATTCTACTAAAGTGGACTTAAAGACTAGGATAAAGATACCCCACCCACCCCTGCCATACAATGGTCAGTTGCACACTGCTAGAAAAGAAATGCATCATTGAAACAAATGGAAGGAGATGGAGATTTGCATTCACATATGTAAAGTTATGCAGATAGACAGCAGTTTAGAAACAGTATAATTTAAATAGAAATTCAATGCATTTAATCAAATAGGAAGACTATAAGCAAGAGACCTGTCTGCTAATTCATTTTATTGATGTAAATGGATGCCTGCATAGGGTGGGGGCAAGAGGGCAAATTATGACAAATTGCTGTGACTGATATACTTGTATCAGACATCAAGAAGCTAGTACGTAATGGTGGCATTTACATTATGGTATCTTCATGTGAATATCATGATTATGGCATTATTGCAGTTACCTGTGGTTGCTGCTGCTGAAATTTACTGGACTTAACTATTAATGGGCAGCCTCTGCTCTTTTTTCTTAGGTTTTTTCATCTTTAAAATTGACTGGGACTTCAACAAGAATAATTCTTTTTAAAACAAGACACAAGGATATGATCTGTATGAAGGAAGAGTAAAAATTGATTTCATTTACGCTTCCTACATAGAAATGGGTTCCATGTAGGAAGCATAAACCTTGGAAGGAGTCTTACATGTTTCTCTGTGCTTTCAGAACTTGCTGGTTCTTTTGGTAAATTAGGATGGTATAGTTATTATTTGCAGTTAAAAAGCATGTGTGTAGAGGAAGGTGCTTAAGCATCTTATTATTTCTTTCTGCATATCTCTAGTTTTTCTCAAAATAACCATGACCTAGCCCCAGGTGCAAGGTCACACAGCCACCCTAGAAACATATTTAAGGATTCCCTTACTAACTTTACTCAGACTGAAGAAGCTCCTTGGATAAGGAGTGAAACGTTTCTACTGAGAAAATAGAAATCCAGTTGACATGATTCAAGCCACAGACTGTTCCACCTGGATGACTGAGAACCTTCATTGACATCTAGTTTTTCTTGTTTCTTTCACCCAAACATAGGTTCTTATTTCTGTTTGTGATGAAAATATGGGCATGGAAAAAAGAGTAATTCACAGGAAGGAGTCAAGGGGGAAAATCTGTGGAGTGTTGGATAATTAACCATATATTAATATGGTAAACAGATTTTGTCAAAGTGTGGTATAGTCATTTTCATAGGAGAAACAACAGCTTGTGTCTAAAGACATAGATTTAAGAAAGACTATGACAGCATATTAAAAAGCAGAGACATCACCTTGCCGACAAAGGTCCGTATAGTTAAAGCTATGGTTTTTCCAGTAGCAATGTATGGCTGTGAGAGTTGGACCATAAGGAAGGCTGAGCGCCGAAGAATTGATGCTTTTGAGCTGTGGTGCTGGAGAAGACTCTTGAGAGTCCCTTGGACTGCAAGGAGGTCAAACCAGTCAATCCTAAAGGAAATCAACCCTGACTGCTCATTGGAAGGACAGATGCTGAAGCTGAAGCTCAAATACTTTGGCCACCTAATGAGAAGAGAGGACTCACTGGAAAAAACCCTGATGCTGGGAAAGACTGAGGGCAAAAGGAGAAGGGGACGGCAGAGGATGAGATGGTTAGATAGCATCACCGATGTAATGAACATGAATTTGAGTAAACTCCGAGAGACAGTGGAGGACAGGAAGGCCTGGCGTGCTATGGTCCATGAGGTCACGAAGAGTCGGACACGACTGAACGACTGAACAACAACAACAACAACAAAATGTAAATTCAGAGATAGGCATTGTTACTCAGTTGAAGGCACCTGATATTTTACAGCATGTCATGAAAGTATTCACAAAACGGTTGCTATGAGGATAAGGCACAACATACATTTTATTTAGAAGGTTAAATAGCTCCCACCCACAGGATGTTCTTTTCCATGGGAGTGGGAAGTTAGTGTGGCCCAAAGGCATTTCTGCAACTTTTTGTGAAACTAGAAATTGGTCCTTAGCTTCATGATTTTACAGCTTCCTGTGGAGAGCCATGTTGCTTACTCTTGATATAGTTCTATTCCAGATCAAGGTGAACAAATAATTGGAAGGAAAATAGGCAACCAATAGCACTAGGAAGAAAATTTCATTGTGTAAGTTGGTATACTCCATGGGAACATTCTAGTTTTCTTGATTGCACTCTTATCTTAGTATTGAGGAGTAAGCCTTTAATTGCAAGAAGACCAAGTAGGATATATGTACTGCTCCTAGTTAGGGACCTCTTTGGGCCTCCATTTGTTCTGGGTCAATTCAGCTGCTACAAAGAGACAGCTGCTTGCTGCTTCCATAATTTGTATATTGTTTTCTTCATCAGTGGCTGAATAACCTCCCTTCCTTTATTATAATCTTATAGTGTAGACTCTGTTTCAGTGATCCATAATATCAGTGCAATGGGGATACATAACTCCTTGGGCCCCAGATATACCTGCCTTCTTGATCACAGAAGTTGTGCTGCGTCTTTATCCCCCGGAAATAGCAAGAGATAGAGAAGGATCTGTGCATTTCTACCCAAAGCCAGTGTCTAGATGTGAATGTATCCAACCTGCTTGGCAGGAAGAACATTGGGGAGAGCACTTCCAAAGCAGCATGACCTTGAGGAGAGCCAAAATAAAAGCTGCTCAGAAATTTTGTCTGGCCCAAGGAACTTTGAGACACACACCTCCTCTTGCAAACTTTAGTTTTGAGCATGGGCAAAATTTTCCTCTTAAGCAATAGAACGTTACACAATTTATTTAGTACAGCAGTCAACCCATACATTTGCATCCAGTGTTAATTTTAGCTTTCCCAAATATTGAAAGAGCAGCAGGATTTCAACACTGGAGTGGACTGTCTTGTGAAACATTTGTTTCAGGCTTCAAATGTCCATGTATTTCAGGTCCAAATGCTGAGAAGTCCAAGCTCAGCAGACAGTCCATTTGGCAAGGCATGACCATATGAGCCAATGAGAGGTCCTTCTGGAATTACAGAAGACCTTTTACACAATGCGTTGTGCTAAGCAAAATGGATAGAAAAGGTTCTTCCTTCTCCTCCCCATGCCATTTTTTTATTACCATGCACATAACAAAAATACAGTCTACTCTGTGCTACTGAAATGTATCTCAAGTTATACACAGTTTACTATCCAATAAAATCTTGTAGGCCCCAGTATAGTAAGGTAAAGGTTCCCCCCGCACAGTTGTGCAGTCGTGTCCGACTCTAGGGGCCGGTGCTCATCTCCGTTTGTTAGCTGAAGAGCCAGCGTTGTCCGAAGACGCTTCCACGGTCATGTGGCCGCATGACGCACGCGGAACGCTGTTACCTACCCACCAAAGTGGTACCTATTCATCTACTTGCATTTGCATGCTCCAGTATACGGAAGTGGTAATGACAATCTTTTTAGAATTTAAGCTGTGCGCTTAGTGGACTGTCATCTAAATCTAAGAACAGAATAAATTAATGTCATGTGTTTGCAGTATCTCTATATATCTTTGTTGACCAATGTGTCAGTTTCTTCAAATTACAAATTTCCAGATTCTGTCCATCCAGATGCAGACTGACAAGATAGAAAATACTTTCCACCTTGCAGCTATTTTTAATCTTGCTAATAATAGTATGATTATGTTTGTACATGAATATTAATATTCTAAGCAGACCCTTGTTCTGGTGGCATTTGTCCATTTTACACCATCCCTTTCAACATGCCTTTGTCAGAATCAGTGGAATTAATGTAAAAGCCAGGATTTAGCTTAATCTGTCATCTTTTAGTATTTGTTTGTTAAGTTTGGGCTGAAGTCTCTTTAAGCCTTTTGTGCATAAACCTTTTGAGATAGCCCAGTCTGACTTGCTCCTTGAATTACTCACTCAGGATGAAGAGGATCAACTTCTCACCCACTAACCTTTCACCCACTAAAACACTTGCCCTCTGTTTGATGATTTTGAATGTAGGAAGTTGGGACAGATTTAGGCTCAATCTGTTTTGAGATTTAAATAAATGCAGTTTTGTTCAGCTGAAACTTTCTCTGGTGACATGGCAAAACTGCATTTTTCATTTTCATGTGTGACAAGTATTCAACATTTGAGTTTACTTATTACATATAATTATAATTATCTAATAAGTTGAAGGTATTTCTTTAACCTTATAAACGAAATAGAAGATACAGCATAGCAAGCCAGAATATCCTGATTGGTTCTGCCTGTGAGCTTCAGTCAAGTGTTAGTTGACATGGATTTGGATAAACAGAAATGGCTGCTCTGCAAAATGGAAGACATTCAATTTCCAGGCTTCTTCTTTTAGGCCTTGAAGAAGGAATTGTACCAAGTCTGTTCATTTTGCTTTGGCATGAACAAACCACATGGAAAAATAAACCACAACATGTAACCCATATGCATCCAAAATGATACTTCTGCCCCTCTGAAGGGGAGATAAAAGCTAGGGCAGACGTTGGAGAGTTTGGTTTCCTACTAAAACTGGCAGTGTGATTTGTCACCGAAAATCAACACAATGTATAATTTTTCAAGCTTTTAAATTGTGTACTGCCTTGGAAGTGTCAACATCCCCTTTGAGAGATGGGATTTAGAATTGCCATGGCCTCACCAATTTTAAGGTAGTGAGCAGTCCTTACTAAATAAACCAGTGTTTCTCAACCTTGGCAACTTTAAGATGTGTGGACTTCAACTCCCAGAATTCCACATCTTAAAGTTGCCAAGGTTGAGAAACACTGAAAGAAACATTTGCCAAATAAGGACTGGAAGAAGGTGCTTGAAAATAACAGGGTAAAAGGCTCTTAAACCATTAAGCCTGGCCTTGTGTTCTGATAAAAATGATAACTTTTGTTTGGGCCAAGGGGACGCATTTAGGGAAGAAAAGGAAAGGAAATGAATATAAGTATTTAGATAGCTGGAAATTTTGCTTTGCACATACGACTGTCTAGTTTCCCAGCTTTTGGTGGGAATTTTGGTGAGGAATTTCATTGAGGACAATGCTTCGATATAATGTCTTTGAAAACTATGATGTACAACAGGCTTTCTCAGCCTAGTGGCCTCCATGCGTATTGGATTACAACTCCTTTTTTCTTCTGCCAGCATGGCCAAACACTTCTGGAAGGCACTGGGTTGAGGAAAACTGTTACAAGCAGAACCAAAAAGTGGATTCTGGTTTGGCAAATGTCCACAGTAATTAGACCAGTGTTTTTCAAATTTGGCAACTTTAAGATGCCTGGACTTCAGTTCCCAGAATTCTGGGAGTTGAAGTCCACATGTCTTACAGTCGCCAAGTTTGAAAAACACTGGATTAGAGGGAGGTTGAATAGAGACTGAGCCATCACTAAGGATTCTGTAGCTGCAACATTTTACTTTAAAAGTATATTTAAAGGTGAATAAATAGTTACATTTGGCTTGTAATCTTAGATAAAGAACATGGTTTGAGCCTCTACACTTTACATGTTTAATGGAACAAATGTACTTCCTGGCACATCCACTTAAATTGGTTATCTGGTGTCAGTGCTGGTGCCAGAGGGACCAATGGCTGATGCAAATTGAGAAATTCTTCTATGTGTATAGATAGCAATATCCAGTAAGGAGTGAGACATGACTATGAAGGCGCAGAAAAAACACAGTCTGCTAAATATTTTCTCCAAAGGTAGGAAGTAATCCTATATTGGGAATGCAACTCTTGAAGCAGCAATATTTTTTTTCAGGCTCATGGGGGTGCCTGAAAAGGCACTGTACATCTCCTTTAATGAACAGTACAGTAGAGGCCTGAATAACTTACTTGATCTCATTTGGGAAAGGTACACTGTTCTATTAAATATGGTCACTCCCCATATGTTTGATTCTTTTTTTATCCTGCTATGCTACCCAGAGATATTTTGGGCTCTTCTTCACTGGACACGTTCAAGCAGAAGCTAGACAGCCTTCCGTTGGGGCTGCTTTAATTAGAATTCCTGCCCTGAGCAGGGGACCTGGGCTTCATAGCCTAAAGGGAACCTTCCAATGCTGTGTTTCTATGTTAAAATTATACATCAGTTGCATTTTTTGGAAAGGCTGTAGTGAGTGCACCCAAGGCTTTGGGGAACCATCCCTGGCTCTGCAGCCATGTCCTATATCAAGAGTCTCAAGCCCCAGGGCCATACCGGGCTTCATAACCTCCTTTCTTTTTGTGGCCACTGGACTCTCTCTGACGATGCAGCTGCAGTTTGGTGGCAAGATTCCCTACCATTATGAGACAAGAAACATGCAGCAACTGCAGTGTAAGCACTAATGTAGACTTAACATAAATGAAAATAAAGAAACACTGCAATCTTCCCTAAACCTTGAAAAATCTCCATTTGATCTTGTGTGTAATGCACCCCAGCATTTTCTATAATTGCCCCACTATCATTGCTGCACTTGCATTCCCCTCTGAAAAATCTCTGTGGCCCTTGGCCACCAAAAAGTTACTTGTTCTTCTCCTTGTATATCACATTTTGAAAACTCGGCCACCATTTAGATTGCTTCAGGCAGACAACTTCTAGTACTACCAAATAAAAGATCATTTTCTAATTTTCTAAAATTAAATTCTTTCTTTCTTTGTAGAGAAGGAAAGCACCAGAGAAATAATAATAATAATAATAATAATAATAATAATAATAACAACAACAACAACAATAACAACAACAACCCAATTAGGAGACTCAACGTAGTGTTTGAAGTTAAAACATAATTAGAAATACAAATACAAAATAAAATACACAGAAAAATACCATCACACATCATCCACCAGTCAGAATCACAAATCACTCTGGCCTGTTTGAAAAGCCAGGTTTTTCTAAAGGATGTCATTGTTGGGGCCAGACAACATAGTTGGGGGGTATTTCAGAATGAAGGAGTGGCAAAGTGAAAGTACAACTCCACAGTTCCATGAGATGACATTGTTTAATTGTTAAATTGATGGGAACCCGAGCATGCTGTCCACCCTGTCTGATCTTATGGGACAGGCAGAGCATTTAAGAAAAGTGGTCCTGTAAATAACCAGGAAAATGAGAAGTGGAAAGACACAAGATTCTCTGCACTCATATCCCCATATAGTTTTACACACATGGAGGGGAACATTAGAAACTTTGTCTGAAAGTACACTATATTTACTCCTCCAATCCACATTTTTTTTCTTTTCACATTACCTAGGATGCATTATACTTATGTGCAACATGCACCTAACTTTTGAATTTAGTTAGATTCAAAGAATCCTCTCTCTAATGAAAATTTCCATTAAACAGAATGCTGTTTTCTAAAGGAGGGAAGTAATATTTAATACTATTTTGTATATTATATAGTTGTGTTTTAATTTTGTTGTACACCACTGAAATCATTAATCTAATGGCTGTCTTTTATTCTGTTTCAGTGGCAAATGAAATGTTGCCGATGTGATTCCAGAACCCCCCATGCATTCAACAGTCACCGGGTAGAAAATGTTCTCTCTTCTACAGGACACATGCGGTGGTGGCAATCTCAGAATGGCAAGTCTCTGACTTAGAGAAAAAAAAGAGGAAAGAGCCTGATGTGGACGTGCTGTAGAGCAGTCTTGTGGTTTAACAATGATTTGAGAGGGACAAGGGTTGTGTGGATTTAGTAAATAGGGCTTGAGTTTCAATAGATTAACTGCAAAGAGGAAATGGATGATCTAACTTTTAGAAAAAACTCTTTAGTTGCTTAATCTTCATGACCCACTGTTCTGATAATTGCTTTTTTTTTCTCCTCAGATGTGAATCATGTTTCTCTCCAACTAGATCTAGACAATAAATTTCAGCTTGCTAACCTCCTGTTGGACTTCAGGGTATGTGCATTGCTCTCTTCTTGAGGAAATAAACTTTGATTCAAATGGCCTTTGCAAACCAAAGAGAATCTTGATCTCTACTGCAACCTTATCTGGGTGCTGGGTCAATCATGCTGATTAGCTCCTGTCTCTCCTTTTGTCTTGCTAAGGGTAGAGAGTAAGATAATTGAATTCTAGTCATCTCTCCTTCCCTCTGTCTCTTCAGAGTCCTTTGCCAGGTGGCATGGTGGTTGAGCGTTCTACTGATTTTGGCACAACCTGGAAGATCTATCAGTACTTGTCCACTGACTGCTCTGCTTCATTTCCCTGGATCCCCAAGGGCTTTCCTCAGACCTGGCAGGATGTCCGTTGCCAGGACATACAGACTCAAGACAGACCACCTCAGAATGGGGGAAAGGTATTGTAAATGCAATACTCTTTGGGCTAAGAAGACTACATGGGATTTACTGAACCCAGAGTTACCGTATAAAATAATGTATTTTATTGCATTGTATTGCATTCATTTATAATATTACATGTACTTATACACTGCTGAGTCAAATTCCAGGTAGTTTACAATATAAACAAAGCAATAATGAAAAGCACCACTGAACCTCAGGGGATAAACTGTTTCACAGTCTTGGGACCACCACCCAGAAGGACTGCCTCCAGCTTCTCAGTTAATTTGTTCATTTTGAAAGCAGCCATCCTGCCCTAAGAAGGAAATTGCCTTTCATCCAAGGGTATAGTTGTGTGATTCCAGCCTGAGTGAGTCTCATTTTAAGGTCAAGGCCAATGAACTTTTGCATTCTTCTCACTCAAGCATAACTGTGTCCTCTCATCCCCAATTTCCAACTCCTGTCATTTGTTAGATCAGCTGGCTGAGATTTCAGATCTGAGTAGCAGATTTCAAGCTACAGACAATTCCACCTGGATGACTGAGAACCTTCATAGACATAGATTTCAAGAAGGCTTGAGTTCCAGCATCTCTTTCCTGGAGAAGTTACAGTTTAGATATGCACAGCAGTTCCTGACAGTGTTTCTGATGTGTTGATGAACCATCACTAATCTTTATGTTATAGCTTAAATTAAGTGGCCCTTTTATTTCTTTTTAAAATTTCTATGATTATGTTTTAATGAATGCTGCTATATTTTGGCAGGAAGAAAGATAGATGTATCACACAATTCATAATCAGACTGGTGAAATCACAGTATGGTAAAATCTCATTTTAACATACTGTTTAGGGGGAGAGGATACCTGTTGCTCTTTAATGTCCATTAAATAGAAAGGTACATCATTGCAATGATTCATATAGTTTGTATCACATTATTATTATGACATTTATGTGATTTGTGTAACCACATTGTCTGACAGAAATTATGTAAATTGCAACAGTTGTTGTAAAATTAAGATAAATTTAACTGCCTAGTCTGTATTACTTTGGATGGATGAAAAAGCAAAGGACCTTTTCATTATTGTGGTGATTTTTTTTAATTCAATTAATTTTTATTCCGCCTCTATTATTATTTTTATAAATAACTCAAGGCGGCAAACATACCTAATACTCCTTCCTCCTCCAATTTTCCCCACAACAACAACAACCCTGTGAGGTGAGTTGGGCTGAGAGAGAGTGACTGGCCCAAGGTCACCCAGCCGGCTTTCATGCCCAAGGCGGGACTAGAACTCACAGACTCCTGGTTTCTAGCCCAGCACCTTAACCACTAGACCAAACTGGACATGGGGGATGTCCAGATGGAAATTTGGTCTGTAATATTCAAAGTCCACTAAATAGGGGCCTGTTAATCAAGATTTCAAGGTAATTCTCTTTTGCCAGTGTGCACTATCATTTTGATTATAGTATAAAATACACTTTTAAAAAACAGAAAGTGACATTAAGCTCATGTCCATGTCATAATAGGCTGGAATTATTGAGCATGTTTGCTTATTAATAATTATGCATATTAACTAATCTCTCCCAATCAGTTCCTCCTACCTGTTCTAGTGATTAAACAAATCAGTGAGCTTCCATCTGTGGTTTGTTTATGCTTATGCCCAAACCGAGATCAATTGCTTGTTGCTCTCCTAAGAAGCCAGAACCAGAAACAAAGGTTTGTAAAGCTAAAATGATCATTAAGTAAAAGCTTCTTAGTTTGCTTAATGGCAAGTACCAAATAGGATTGGATAACTTACACCAGCATATGTGATCAATTGCAATAAGCTGCCATTATTTAGAATTAGAGTTTATCATGACTTGGAGCCATCTCATTGATGGCTTCTATAAAAGCAGGATAGAGGAACTCTTCCTGTGATTTTAATAATTTTCTCTTTTTTGTTGTAAGATCGAGTTCAACCCCATAAGCCTTGCATCTGGCATGAAGACATCTCAAAGCCAACAAATTAACAGTAAGTTTGTGTTTATGTTAGCTCGGTTTGGTTACATTGCAAAAGGTGGGTTTGAGATTTATTGGAAGATTACAAGAAGCAGAACTCTATGTAGCTATGCATGGTTGCTGTTTCTTGTTTATTTTATTATTTATTTATTATTTCTAACTTCTATCACCGCCCATCTCCCCCCACAAGGAACTCTGGGCGGTTTTTGAAGTTGCTTATGCCTTGACGCTTGCACGTAGTACCTCAGATGGATGACATTTCTCTACCTACTTAGGGAGGGATCATAGCTAGGTAGGAAGGCATTTCTTAATAAGTACTGAAATAAATATTGCATTTAGTATTATTGTCTAAAATAGGATGGTTAGGTTTTCCTGCATTTTTCAAAATTTAATATATTATTTTTTTGGTAGAATTGTTATATTTGGTTCACACATTTGGATAAAAGAATTCTGATGATGTTATGATTGAAACATGGCAATATCATGTTTTCAGATCTGATTTGTCCTATTTTTGTGTCTCCCCCCCCCCCCCCCCAACAAAATGAAAATTCACTGTGATGGCCTGCAGGAATCTATGCTTTCCTCTGAGATTGTTATGTAGCCAATCAAGCACCCAAAGAAACACTTCCTTTTAATTTTACTGATAAATAGATAGAATCTGAGTGTAGGAGAGTTAACTAGATTTCCCACCAGAAGATTTTTCCCTGTAGGAAAACGGGGAAGATATATAACGCCTGACAACCCAAGAAGGACCTAGACAGTGTTGAAGATTTTTTATTGGTTTTGGTAAAGAGCAGTATTAGTGGGTGAGCCTGAGAGGACTGGGCAGTGTCCACATTCCTCCAAACAGGAAGAAAAGCCCCTGACAGCCTAAAAGAGGGAATGTCAGCCAGTATCTTAGCTCTTCTCTTAACTCTAAACAGAGGTAGTTAGAATTAGAGATGTGTACGGTACATACAAGTTAAGTTAATGTTACAGCTTGTAAACATTTTCTGTAGACAAAAAAAATTACCTTTAAAATACATTGAAGCACTGTGATTCAGTGACATACCAGGGTAGGGGGCAATTTGACCCTAGTACAAGCAATAAGGGGGTGTGCTGCCAAAGACATGAGAAGGTTAGCAACAGGTGTGGAGTCAAGTTGCTGCTGACTGCGTGCCAATCCACTGTTGGTGGTCGGTGATGGCCCAGCAGCAATGGATGAAAAAAATTATACCTTCAGGTTAGTTTTGACTCCTGGTGATTGCTCCCTACAGTTTTCTTGGCAGCATTTTTCAGAAGTGACTTGCCAGTTCCTTCTTCCTAAGGCTGAGAAAAGTGAGTGGCTCAAGATCACTTGGCTGGCTTTGTGGCTAAGGCACGACTAGAACTCTAGGTTTATAGTCTGACACCTTAACCCCTACATCAAACTCTCAGCAATGAATGAGGGTGTATTAAAAAATGATCCACAGCTAGATACACCACTGCTGTGATACATTTCTAAACAGGCAGTGGAATGAGGGGCTGAGCAATGGAATGCAATCCTCAAGTTGTAAATTATAGTTGTAAAACTAGGTTGTGAGAACCAAAGTAAATGCTGTTTGATGTTTTAATAAAAGAGGAAAAAATGTATCAATATGTGGTTTGCACCGTGTCTTGCATCAAATTCTGTATACTCACAAAAAAATCTGTGACATGCACCACCAGCTATTTCCTGCACAGCTGTGTGCATGGATTGGGCCCCTTTAAGATAAGGAATGTTGGGCAGGTGCAGTATGATGAATGTATTGCTATTTTAAACTCACCCCAATACCCTTGACAAAGTTTTTCTCCAAAGCCATGTTACACTGGGGCTGTGGGCATTGCAGCTACTTGCTTGGATATACATATGTTTCTATTTATTTGTGTATTTGTGTGTATATTTAACTCACACACATGCATGCATGCATACATCCATACATGACTGTTGGGACTCAATAATGACCCTATTCTTTCTCCCAAGAATTGCTTCACAAAAAAATTACACGTGAATCTTTCTGTCTGTATGGTCATTGATAACACAGCTAAAGAACTTGGGTTTTATTCTGCTACTTGTCCCAGCATTCTGTGTATTTTTCCCCTTTTTCAGATCTGGCTGAATTCACCAACCTGAGAATCAACTTCACACAGTTGTCCCGCTTTCCACATCAGGGGTACCGCTTACCCAGTGCTTTCTATGCCTTAAATGAGATGCAGGTACAAGGGAGCTGTTTCTGCCATGGGCACGCAGACCACTGTGCTGCCCCTGATGCCTCTTCTGGAGAGCCCAGTGCTGTGGTGAGAGAGATGATGCAGAAACATTGCTCTGTATGTCTAGCTTGTCATTTGATTCTAGTGAGTCTGCTCTGTACTCTGATCTCTCCGTGACAGAATATGTTTCTACAGGTTTGCACTGATGTGCTAGAAATGCTTTGTGCTTTTGAAAAGCAGAAATAATTTCCTGGTATTATGGCATTATGCAGTGTCTAATTGCCAGAGGGGATGAGTTTTGGCCATCTGTTAAGACTTGAGTTTCAAAAACAGATAGTTTGGCACATTAGTCTGATTCAGAATGCATTTCTGACTATCTTAAAGGTACCAATCGAAGAGAAATCTATCTTAGATTTATCTTAAAGGTCCATGCCCACCAGCTTAGCTAAACTCCTGCCCTGACCTTCCTGCTGCCAGATTTTAAAGAAAAGATCAGAGGCTTGCTTCATATTTAACTTATTATACAATTGAACACAGATGTCTAGAAAGGGCAGGGAATAAGAATATGATATCTGCATGGAAGAGAATTACCAGCCTTCTTTACCCTTCAGTCAGAAGCTCTTTCTTGTAATCATAGTTTATGTTTTGGAGAGACAAGGAGGAGAAGAGAATTCAATTTCCGGTCCTTTCAAGTAGGAAATGCTCCAAAGCGGAGCAGAAGAGTATGCAGGTCAGGGGTGACAAATGTTTGAGCTTACTAATGTTTGTTAGTAAGGAAAAATTAAAGGGGGGGGGGTTGAGACCACTCCCTATTTACCTGCCCCCCTCCCTATTACTAGTTTGCTGCTGCTGCTGCTGCTGACACTCTGACTTTTACACTGACAAAAATCTGTGTAGTTGTGTCTTGCAGAAAAGGGAGCTTGCAACAAATTGGTAAATATCAGAAGCGGACAGGCAAGTTGGGAGGGATCTGAGTGGTTGTAGGTATCTGCAGAGGCTCACACACTAAAAGGCCTCTAAATGATTAGTGGTTATCTTGTTCATATGCTCCTTTTTCTTCCTTTTCACCATTTCACATTATGGTCAGGAAAACAGAAGGAACATTGGCTAGACAAGATGGTGGGCTTCTTATGGGAAGAGGCCTCAAAATTCCCCTTCATTTAGTGGCTCTTTGAATCTGGCACCACTGCAGGGGTGCATATTCTTTGGTTTCCTGGCCAGGCATGGTAACAATGCCTTCTAGGGCTAAATAGCTTGGCATTTCAGAGTTAAATATGGCCTGTGATAGACAGCATCTGACTTGCACAAAAAGGTCTTTGTATCAGCATAGACAGAGCTGGAAAGTAATCTTGAAAACAAGCTAAAATGGAACTTGCTCTCTGTCAAACTAGGCAGAAAGAGACACAATGTGAGAAGCAACTGAGTGAAGCAACTGAGTGTGAGAAGCAGCTACAAGGGAGCAGCAGTAGGAGAAGCTACCCTGCTATCAAATCTAAGTTTTCTTTACATTCTAGGTTCATGGGCATTGTGTGTGCCAACACAATACTGCTGGGCCAAACTGTAACCACTGTGCATCCTTTTACAATGACCAGCCATGGAGACCTGCTGAAGATGATAATCCTAATGAATGTCTTAGTATGTATGCCTATCTGACTTCCTAGGAAAATGTGTTTATTTAATAAAGCCTTCCAAAAATATAGGTAGTGTTCCTAAACATACGTGTTTCTATAATTATGACAAATGTGTATGTCATAATTACAGAAAACCTTACAAGAATTTCTCAGTTGCATGACTTACAGAATGATAAAAAGGGGAAGATCAGAAAAAGAAAACTGAACATAGACATATCCTACATTTAAACGTTTCAGAATGCTGAGATGTATTAGAAGAGGCAGTGATTTTTATATACAAATTTTTAACTTAGTCTTTTTTCATATTGATGGATGTTTTATTGTTTTCTCTTTTTTTAATTTTACTGTTAATTTTTACATTGTTTTATTTTTTTCACTATCATGCTGCCTTGGTTTCTTAACAGGAAAATGTGCATGTTTGTATGTTTGTGTATATGTGCGTGCATGCAGGCTGGCTGGGGAATTCTGGGAGTTGAAGTCTACACATCTTAAAGTTGCTAAGTTTGAAAAACACTGCACTAACCAAACACCTCTTTGCTATTCATTAAGCCAGAGCTTTCCAAACTGTGTGTGGCGACACAAAAGTGTGTTGCCACACACCGTGGTGTGTCGCCACACCACCCGGAAGCAGCGGTGCGCATGTGCACGGCGGCTGCGGCAGCGGCGCGGCTTCCGCGTTTTAGCGGAGGCTGCCGCCGCCGAGCACGCGTGCGCCGCCGCACGCCCCCCCGTGCTGCCACCGTGCACGCGCACGCCGCCGCACGCACCCACGCGCCACTGCCGTGCACATGCGCCCCCCGCGCCACCGCCGCGCTGCCGCCGCCGCCGCCACTGGTGTGTCGCCAGTGGCGGCACTTTGGAAAGCCCTTCATTAAGCATTTGTGGCAGTCTGGAAAAATAAAGGTGCTGCTACTTTGAACTCCTCAAAACAGTGGCACCTTTTCTTCAGGCTCTTGTAAAGCCTGAAAAAATATCAGCTAATGTTAGTGGAGTGATACTGTGCTCATGCTGGCATTAGGTCTGAAGCACTTCTGAACTACTTTCAAAGCATGCACAGCACCCCCTGTCTTTCCACTGAGAAATCAAGTCAGTATGCCAAGCTAAGTATAGCTCTCCACCATGTTCTGTGTCAGTGGTTTTGTTTTATGCTGACTATGACATCATAATCGAATGTTTTTGCAGACCTCTGTGAAAGTCAAGTCTTGGTAATGTGGTGCTTACAGTTGCCATGATATCCTTGATCCCCCAGGTGGCTGAGGTTTTGCTAGATTGCAAATCTCACAAGAATAACCAAAGACTTGGTGAATTTATGAGAATTTATCCATTTAAAAAATATATTCTATTTTTATTTTGGCATGCGTACTGTAGACCTCCTGTGTTATCTGCACCAAAGGTCTGGGGATCACAAGATGGGAACTATTTTTCTTTCAGAATATAAAAGAAATCTATCGAGGATGATTTTAAAGAAGGAGATAGTGTGATCTATCAGTATAGACTCTGTTGCAGAACATTAGTATACCTTTGGGGAAAATGCATATAGAAATATAGGTTTGGAAAAGTTCCATATTAACACCCATATAATATGGACAATTCTGTTCAGAAAGCATTTATTAGGAGTAGTTACATTAAACACAATATATATTTCCTCAGTGATAGTGGAAAACGAAGTCCATTGATTAGTGAAAGTTAGAGATCAACAAAATGCATAAATTAGTTGTGTATAAGCACAAATGCAGGTTATGTTCTTTAAAAAAATCACCAAAACTTGATAACGTGGATTAAGAAGTGAATATATATGAAGGTATAGATGATATTTCTATTAAATTGATTTATTGTAGGGCTACTGTGTTTGGGTTGCAACAATCCAGATGACCATAAGATGGCAACAAAGTGACTGAGGTTTCTGTGTCTGTGCTTCAGTCTTCTGGTGATCCAGATGTTTGCAGCCCAGATGTAATAACCCTGATGTATAGATTTTCTTCTAATAAAGCTTTATGTACTTCTAAGACTGATAAAGAGACCAAAGTGTCATCTGGTGGTGAAACTGAAAAGTTAAACACCATTCTTTTTATTGAGCATCACATGTGATATAGCTTACTTTTCTCTTCTAGGATGCAATTGTAATGGACACTCCCACAAATGTCATTTTGACCGAAGTGTATATCAAGCAAATGGGGGAATGAGCGGGGGTGTGTGTGAAGATTGCCAGCACAACACAGCAGGGAGGAACTGTGAACTTTGCAAAATAAACTTTTTTCGTAACCGACGGTATGATCTTGGCCATCCAGAGGTCTGCCTCCGTAAGTGGTGTTTAAGCCTTCTCTCAATTTCATATTTTTCCCAGAATCTATTTTATTTATGAAAACTTCAGAAAAAGATGTTTACTTTCTCTCTGTTTTAAAAGTTCTATTTAATTTATTCAACGCAAGGAAATGAAAGGCAAAGCAATAGGAATAGGAATATAAAATTCCTGGTAGCTCTTGGCAAAGTGATGTTTTCTGTCAATTTAACAAACTGTAGAAACCTGAACACTGAAGGTTGCTGAAGATACAATGAATTTCTGATGGGAACCCCTAGTTGCCTTCTTTCTGAAGTCCATTCTCAGATTTTCCTGAGAAATAGGGATGATTTGAACTGACTTAAGTCTGAAGGGTAGATACACCTCAAGATTCTTTCTACATATTCCTGTTCCTCTTTCTTTCACATCTCTTCTTTGGAACCAATTTTAGGATAGTTTAATTACTGATTTATGTTTTATGTATTGTCGAAGGCTTTCACGGCCGGAGTTCGATGGCTGTTGTGGGTCTTCCGGGCTGTGTGGCCATGTTCTGGAAGTTGTGGTTCCTAACGTTTCGCCAGCATCTGTGGCCAGCATCTTCAGAGGGCAGGAGCACAGATAGAGCTCAGAGATTTCGCTTCTATCTGTGCTCCTGCCCTCTGAAGATGCTGGCCACAGATCCTGGCGAAACGTTAGGAACCACAACTTCCAGAACACGGCCACACAGCCCGGAAGACCCACAACAGCCATCGATTTATGTTTTATTGCTGTTTTATTTTATTTTTCACTTGTAGTTTCCCACTTTGATGGCTTCATAACAGAAAAGTATTTTTTTCCCTTTTACCCCAATTCAGCTCACTGTTCAAAAAATTCTATTGCAAAACAAAATGAAACATTCAAAAACAGCCTGGCCTGATTTGAGGGATGTGATACACCAATTACCATATAAGAGAGAGGGAAACAAATTTAGTTACCTACCACTGACTAACTTGTGAAAGCCATTTATTTATTCACATGCTATTTCCACTCCAGCTGGTATGGACCAATTTCAAATGACTATTCGACCAGTGGTGGCTGTTCTTCTTAACAGTATCCAAGAATAGTTACAGAATGGAGTAGAAACGTGACAGGCAAGGTGGGTGCAAATGACCAACATTCCCACTGACTGGCTAATTCTCCTCATTGATTCTCTATAGATGATAGAGGCATCGTAAAATGTCCTTCCTGTTGCCAGCCCAGCTCTGCTTTTCCTGTTGGTCTAGATGAGCTCAGGGTCATAGTTCATCTTGCCATTGCCCACTTGCCTACTCTGCTTCCTTTATTGGTTCTTTAATAAGGTTAGGAAGATACATGATGAGGAACGCTACTCAGAACATCACAGCAATGCATACTGTAACATCAGTAAGTCTTCATCGCTGATTAGTGGAACATCTTTTGCTCTATTTCAGCTCCTTATTGTCCACAGTTTTCCCTACCAAGCTAGGACATCAGACCTTGTTCCGTACCAGACTTTAAAAAATCCTAGAATATGCAGCCATATTTACGCATTAAAGGCCAGTAAAAGAAGTTAAGAGGGAAATTAAGAGAAATTAAGAATATTAAATTCCCATGTAAATTCCCAAACTGTTTTTTAGTTTTGATGTTATTTTGACTTTAGGCTGCAATTTTTACAATGCTATAGTTTTAACTTCTTTTCTTTTAAGCTTGTGAGTGTGATCCAGATGGCACTGTTCCTGATTCCAGCTGTGACCCCACAAATGGTCGTTGTGTCTGTAAGGACAATGTGCAAGGAGACCGTTGTCATCTTTGCAAGCCTGACTTTACTCAGTTGACCAACTCTAACCCCCGAGGTTGCAGAGGTAAGTTGAAACCTGAAATAGATCAAGAGGATGCATTTGCAAATAACTTGCACCATTTCTTGAGGTGCAGTTTCTATTGGTATTAGAATGCCATGACAAAACAATATTCCTTCATAGTCACAGGATGCTGCCCTTATCCTCAGCATGTGATTTAAATAGTCCAATACTGATCTTTTGTGTACCACAAATCAACCAATATTATCTGCTTAAAAAGGCACACTAGTTGGAGTAAGCCTTGAGATTTCTAAATCTCTTCATCAGGAACAAAGGGAAAAGAAGAAGAAAATTTTAAGATGGAGTACCCTAGGCTATATTAGGAGATATATAGGCACTATGAATTATTGGGAAATGGAAATGGTTGAGTCTTCCATTTATTAATGTTAAAATCCAGTGTCACTTTTTAAAATTTATTTATTTCCGATTTCTATCACTGCCCATCTCCCCCGAAAAGGGGGGCTCTAGGCGGTTTACAATGAAATCAACAATTAAAACAATAAAACACATCAAATACAGTACAAACAGCCATATAAATAAATAATAAATTAAATATAAAATCCAAGAGGCGATAAGCTCATATTTAAAAGAGAGGGCTCTATGGTGCCAGCTACCCCCAGGAGGAACTATTACCCTTCCCATCCCAGGCGAGGCGGCAGAACCAGGTCTTCAAGTTCTTCCGGAAGTTCGGGAGCGAGGGGGCCCGCCTCACCTCTGGGGGCAGAATGTTCCAGAGGGTGTGTGCCACTGCAGAGAAGGCTCGCCTCCTGGACCCCGCCAAGTGAAATTCCCTTACCGACGGGGTCCGCAGCATGCCCTCTCTGCATGACCGAGTGGGACGGCCCCATGCCATGTAGGGCTTTAAGGGTGATAACCAACACCTTGAATTGGATCTGGAAGCAGACTGGCACCCAGTGCAGCTCACGCAGCAGAGGTGTCACATGTGCCGATCTTGGGGCACCAATAACTGTCCGTGCAGCCGCATTCTGGACCAGTTGAAGCTTCCGGATACTCTTCAAGGGTAGCCCCATGTAGAGCGCATTGCAATAGTCTATATGGGAGATGACCAGGGCATGAGTGACTGTTCAGAGGGTGTCCCGATCCAGGAAAGGGCGTAACTGGCGCATAACACAGAGTTGCGCAAAAACCCTTCTGGCCACGACTGCCACCTGCTTTTCGAGCAGGAGCCGTGAGTCCAGAAGGACCCCCAGATTCCGCACAGAGTCTGGGGCAGTGCAACCCCATCCAGAACTAAAGATGACAACTTCCCAGATCCAGAGGAGTCATCAACCCACAGCCACTCCGTCTTACCAGGGTTCAGCCAAAGCCTGTTGTTCCCCATCCAGACCCCCACAGCCCCCAGACACTGAGAAAGGGCAGCCACCGCATCACTTACCTCGCCCGGGATGGAGATATATAATTGAGTCATCAGCATATTGATCATACCTCATCCCGTGGTGACGGATGATCTCACCCAGTGGTTTCATGTAGATGTTAAAATAGGAGAGGGGAGAGAACTGAACCCTGCGGCATCCCACAGAGGAGGGGTCAAGGGTCAGATCTCTCATCTATCGCCACCGATTGGGACCAGCCCTGGAGGAAGGAGGTGAACCAGCGCAAAACCGTGCCGCCCACCCCCAACTCCCTGAGCCGTCCCAAAAGGATACCATGGTTGATGGTATTGAAAGCTGCTGAGAGATCCAAAAGAGCTTCACCTGAGACGGAGATATACAATTGAGTATCATCAGCATATTGGTGATACCTCATCCCATGGTGACGGATGATCTCGCCCAGCGGCTTCATGTAGATGTTAAATAGGAGAGGAGAGAGAACCAAACCCTGCAGCACCCCACACAAGAGGGGTCGAGGGTCGGATCTCTCCTTTCCTATCACCACCGATTGGGACCGGCCCTGGAGGAAGGAGGTGAACCAGCACAAAACTACACCGCCCACCCCTAACTCTCTGAGCCGCCCCAAAAGGATACCGTGGTCGACGGTATCAAAAGCCGCTAAGAGGTCCACGAGAGCCAGGATGGATGCACTGCCTCCATCCCGCTCCCACCAGAGATCATCCATAAGCGCGACCAATGCTGTCTCCACCCCATATCCCGGCCTGAAACCTGACTGGAAGGGGTCACTTGGATTTGTTTCCAGCACATTCCTTGTAAAATGCTCTGTATTTTTTAAAAAATCTCTTCATTGGGTAGAAATTGACCATTTTGGTTTCCTCTTTCTGTATTTTTAGCTCAGTGGCCAGTTTAGAAGATTAACATTTGTGAGATTAGAAGATTAATTTTTGCTTATGAGATTGCGTGTACTCCCTTAATGAACTTGCAATTATATGATAAATATAGAATGTGCTGTGGATATTGAAGCCCCAAGATCACTTTACTTCGAGCAAAAGGTGACCCACTTTTCACACAGCCAGACCCAGTGATTAAATTGAAACTTCACACTAAGCCAATATTGTATGTTCACACAACATGCTTAATGGGGTTGTGAAAAGGGGGGGGGAAGGGGGGGAAGGCACAGACAGTTGATATTGGTTAACAGCTACCCAAACCTGTTTGTGGTGGTGTTGACCCCAACTGCATCACAGCAAAAAAAATTTTTGCTTGAGAAAAGCAAGCAAACAAGCAAGCAAACAAACAAACAGAAACCCTCCAAGAAGGAGAAGTGGAGCCAGCCTTCCAGCTGTCTTTGCAGTGTCTGGGAGGACTGCAAATAAGGCCTCTGGAGGATGACAGATCAACAATCCCAGTAGAGCCCTGCCAGTGCATGGAGTTGAGATAAGTAGGCAGAAGAGGAGATGTCTTGCTCAGCTGTGTTGTGCAAAGGTGGCCAATGTAAGTTCCTTGCTTGTAAATCATGGTTTATAGCTTACTGTGTTATGTAAACTCAGGCAACTGTGACTTATTTAATAAACAAGTCATGATGAAATGTGTGAATCAGGCCATAGCTTCCCCACTCTAGGTTTGCGGTAGGCATTAAATCTAGGCTCAAAGTGGTTTTGTCTTTTAAAATTTCAAAATTGCCTTGACAATTCTACTTGCATTCATATTTGCAAATCCTGATGTTTATTTGCCAGGTCTCAATAATGAGAACTTGGGTATGTGATTTAAGATGAGCATCAGCATGCAAAACTAATCCCACTTCTTACATGGAAATTTTAGAATGACTCTTATTCATCACGATCAGTCTCCCGTGCAAATCTTGTGTTGTTTTGATTTGAACTTCAGTGAAGTCCCAACCAGTAGCCATATATGAGCAATATTGTTGCTCTTCAGTTACTTCCCAGGAGGTGGCAGTAAGTAATTGTTAAATTTGTCCAGGCAGAGCAATAGCATCAAATCTTTTTCCTCATAAAAGCCTGCCCACCCGCCTGCCCGCCTGCTTCACCTAAGGAAAAGTGAAAAAGAGAATTTATACTGAATTTCTATCTAAATGTCATAATACAGTATCTGGTTAGTAGAGCATGCACACATACACCATTCCTGCCCTCAACTTGAAACTCTACTCCTGACACCAAAGTTTATAATTCCTGGATTGGAGATGTTAACGTTTGTGTTTTATAACGGTCAGCTTCAATCTGCAGTGCAGCCAATGAGCAACCGGATTTTTCCTCAAATTGAAGCTCTAGATGTAGGTATCCTGGTAGTTCCTTTTCCTCAGCCCCATGTTTTATAGGAAGGCTAAAGCAAAGGGTAGTGTAACGGGGGATGGGATATGGGGATCCTTGGGTTAATGTTCCATGCTTATTTCCTGCAGGTGAGGCTGCTTTGTCCACTGAGGCCTCAGTGCCCTCTTACTCTGAGCTGGCACATTCCATCTGCCTTCCCTCTCCCAACCCTCTTCCCCTACACCCCCCTTCCCCCCAGTATGTCCAGCTTACATTTGACAGGGTTTGGTCAAATTATTTAAATGCATGATAAACATTCTCTGGAGTTGTGATCTTATGGTGACTTTATACAGATGTATTTTGTTGGTAGTAATACGGAAGTGTTTTCCTTTGCATTTTTCCTGGGTCTTTTGTCTTCTCAGTCTAGTTTGTCCTCCTGCTGGTCTCCCATCCATGTCGTAAGCAGGTCTGGCCAAACTTAACTTTTTGAGATCAGCCAATATCGGCAAGGGGATAAACCTCCTGTGAAGGTGGATCTTAAAAACTTAGAGTAGTTTTGTGTTATATTCATATTTCACTCTGAATTAGAGCTCTTCCCTCTTGTTCCCTCCTCATTTGCTTTTCTACCATCCAGTCTTTGCCATCCTCTTACAGTGCAGATTCAACAGCAAGTAGTTCCCCCTTTCTGTTTCTGGCATATGAGTTGCTTGCTATGGCAGGAACTTCAACCCACGGCAAAGTGAGTAGCTGCAGACCATTGAGGAGGACCTATTTTTTACAAATACAGAGGAACAGTCAGTGTGGATCCCCACCCATGCTCATCCTGCTAAGAAGGAATACATTTTTAAAATTGGTCATTTTAGCTGTCTCCTGCATGCAGTAACACACAGACCTCCTCTTTCTGCTTGTAAGAAAGGCTTCACACCTTCCTCTTCAACCAGACCCTTTCAGTTGTGATTTCCAGATCTTTTGTTATTGCTAGCTGCTTTGTTCAGACTTACTAGCATTCTACTTTCCTCATTTACCAATCAGAGGCTATCAGGAAGGGCATGAAGATAATAACCTTCCCCATTTGTTGTCCCCTAACAGTAGTATTTAGAGGCACTCTACTTCTAATTTGGAAGAACTATATAGCATTTCATTCCTCCATAAAACTGTTCTAATCCCTTTTCAAAGGGCAGCTAAACTCACAGCAATAACTACTGTGTGGCAATGAATTTCACAAATTCAGTGCATGGAACAATAGTGTGGGGGAAGACAGTCTGAAAACCTGGTTCTTTTGCCACCTGTGACAGGAAGTAGTGTAGTCCAGAATTGTGTCTCCTCAGTATGATACTATTTTGTGTCAAATAGCTTTGATACTTCCTCCTCTTCCTCCTCCTAGCGGTTCTGACAAGGTGGCTGGCTCTGTTTTGTTTTTCAGCGTGTGCCTGCAACATCCTGGGAAGTCGCAGCCACGTGCCTTGTGATGATGAAACTGGACGCTGTTTCTGCCTCCCTAATGTGGTGGGAGAGAAGTGTGATGAGTGTGCTGTGAATCACTGGAAAATTGCGAGCGGCGAGGGCTGCTGGCCTTGCAACTGCCACCCTCAGAATTCTCTCAGCCTTCAGTGTAACCAGGTATCGACTGCAAGGAAGAAACAGAGCCATAGCTTCCAATTCTTGAGGGTGGGAAGGCAGAGGGGAATTTGGAGCCATCACAATTCACAGCTCCATAAGCTGGGCACTCATCAGTCTGTTGCTGAGAGGAAGACACTGTTTTGTTCTCCTGCTGCAGATGCTTTCATCTGCAGATGCTGAATCCCCCAGCCTCATCCACATAAATTTACAGGAATAAATTTTTGAAAGGACCACTGCTCTCCATTTCTAAACCTCTTGATATTTTTCCATGCTATCTTCCATTCTTTTCCTTTACCACAGAAATTCCATTGAGGAGTGGAAGGTAGAATAGCTGCCCAACTAGGAGCCTGGCATCTAAAAGCTAGGTAAAGGTAAAGGTTCCCCCCGCACATTTGTGCAGTCGTGTCCGACTCTAGGGTCCGGTGCTCATCTCCATTTGTTAGCCAAAGAGCCAGCGTTGTCCGAAGACGCTTCCACGGTCATGTGGCCAAAAGCTACACTCAGTAAAATTAAGAGGCAATGCTTTTCTTAGACTTTATTGTTTATGAAACTGTGATGGAATGTCTAACAGACCTTGGGAAGTTCAGGGGAGGGGGAAATGTGAGAAAGAGACTCGGAATAACTCTGCTAGGTATAAGTAGATCTGGAGAACTGCTTTGACAGGCTTTCAAGATTCTGTTATATTGCCTTACTAGAATAAAGATCATTCCAGAAATCCAAGTGGTTTCCTAAGTTTGCCAGCCTCAAAATGTCTATGAAGGTTCTCAGTCATCCAGGTGGAACAGTCTGTGGCTTGAATCATGTCAACTGGATTTCTATTTTCTTAGTGGAAACGTTTCACTCCTTATCCAAGGAGCTTCTTCAGTCTGAGTAAAGTTAGTAAGGGAATCCTTAAATATGTTTCTAGGCTGGCTGTGTGACCTTGCACCTGGGGCTAGGTCATGGTTATTTTTGAGATGTTTGTTTCTAAGTCCCTTTATCATCTAAAGGATCGTTAAGATTACCCTGCTGCTGTTGAGCTTGTGAAATGGTCTTAATCTTCCTAGGCACAGAAGACAAAGCAGGAAGGAAGATAGGGGAAAGGTTATGCCTGAGGCCCCCACCTCTATTCAAGGAAGGATTTTCCAAGTTGGCATGAATGGATTCCTTGACCCCTCTCTCAAACCACCTATCTTCTCTGTCTAAAATGTGAACATTAATGTCCTCAAATGAGTGTCCTTTTTCCTTTAGATGAAGATAAACTGCTGACTCTGGTCCTGTGGTGTTACTTCTCCTGTGTTGGGCCATCCTCCTGTACAAAGGTTGTTTGGTTTCTCCAATGTAGAGTTCAGAGCACTCCTCACTGCACTGGATTGCATACACTACATTGCTTTCCTTGTGTTTTGGAGTTTGATCTTTGGGGTGTACAAGCCTCTGTCTCAGTGTGTTGGTGGGTTTGAAATATACAGGTATGTGGTGTTTGCCAAATATCCGTTTGATCTTTTCAGACACGCCAGCCATGTAAGGAATGACCAGGTTCTTCCGTTTACTCTGAGTCTCAGCCCTATCTGTCGCTGTTTTAGGTCTGGTAGACTTAGATTTGGTGAAGGCCCAATTTGGATATCCACAGGCCTGCAGAGCTGTTCTCAGATGCTGCTTTTCATTCTTTTTGGAATCCATGGAGGTGGGGATGGTTTCTGCTCTGTGTGACAATGTCCTGATGACTCCTAGTTTGTGCTGCAGTGGATGGTGGGAGTCAAACATCAGGTATTGATCTGTGTGTGTGGGTTTCCTGTAGATCCCTATTTCTAGCTTGCCACCGGTCCCAATGAGGACTTCACAGTCTAGGAATGCCAGTCTGTTGTCCTTGGTGTCTTCTCTGGTGAAGCTAATGTTGGCATCTATAGTGTTTATATGGTCCGTGAAGGCCTGTACTTCCTGGGCCTTGATTTTGACCCAGGTGTCATCCACATACCTAAACCAGTGGGTGGGCACCGTTCCCTGGAATGTGTTGAGTGCTTTCTTCTCCACTTCTTCCATGTATAAATTGGCCACAATGGGTGACACAGGAGAACCCATGGCACAGCCGTGTTTTTGTCTGTAAAAGTCACCTCTGTATGTGAAATAAGTGGTGTTAAGACACAGGTCCAGAAGATGGCAGATCTGGTTTGGGTTGAGATGGCTTCTCCTTTCCAGGGTGCTGTCCTCTTCTAGTCTCTTCCTGACAGCGGATAGAGCATGAGTGGTGGGGATGCTGGTGAAAAGGGAGGACACATCGAAGGAGACCATAGTTTCATCTGTATCCAGTTTCAGGATCTTTGCTTTGGAAACAAATTCTTCCGAATTATGGATGTGGTGTTCAGAGTGTCCAACTAGAGGTGCTAGTATGGAAGAGAGGTGTTTGGCAATGTTGTATGTTACCGAATTGATGCTGCTGACTATGGGTCGGAGGGGTGTTCCTTCCTTGTGGATCTTAGGAAGTCCGTAGATGCAGGGGATGGCTTCTCCAGGATACAGACGGTGGTAGGTAATCCTATCGATGGAGCCATCATGTTCCAATTGTTTCAAACTGTCTATTGCCTTTTTCTTGTAATTGTTGGTGGGGTCTCTTTTCAGTTTTTCATATGTATGGTGATCCTCCAAAAGTGAGGTAATTTTATTGTGGTAGTCTGCAGTGTTTAGAACCACTGTACATCTTCCTTTGTCAGCAGGTAAAATGGTGATGGTTTCATCTTTGCTGAGGGCTGTCAGGGCTCTCCTCTCTTGGACGGTAAGGTTGGGGGGAGGAGGTTGAGCACTGGACAGAGCTGCAGATATTTTAAGCCGGAGTTGTTCTGCTTCTTCAAAAGGTAGGTGGTTGTTGTGGATGGCAGATTCTGTGGCTGTAATGAGCTCCACAACCAGAACTTGCTTGGGAGTGATGGCAAAATTAAGACCTTTGGCTAGGACATCTCTCTCTGGTTGGGTAAGTTCTCTGTCTGAGAGATTTTTCACCGGCTCTGCAGGCCTGTGGATATCCAAATTGGGCCTTCACCAAATCTAAGTCTACCAGACCTAAAACAGCGACAGATAGGGCTGAGACTCAGAGTAAACGGAAGAACCTGGTCATTCCTTACATGGCTGGCGTGTCTGAAAAGATCAAACGGATATTTGGCAAACACCACATACCTGTATATTTCAAACCCACCAACACACTGAGACAGAGGCTTGTACACCCCAAAGATCAAACTCCAAAACACAAGGAAAGCAATGTAGTGTATGCAATCCAGTGCAGTGAGGAGTGCTCTGAACTCTACATTGGAGAAACCAAACAACCTTTGTACAGGAGGATGGCCCAACACAGGAGAAGTAACACCACAGGACCAGAGTCAGCAGTTTATCTTCATCTAAAGGAAAAAGGACACTCATTTGAGGACATTAATGTTCACATTTTAGACAGAGAAGATAGGTGGTTTGAGAGAGGGGTCAAGGAATCCATTCATGCCAACTTGGAAAATCCTTCCTTGAATAGAGGTGGGGGCCTCAGGCATAACCTTTCCCCTATCTTCCTTCCTGCTTTGTCTTCTGTGCCTAGGAAGATTAAGACCATTTCACAAGCTCAACAGCAGCAGGGTAATCTTAACGATCCTTTAGATGATAAAGGGACTTAGAAACAAACATCTCAAAAATAACCATGACCTAGCCCCAGGTGCAAGGTCACACAGCCAGCCTAGAAACATATTTAAGGATTCCCTTACTAACTTTACTCAGACTGAAGAAGCTCCTTGGATAAGGAGTGAAACGTTTCCACTAAGAAAATAGAAATCCAGTTGACATGATTCAAGCCACAGACTGCCAGCCTCAAAGGCTTGATAGGTACCTAGAAGCATTCAAACAAAAGTCCTCCTGCTTTTTTTTTTCCATGA
The DNA here is from genome assembly GCA_023362775.1 of Charina bottae. NCBI lineage: Eukaryota > Metazoa > Chordata > Lepidosauria > Squamata > Charinaidae > Charina > Charina bottae. The sequence goes on along the minus strand of JALMGJ010000003.1, from coordinate 80,359,924 downwards.
AAAAAAATGGAAGAACTCCTGGTGCCATCTGCAGCTCTGTATCTCAGATGGCAGCTTTGATTCAGGTTATGTTACTGAATTTTGTAGCTGGGAGGAAGAAAATGTAACTGAATAGGCATCATACAAAGAACATGAAACTTGGGAGCCGTTTAAAGCTTAGGAACCATGCAAAAGGTTAATACTTTCTTAGCAGGTAAAAAAAGGGTGTTACCAAATAAGGAATTTAAAGCTGTTTGTTACATAACAGAAATCCCCCAATATCCTGCAATGTTTTATCTAGATGGAAGACAAAATTTTCTACCATTATAAAATGGGCAGTACAGCAAAAAGCGCATCAGGTCTTTGAAGTGATCACATCTGCATGTAGAAACCTGCAGCAATATTGTTGTTCCCAGGTATCTCCTCATATACTGTATATGCTGAAGTGAAGGTGTTCCAAACCTGTGGCTTGGGAGCTTCCTTATGGCAGCTATTTATAGACAACCATTTTAGCCTGTTGTTTTAACTAGCTAGTTGAGAGCACTCCACAGAGTGGAGCACTCTTAGAGCACTCCACAGAGAGATCTGTTTTTCGGATCCCTCAGACACCTGGAATTACAGGCAAGCATGGTCTGGGAGAACAAAATGAAGCAGGACATAGGCTGATAGAATTTTGCCAAGACAACTCACTGTGCATAACACACACTCTCTTCCAACAACCTAAAAGACGACTTTATACATGGACTTCACCAGATGGTCGACACCGAAATCAGATTGACTACATCCTTTGCAGCCAAAGGTGGCGGACATCTATACAGTTGGTAAAAACAAGACCTGGAGCTGACTGTAGTTCAGATCACGAACTTCTTATTGCAAAATTTAGAATCAGACTAAAGAGAATAGGGAAGACGCAAAGATCAGTTAGATATGAGCTCACCAATATTCCTAAGGAATATGCAGTGGAGGTGAAGAATAGATTTAAGGGACTAGATTTAGTAGATAGGGTCCCAGAAGAACTATGGACAGAAGTTTGCAACATTGTTCAGGAGGCGGCAACAAAAAACGTTGCAAAGAAAAAGAAAACCAAGAAGGCAAGATGGCTGTCTGCTGAAACACTGGAAGTAGCCCAAGAAAGAAGGAAAGCAAAAGGCAACAGTGATAGGGGGAGATATGCCCAATTAAATGCAAAATTCCAGAGGTTAGCCAGAAGAGATAAGGAATTATTTTTAAACAAGCAATGTGCGGAAGTGGAAGAAGACAATAGAATAGGAAGGACAAGAGACCTCTTCCAGAAAATTAGAAACATCGGAGGTAAATTCCAGGCAAAAATGGGTATGATCAAAAACAAAGATGGTAAGGACCTAACAGAAGCAGAAGAGATCAAGAAAAGGTGGCAAGAATATACGGAAGATCTGTATAGGAAGGATAATAATATTGGAGATAGCTTTGACGGTGTGGTCAGTGAGTTAGAGCCAGACATCCTGAAGAGTGAGGTTGAATGGGCCTTAAGAAGCATTGCTAATAACAAGGCAGCAGGAGACGATGGTATCCCAGCTGAACTGTTTAAAATCTTGCAAGATGATGCTGTCAAGGTGATACATGCCATATGCCAGCAAATTTGGAAAACACAAGAATGGCCATCAGATTGGAAAAAATCAACTTATATCCCCATACCAAAAAAGGGAAGCACTAAAGAATGTTCAAACTATCGAACAGTGGCACTTATTTCACATGCCAGTAAGGTAATGCTCAAGATCTTGCAAGGTAGACTCCAGCAATTCATGGAGCGAGAATTGCCAGATGTACAAGCTGGGTTTAGAAAAGGCAGAGGAACTAGAGACCAAATTGCCAATATCCGCTGGATAATGGAGAAAGCCAGGGAATTTCAGAAAAACATCTATTTCTGTTTTATTGACTATTCTAAAGCCTTTGACTGTGTGGATCATAACAAATTGTGGCAAGTTCTTGGTGGTATGGGGATACCAAGTCGTCTTGTCTGCCTCCTGAGGAATCTGTATAACGACCAAGTAGCAACGGTAAGAACAGATCACGGAACAACGGACTGGTTTAAGATTGGGAAAGGAGTATGGCAGGGTTGTATACTCTCACCCTACCTATTCAACCTGTACGCAGAACACATCATGCGACATGCTGGGCTTGAGGAATCCAAGGCTGGAGTTAAAATCGCTGGAAGAAACATTAACAATCTCAGATATGCAGATGATACCACTTTGATGGCTGAAAGCGAGGAGGAGTTGAGGAGCCTTATGACGAAGGTGAAAGAAGAAAGTGCAAAAGCTGGGTTGCAGTTAAACCTCAAAAAAGCCAAGATTATGGCAACGAGCTTGATTGATGACTGGCAAATAGAGGGAGAAAAAGTGGAGGCAGTGACAGACTTTGTATTTCTAGGCGCAAAGATTACTGCAGATGCTGACTGCAGCCAGGAAATCAGAAGACGTCTACTTCTTGGGAGGAGAGCAATGGCAAATCTTGATAAAATAGTTAAGAGCAGAGACATCACACTGACAACAAAGGTCCGCATAGTTAAAGCAATGGTATTCCCTGTAGTAACCTATGGCTGCGAGAGCTGGACCTTAAGGAAGGCTGAGCGAAGGAAGATAGATGCTTTTGAACTGTGGTGTTGGAGGAAAATTCTGAGAGTGCCTTGGACTGCAAGACTGCAAGAAACCAGTCCATACTCCAGGAAATAAAGCCAGACTGCTGACTTGAGGGAATGATCTTAAAGGCAAAACTGAAGTACTTTGGCCACATAATGAGAAGACAGGATACCCTGGAGAAGAAGCTGATGCTAGGGAAAGTGGAAGGCAAAAGGAAGAGGGGCTGACCAAGGGCAAGATGGATGGATGGTATTCTGGAGGTGACGGACTCAACCATGGGGGAGCTGGGGATGGTGACGGCCGACAGGAAGCTCTGGCGTGGACTGGTCCATGAAGTCACGAAGAGTCGGAAACGACTGAACGAATAAACAACAAAAGACTCTTATTGATTAAATGTTATTGCAGTAATTTTTAAAAAAATCTTGCTACTTTTCTAAAGAATTAAAAGTAGTTCATAAGTGGGGTGGGGGGAGTGCATCACTTTGTACATCCAGAACCACCAAATGAGCTATATTTTACTTATTTATTTAAGCCATCATTCATCCTTGAGATGGAAGCATAATCTCTCTCTCTCAGTATATATAACTAAACATACAGCATAAGGATAAAAATAAGTAAGATAAATAGTAAATTATAATGTTATTTCAGAAAAAAGTAGTGAACTTTAGGAGGTATGTGGTATTAGTTAAAACACTGAAATCTCCTTCACTTCACCATTTATGACTTCATGGACAGTTCCATGTCACTTTCTTGACAGCAGTACCCAAGTGGTTTGCCACTGACTTCTTCTGGGATGTGTTTTTGTCCCAATTTAGTCCACAGACCTGGGATTTCCGGGTGCTCTCCCCTTCAAGTACAAAGCTGGTCTAATCCTACTTAGATATCAAATCCTGATTTTTGAGATCAACCAAAGTTGGCTAGTTGCTGCCTGGGCCATAACTGAGCCATAAAAATAGACAGTAAATATAGTGGAACTAGTTAAACTGCTTCTACTGCTTTTCCAGTGTGGTGGGATTGCAACTCTCGGGAATCCTCTGGACTGGCTAATTCTTGAAGCAGCAATTCTGCTTCCATGTCTGGTTGAGAACGTCTGGGTTAAGCTGAAAGACATACATTGTTGTGGTAACCGAACTTCAAAACCAAGCCAGGATTCAAATGCAGATGTCTCTTGTTACAAATCCAGCACTGGGCTTGGAACAAGAAGACCTCACCCACTAGAAGACCCTACTTTCTTCTGTTTCACAGCTTCAACTTTACCTTCCAAGCCCCCTCTGGCCTACTCTGTTCTCCAGATCATTGGACAAAGCTTTGTAACTTTGTGTTGTTGTCTTTTCCTCATTGACATCTCTGTTTCTCTCTGCAGTTTACAGGGCAATGTCCATGCAGGGAAGGCTATGGGGGGCTGACGTGCTCTACTGTTGAAGTACAGGAATGTCCAGACCACACATTTGGAAATGTTAGGACTGGATGTAGAGGTATGGAAAGTTGGCCACATCTGCTTGGAGACTTCTGGGTATTTCGTGGATCATTGCTAACTAGCTGTCCTCAACATCAGCATTTTTCTCTTGACATCTGTTTCTGCTCTAACTCTTACCAGAGATTTGTAATCACTTCCTTTCCCTTTGACCTTCTACTACTTGTTTAGCCTATTTCTTTATTTTCTTAGTATTTCATAGGATGGAAATTTAGCAAACATTCAACAACAGGCTTATCTGTTCTTGTTTGGGTGTGCATGAGAAAACACATGTAAAAACATCCTGGGGTGGGGGGGTGGGGAATGTTATTATGTGTTTTTGTCCAGGCAGTCATGTTTCTTTAAATTGTGTATTTTTAAAAATATTGTAAGCTGCCCTGAGTCTTTTTGGAGTTGGTTAGCCTTGAAAACCAATACATAAATATATACATGCAAACATACATATCCCCCCCATTAGCTTTTCCCCCCTTCTGCTTCCTTAGAAGGATTTCCTTCTCTGTAATATGATTTTAAGTCTTCAGTGCCCCAATAAACACTTCTCGATGCAAATCATTGAAATGCAGAATAAGCTTTATTCAGGATACATGTAAATTGAAACACTCCTAAAGATCCGAATGCCGGATTCCCGCCAAACAGCGCTAACTTAACCCTCCCCCCGCGCGCCAATTTCGCAGCGCCTATGATGTCAATGTCCAGAACTTTCCCTCTCTATTCCCAAGTCTCCAACTCGTGCAGGTGTCTGACCTTGACGCTGCATCCCACAGTCTCCGATGAAACCCACAACACTTAGCAAACTCACCCCCTCCCTATAGTTCACACGCCTATACTAAATCTACACCCCTAATGGCAGGATTCAACTATGAACCCTGACATGCTGACCCTCCAGAAAAAAGAGAAAAGTACAAAAATAGGAAGAAACAGAAAAAAATGAAAATGGCAATAGAGCATATACGTTTCCAATATATCAGGCAGGCAGGATAGGAATGCAGTGGGGTATGGGTGAAAATCTGTAACGAGAAAACAATACAAGCAAGTTAACAGTAACAAATCATCCAGGCTTATCAGGGAATTGGGAATGAAACTTAACCAAAAGTCTAGGAGCAACAACATGAATTTTATCTACCCATTCACTGAAACCTAGAGGCAAATGTTTCCATTGAATCAAATACTGTAATTTGCCACGATGAAGACGAGAGTCCAAAATAGCTTTCACTTCAAAATGTTCCTCTTTGCCCACCAAAAGCTTAAAGAATGCTTTTGTCCCTTTTGTTTATGTATCTGAATATTTGCTTGGCTGAATATTTCCATGGCTCTCTATAGGTAGATCATAACTTCATCACTTTGCCTCCTGAGAAAAGGATGCTTTGTGACTAGCCGTACCCATCATAGTATGGATTTTGTGAATAATCCCACAAAATGCTCTCACATGTTAAATGACCTGGCCGGCCTAGATGATGGTAATGTTGATGATGATTCCACTCAAGATTGAAGGCGGTACATGAGTACAAACCTCTAAGTAATTCTTGTGTGTTTTTTGCTGTCTTTATAGCTTGTGACTGCAATTTCCAAGGCACAGAGCTAATGGGCTGTAACAAACTGACAGGCGGCTGCCTTTGCCGCTCTGGCTTTACAGGCCTCCAGTGTGACCAGTGCCAGCGGGGCTACTGTGGCGAGTATCACCACTGTGAGGCATGCCACCCTTGTTTCCAAGCCTACGATGATGACTTTCAAAGGTTTGGCTTACGTCAGGCGGCTTTGAAAAATTCAACACAGAAGTTGCAGGTGGGGACGATGACCTCTGGCTTCGGTACCCGCCTCTTAGAAGTGGAACGAAAAATTCAGCACATTCAACAGGGGTTGGAAAATCCCCTCATTACTGAGCAGGGACTGGAGCAGGTAGCCAACACCATTGCTACAGTAAGGTAAGCATGCTTTTTTTTTACATTTACCAACAACAAAGAAGGAGTGCCTCAAACCTGCAGAAAATAATCTTTCAACATTTGATTGCTAAAAGGAGTTTATTTCACTCTCTTCAAACCCAAATTCACAAGTAGTTGTCTATGATAGGGTTAGGGAAATTGTCTTTTGGTCCTCATATGAAAAATGAGAATACAAGTGACATACACTCATTTGTTTCAGAGTTTACGAACTGTAAAACACTTTGCTTATAAATGAACTTCTTAAGTGCTCTCTAAATGACTATAAGTCTGAACAAAATGCTTTTTTTCCTTTCTGCCAACTTCAGCCTGTGACTATTTAAATGGAAAAGCCTTTGAATAGCAGTTTTGCCACTTCCTATGTTTACATCTTTCCCCAGCTTTAACACAAGAAAGATATGGTCTATCTAATCTAGCAGACCAATCAAGAACTCCAAGCAGAACATGCCTATAATAGGTCCCTCCTGCTCATGTTGCCTAGCAACTGCCTTTGATATTGGAGATAATATATGGCTATTATGACTGATAAACGATGATAGTCATATCCTTTGTGGATTTATCTACTCCTGCTGCCCAAATTGATGACGCTTACTATAGCTTGTGGAAATGAGTTCCAGCTACAGATTGTATGAAGAAATGGTTCCTTTTATCTATCCATATCATTCCAGAGGCTATCCGAATGATATATTCACTCCACCTTCCCTTAAGCCCTCAGAGCAGAGATACAGATGTTACATGATGTCATTCCCTCATATATGGGGTTTTACATGACTTTCAGAGAGATAATTCTACCCTTACTGTGACCAGACTGTCCTAAGGTCTGAGGATAGCAATCAGAGGGAGAAGTGGGGAGGTAATAATATGGAAAAATGTGCATATAAATATTATATATCTTGTATGAATTCTAGGCAGACCATTGAAGGTTTAAGCTCTGAAATACTTGTTATGGATGAAGTCTCCTCCCTGTCCATAGATATGGATGCTCTTGATAAAAGCCTGCTTCTAATCACTGTACAATACCAAAACAAGAAGGCCCAGTTTGAAGCCAGCCGCAGCAGAGACCTGTCAGGTACAACCTTCATGTTTCAACTGCCACATGACTTAACACCTTATTAGCCATCTTTCCTACTGCAAATGGAGAGAGATATCTAATTAATAGTGTCCCTCTCCATATTGTTGTTGTCTTGCCAGAAAGAGAATGAAAAGTCTCAGAAATTAGTCTTCTGTCTTAAATTAAAATATCACAAGTTCCCCATTTTTTTTTTCTGCCTGTGAAAGTAGATCTCAACAGCAATAAATCTTGCAGACCTATGACTTAATGACTTATACTTACAGTGACCATATTTTCTTGGAAAAAATAAAGGACAAACCTGAAAAAGGGGCAAATCTGAAAGAGATTCATAAGGTTAAAAAAATAATTGTTTATGTTTATAACGTTGCTTTACAAAGGAAAATTCAAGAGCAAAACCAAGAAAACAAATAATTAATAATTAAGTAAATCTAAAGGACAGCTTTCTGAAATAAAGGACTGTCCTTTATAATAAAGGACGTATGGTCACTGCAATTATACCAGATCAATGTGCACGTTTTGCGTTGTATACATTTTCTGCAGGGGGCGTGCGATGGCTCAGTGGTTAAGACGCCAGGCTTGTTGATCGGAAGGTCGCAAGTTCGGAGGTTCGAATCCCTAGCTCCGCGTGATGGAGTGAGCTCCCTCACTAGCCCCAGCTCTTGCCAACCTAGCAATTTGAAAGCATGCAAATGCAAGTAGATGAATACAGTAGGTACCACTTCGGTGGGAAGGTAACAGCATTCCGTGTGCGTCGTGCCGGCCACATGACCGTGGAAGCGTCTTTGGACAATGCTGGCTCTTCAGTTAACAAACGGAGATGAGCACCGCCCCCTAGAGTCGGACACGACTGTGTGGGGGAACCTTTACCTTTACATTTTCTGCTTGTCTCTTGGATAAAGCTCTGGCCATATGCTCATTCATAAAGTGTAATGTTTAAACACTGTAACATATTTATACAGGAGACAATCCTATTCCTAGTTTTAGATATGATAGGAAGCAGGCATCACTGTTCATCACACCTTCACTCATCCTACCATTTCCACAGGAAATAATTTTGCAGGGTTATATAGTGCCTCAACAGCCTAAAGAATATATTGACCAGGGATGACAATTGGGACTAATAGTGAAACTCTTACCCATCTCCTGGCCCTACTGTTAAACACTGAAGCAGCTACCACAAGAATTGTGTCCTAAGTGGATGTGTGTTCAAGATTAAGGTACTTCCCACAGTCCCTGATTGGTGAATCCCCCTGCCTCTTTACCCCTTCCATCCATGCTGGGAAAACAAGCACCAATCGCTTTCCTTTCTATGGCTGGCTCTTTGAGGACATGTAGTTTCCATTGATAGACCTTTTCTATTAACCACCCTTTCTTTGTTCCCACTCATATTTGACCCCTTCCTATGTGATGCATCTACTGGTGGACCAGTTTTTAAAAAAAGGAAACAATGCACTACTGTTTTACCATTTTTCCTGTCACATGGGCTAGGAGAAGAAGCGGGCAGACCTTTTGGTAATTTCACCAGGATGAAGAAAGGAAGAAAGGTCTACATTTTCACCCTTTCATCTGTGGGAGGGAAGGAAGGAAGGAAGGAAGGAAGGAAGGAAGGAAGGAAGGAAGGAAGGAAGGAGGGAGGGAGGGAGGGAGGGTGGGTGGGTTGGTTGGTTTTACTATTACTCCTGTCACAAGGATTATTTATTTATTTAATTTCTATAGCTGCCCATCTCAACAAGTGACCCTGGGTGGCTTACAATCATAAAAATTATAAAACAGTTGAAATACTTAAAATAATTAAAAATACAAAATAAATATACATGGCTGCCAAGTAAGTAATGCATGGATGTTAATACAGCCAAGAAATGGGGCCATTAACACGCTGGGGGCGTGATTATGAGTAGAGACTGGCAGAACTCTTGTCAGTTTCACCTGGTGAAAGAGAAGAGCTCCACTGTTTAATTAGTGAACTTCTACAAAAAAATGATTTTTTTAAAAAAGCTCAACCTTTCATTGTCCACCTGTGAACTGGTTAAAAAAGAAGGTCCAGCATTTCACTGGTCTGGGAGCCCAGGATGAAATGGCAGTGGAAGGCAGCAACCAGTAATGGTACACAATGGGATGTTCCTGCCACAGTTCACAATAGTCAATTGGAGTGGACGCATTTATCTATGATGAAATGAAACACAACAGGTGAACTTCACAGCACCACTTGAGCCAGCATAAGTTGAAGAACACTACCTTTGATGCACTGAAATCAAAGACATATGGAGATTGCCTTCCCAGTAGGCAGGGGATGGGTAGAGAACAATATTGTGTGTTCCTGTCCTCAAGAAACAGTTTGTACTGCATACTCATGGTATGTTAATCTGGTCATGTATTATTAAGCCCTGGTTGTCAGATTGGCTAGTTCCTGTGGAATATTTATTTATTTGGCTGTTGTGGGTCTTCTGGGCTGTGTGGCCGTGTTCTGGAAGTTGTGGTTCCTAACGTTTCGCCAGCATCTGTGGCCGGCATCTTCAGAGGGCAGGAGCACAGACAGAAGCGAAATCTCTGTGCCCAGGTAGAGTGGCAATGTTTTGTTTGTTTTCTATTTATAGAGCTAAGTTATAGGAGATTAGGTGGGTTTTTTTGTTGTTGTTGTGTTGAAATGTTAACGAGTGGCTGATGAGCGTGATTAGCATGTTCATTGTGAGAAGTATTCCTATGTCCTGGTGGTTGGACTGAATTTGTTGACCTTTTGCAGGCTGTGTTTTTCAGGACTGGTAGCCAGGTTTTGCTAATTTTTAGACTTTTTTCTTTTTTATTGTAACTGTGCTGGTGTTTGTGAATTTCAATGGCTTCTCTGTATAATCTGGTGTAGTGGCTTTTGGTGTTGTCCAGTATTTCTGTGTTTTCAAATAGGATTTTGTGTCCCGTTTGCTTGAGAGCATGTTCAGCTACTGAAGATTTTTCTGGTTGCTGTAGTCTGCAGTGTCTTTCATGTTCTTTTATCCTGGTGTGAATGCTTCGTTTTGTGGTTCCGATGTATACTTGTCCGCAGCTGCATGGTATACAGCATACTCCTGCAGCGGTGCGGGGTTCCCTTTTGTCTTTTGCTGATTTTAGCATTTGTTGTATTTTTCTGGTGGGTCTGAAGACTGTTTGAAAGTTGTGTTTTTCCATCAGTTTTCCCATGCGGTCAGTGACTCCTTTGATGTAGGGCAGGAATACTTTGTTTGTGGGGGGCTGTTTTTCTTCAGTTGGATGTTGTTTTCTTGGTTTGATGGCTCTTTTTATTTCATTCTTGGAATAGCCATTTGCCTGTAGGACCCAATTCAGATGGTTAAGTTCATTGTTGAGAAATTGGGTTTCACAGTTTCGATTAGCACAATCCACCAAGGTTTTGATCATGCCTCTCTTTTGTCGTGGGTGGTGATTGGAATTTTTGTGCAGATGCCGGTCTGTATGGGTGGGTTTTCTGTATACTTTGTGTCCTAGTTTGAGGTCCGGTTTGCGTATGACCAGCGTATCTAAAAATGGAAGTTTGCCATCAGTTTCTTTTTCCATAGTGAATTGTGTATTGGGGTGGATGCCGTTTAGGTGGTCCAGAAATTTCTCCAGTTCTTCTTCAGTATGACTCCAAATTGCGAAGGTGTCATCCACGAACCGGAACCAGACTGTTGGTGTAATGGGAGCCGATTCTAAAGCCTGTTTTTCAAAATGTTCCATGTAAAAGTTTGCTATGACTGGGCTCAGGGGGCTTCCCATGGCAACACCATCCATCTGTTCGTAGAACTCATTCTCCCATTGAAAGTAACTAGTTGTTAGACAGTGTTGAAATAAAGCTGTAATGTCTTCTGGGAAGATTTGGTTGATGAGTGCCAGGGTGTCCCTTACTGGTACCTTGGTAAACAGGGATACCACATCAAAGCTGACCAGTTTGTCTGTGTGGTTGAGTTTTAGAGTGCTGATTTTGTTGATGAAGTGTCCTGAGTCTTTGATGTGTGATGGAGTCTGTCCGATGTGGGTCTGTAAAAGGGTTGCCAAATGTTTGGATAATTCATATGTCGGAGAGCCAATGGCACTTACAATGGGTCTGAGTGGGATCGAGTCTTTGTGGATTTTGGGGAGTCCGTATAGTCTTGGTGAGAGAGCTTCTGTCTTGCAGATACATTGTAGTACGTTGGGATGCAGGGAGGAGCTCTTTATCAGTGTGTTGGTTTGCTTCATGATTTTGCTGGTCGGATCCCGTCTTATTGTCTATGAAGGTTCTCAGTCATCCAGGTGGAATTGTCTGTAGCTTGAATCATGTCAACTGGATTTCTATTTTCTCAGTGGAAACGTTTCACTCCTTATCCAAGGAGCTTCTTCAGTCTGAGCAAAGTTGGTAAGGGAATCCTAAATATGTTTCTAGGTAGCTGTGTGACCTTACACCTGGGGCTAGGTTGCCATAAAACGGATATTTGGCAAACACCACATACCTGTATATTTCAAACCCACCAACACACTGAGACAGAGGCTTGTACACCCCAAAGATCAAACTCCAAAACACAAGGAAAGCAATGTAGTGTATGCAATCCAGTGCAGTGAGGAGTGCTCTGAACTCTACATTGGAGAAACTAAACAACCTTTGCACAGGAGGATGGCCCAACACAGGAGAAGTAACACCACAGGACCAAAGTCAGCAGTTTATCTTCATCTAAAGGAAAAAGGACACTCATTTGAGGACATTAATGTTCACATTTTAGACAGAGAAGATAGGTGGTTTGAGAGAGGGGTCAAGGAATCCATTTATGCCAACTTGGAAAATCCTTCCTTGAATAGAGGTGGGGGCCTCAGGCACAATCTTTCTCCCATCTTCCTCCCTGCTTTGTCTTCTGTGCCTAGGAAGATTAAGAACATTTCACAAGCTCAACACCAGCATGGTGATCTTAACGATCCTCCTTAAGATGATAAAAGGACTTAAAATAACATCTCAATATAACAATCCCGTCTTATTGTTCTGTATGTGGTGGGGTCTAGTATGTCTATGAAGGTTCTCAGTCATCCAGGTGGAATTGTCTGTAGCTTGAATCATGTCAACTGGATTTCTATTTTCTCAGTGGAAACGTTTCGCTCCTTATCCAAGGAGCTTCTTCAGTCTGAGCAAAGTTAGTAAGGGAATCCTTAAATATGTTTCTAGGTGGCTGTGTGACCTTGCACCTGGGGCTAGGTCATGGTTATTTTGAGATGTTATTTCTAAGTCCCTTTATCATCTAAAGGAGGATCGTTAAGATTACCATGCTGCTGCTGAGCTTGCGAAATGGTCTTCCTAGGCACAGAAGACTACTGGGGTCTAGTAGTTCTCTGGTTTTGTCTTTGTATTCATCTATGTTCATAATTACCGTGGCGTTGCCTTTGTCCACTGGAAGGATGATGATGTCTGGGTCCGAATTGAGGGTCTCTGTGGCGCTTCTCTCCTTCTTAGTAATGTTTCTGGTGGGGGGCTTTGCTTTCCTTAGGATTCTTGCCACTTCACCCCTTATTTCTTCTGCTTCTTCCTCCGGCCGTTGGTGAATGGCTGATTCCACATTGGCAATGATATCTTCCACCGGAATTCTGGTGGGTGTAATTGCAAAGTTTCCTCCTTTGCTTAGGATGGAGGTTTCTTCAGGAGAGAGTAGGCTTCTGTCAAATTGATGACAATGCGTGAAGTATCCAGTGCCGGTTTTGGTTGACTGTTTTGGCATTTGTTGAATTTTTGCTTTTGTCTGTTTGTGTAGTCAATGATGTCCTTTCCCATTTTTCTGTAGGATATGGTATCAATCTTGTCCCAATTCTGGCTTCTCATTTTGTGACTGAGGCTCATATGTGTGGCGAATAGATCTTTTTCTGTGATGGCAAGATTTCTGCAGGTTGTGTGAATTATCTCGCGCAGGAGGGCTTGTTCAAGGCGGTTGTAAATGCGGCTGGCTTGTGACGATTTGAAGGTCCTTTTTGTTCTGAGAAAGGCTGGAATGGTCCTGGTATCTCTGCATTGCATTAGGAAGGTTAAGGAGCAGAGTAGGTGTGCTTTTCTGTTCCGGAGTGTTTCCAGTCTCCGTGTCTGTCGGAACGTTTCCTCCCGTAGAGGCGTTCAATGTATTGTCGAAGGCTTTCACGACCGGAGTTCGATGGCTGTTGTGGGTCTTCCGGGCTGTGTGGCCGTGTTCTGGAAGATGCTGGCGAAACCTTAGGAACCACAACCTCCAGAACACGGCCACACAGCCCGGAAGACCCACAACAGCCATCGAACTCTGGCCGTGAAAGCCTTCGACAATACATTTATCTATCTATCTATCTATCTATCTATCTATCTATCTATCTATCTATCTATCAGATTTTTATCACCACCCATCTCCCTTCTCAGGAGGGAAAATGAAAGAGAAACTTCTATTCACATCATCTCACACAACAACTTGGACTGTTGCTTATACAGTATGTCCCAAGAACAACTTGTTAACTGTGCCATCTTCACTTTTTTGAAAACCACTCTCTGTACCCTGGAATAGTTTTAAGAAAGCTGATGTATAAAACAGCATACTTTGCTCACCCCCCCCCCCACTTCCTACCCTCTGTAATATGAAAGCCAAAGTTCAGCTGGCTTGAATGCACATTTGAATTCACTCATGGCATGACAGAAGTTCAGAGATGCCTTTAGGATCACATGCTGTATGATAATAGAGAAGTGAAACTGGATCATTTGGATTCTAGATGCCTTGTTGCTATGGTTTTCGCTGCAGTGTCTGTGGGATGAAGCTGAGAAAAATAGTGCTGTCACATCATGATGCATGCCTTTTCTGTGGATGTTGTGACTCAACAGCCATAGAAAAAACTTTATTATAGAGAAACTTTATTTTGAGTTGTTTCTGTTTCTACTGAAGGATTTTCTACACAGCAGTCTTAAGCTGCTTGACACCTGTTCATAAACAACTGGAAATGAAGCTGTTTTAAGGAATCCTTTTCTGGATATCAGCCCTTTCCTCTCTGGACTGAGTTTACCATGGCCCTGATTGGTGCATTTCCCTGCTTCTGCCCCATACTGGAGAAGCAAGGGCCAATTGCTTTCCTTTTGTGGGCAGATCTTTGAGCATATGTAGTTTCCATCGGACGCTACATGTGCTTCACCGTGGACTGGTGAAGAAGAAGAATATGAAGGAGGAGGAGACAGACTCCACAGTTTTACCATTTTTGCTATCTCTTGAACTAGAAGGGAAAGTGGCAGAACTCCTGTCAATTTTAGCTGGGTAAAAGGGAGGAGGGGGTTCCACTGTTTCATGCTTCATCAGTAAACTTGTTTTAAAAAAGCCCAGCCTTTCATCTTTCCACAGGTAAACTTGTGGAAGGAAGGAAGGAAGGAAGGAAGGAAGGAAGGAAGGAAGGAAGGAAGGAAGGAAGGAAGGAAGGAAGGAAGGGGAGGGGAGGGGAGGGGAGGGGAGGGGAGGGGAGGGGAGGGAAGGGAAGGGAAGGGAGGAAGGAAGGAAGGAAGGAAGGAATGAGTGCAGCGAAAGAAAGCACTACTTTCAATACGTAGCAGGAAAAGACAGGCAGAGTTTGTCCTTCTGGTATCCTGGGGTGGGGAGGGGAGGTAGGATGATACAATGTCTTCCTGACCTTCAGAAATGGTTAGTAGCCCATACTTGCACTAGGACAAGCAGTTTGTGCAGATCAACCCTTAGTTTCAAAGTATAAATGTGAGTAATAAACAGCCCTCCCAGTGAAACCTACCTAGTCTGATTGAAACATTTCATTGCTTCCCTCAAAAGCCACCCATCAGCTGTTTCACTTGGAACATCCACATTTGCTTTAGAATTTCACTGCAGATGAATTTTGATGCCATCTCTTTTTATTTTCCCTCTTTTATCTTCTAGTTTTGTACTTTTTCTATTTTTATAACAGTTTTATAAGTTTTATTTGTAAGCCGCCCAGAGTCACTTTTATAGTGAGATGGGCAGTATATAAATTTAATAAATGAATGAATGAATAAATAAATCTTTAGATTAAATAGAATGGAAGGAAACTTTAGGGCTGAATGATCTAATGTGTTTGTGCAAGAAGTTAGAGGTAGATGAAAAACAGTGGCTTAGGAAATGGGCATACACTTAATGTTAGGAAATAAGATGTTATTCTCAACCCAGAAGGTTTTTTTTTCTCATTTTCAGAACTGAACTCAGAGTTCCTTCACACACATGCTATGAATACAATACATAGATACACATCTACTCCTATTTTCCTTCTACTCCAACTTTGCTTCATTTCACCTGCCAAATTTTAGGACACTGGGCAATCAGCATTGATAACTGTATTGTTAGTCATTTGGGAATGGAAACCCTTGTCAATTTACTAGAAAAGCTTGGAAGCTGCAAACAAGCACCCTAGGGATCACTAACCACAGGCTTCCAGTGACCAGTTCATTACTTAATATTTACTCTGCAGATGGTAGGAAGATGCGGAATTGATGCCCCAGTGGTTTTAGAGCACTATTCCTTTTCAAACCTTCACAGTTCTTCGTTTTGATGAAGTCCTTTACTACAAATTCAAGAAGAATTTTGCTTGTCCTTGCAAAGCATTTGTTTTCTGGAGATTTTAACCTTCAGAAATGGTTGAATGAATATTTTTATAGTTATTTTGTGTTATGTTTTAGAGGGGAAAAACATTCCCAGGTTCAGAAGGCTTATTCCTGTTGAATCTAGTTCCTGTTGAACTAGAAAGAGATTCTAGTTTATGGGAGAGGTATCAATATCTGATTGGCTATCATTATGACAGTGCTTGTGAAAGACAAGACCTTGGTTACAGCTAGGGAATCAGCCTTTAGAAGACTATATAGTTCAGTTCTAAAAAGGACTTTCGCCCATTCTTCTGCTTCTGTTTCTTTTTGTGGAGACTGATATGATTTCCAAGAGAATTACTAACATTTTATTTGGCTTGGAAAAGGTGTGATGAAGAAAATTTATCCTCTTGGATTTTTAACAGCTCTGCTCTTGTTAAAGCCCTGTTGAAATGATGGGTGGCAATTCTTCTTTAAAATGCTTGTCAAGAGCAAGATTATTCAGTTAGGTAACTGGTCAATTCAGATCTATGAAGCTGTTTTGTTTCCTTTATTCTGTAATGCAACTTGATGATATAGTATTTCAGCCAGATCGCATTGCAGAAGGAGTAATTTCAGCATAATTTTTTCCCAGAACCCTGATGAAAAATGATAGGATACAGGATCTGTTTCAGCCACAAAGTCCTGGGAGAAAATAATTAGAATGTGTTTTTGGAACCTGAGTTAGTAGAGATATCCATCTTAGATCTGGTTCTTGGGCATGTAAATCCAGTTGCTTAATCTCAGTCTATTTTGTCAGCTTTCTGCCTTACTCTTTAAATTAACACACACACACACACACAGACACACACACACCCTTCCCTAGAAGATGCATTTTGTATCTCTTTTTCCCTAATGAATACATTTTTGTATAGCTTCCTGTAGTAGAAAGGACGTTTTGTGTTAACAACTGAATAGAAAATTACATTCAATAACATTCTTAAGCAATTTACTATGTGCAACTTAAATTAATCCCTTACTGTATTTTTTAAAAATGTTACTTTAACAAGGAAAAAAAAGTTTAAAATGTTTCATATGAAAAGCGAATGACAATTGTTTTTGAATAGGTAGACTTGTGATTCACTCCTCTAACATATCCTTCCTTCTACTTTTTGAAGTAAAATTCAGTACTCAAAGCTTGAAGAAAAACCTGCATTTTGAATTACTAACCATTCACACAGCATTTTCCTTTGTTCCCACAGGAGCATTCAAGACTATCAAATCTGCACATCTCACATCCTCCAATGCCAGTATACGCATAGCTGGTTCTTCTGGACTGCTTGCTCAGACTCTGGAAAACAGGAGAAATGCTGAGGAGCTTGAACGTGGTCTTACAGGCCATGATTCAGGACTGGAAGTACTGCAGAATAAAATGATGGTCACACCAAACTTGACTCCAGTAATTAATAAGGTGAAGCTAATGCTCTAGACCAGACTGCACCCCTATTTCTACAAGGAACAAAAACTGAGGCTAAATCATAGATTATGTTTAAACACATTTACCTGTATTTATATACCTAGAGGGGGTGTGGTGGCTCAGCGGGTAAGACACCAGGCTTGTCGATCAGAAGATTGCAAGTTCGGAGGTTCGAATCCCTAGCCCCGCATGATGAAGTGAGCTCCCGCACTCGCCCCAGCTCTTGCCAACCTAGCAATTCGAAAGCATGCAAATGCAAGTAGATTAATAGGTACCACTTCGGTGGGAAGGTAACAGCGTTCCGCGTGCGTCATGCCGGCCACATGACCGTGGAAGTGTCTTCGGACAACGCTGGCTCTTCGGCTAACAAACGGAGATGAGCACCGGCCCCTAGAGCCGGACACGACTGCACTAATGTGCGGGGGGAACCTTTACCTTTTTATATACCTAATATATAGATGTTATAAGATTTGTTGGAGTTGGTTAGAAGCAGTGCTAGTGTAGAAAAAGCAAGAATCATGAATTGCTAGCTTAGGGTTTTTCTCAGAAATAGAGGATGTATTTGTACAGTTAAACCAAGGCTTGTACTTTGAAAAACAAAGAGGTTTTTGTTCTCCAAGGACATTTGCTCTCCCAGAAACTATGCAACCTATAATTACTTTATACATAGAGGGAAAAAAGTAGAAAGTACAAACATCATAATAAATAACAGTGGAAACCAGTGATGCTGGTTAGATTTACAGATTCCATCTATGTGAGTGTATATTCACACCCCCCCCCCAATACAGATGAGTTTGTAATCAAAGGAATATGAATGTACATAGAAAGAGGCCCATGCTGCAATATTATCAATATGATATGATGATGCTAACATCATTTTAGAGGGGACAAATAGAAACTTCCATCATGAATACTGGTTATGAATGAAGAATCAAAATAACACATTAATGTTCATATCATCTAGCCACCAATTCTCAAGTATCTGCTCTTAGAAATGTTCTTACTGTACTGCATTGAATTTGTTCTGCACTGGCAGTCTGTGGAGATAAACATTACTTAGATTCTGTATTCCATCATGTACCTTAAAAGTTCTGCAGAACATTCAAGCTGCTTAATAACATGGTTCTGGAACACTAAATTTTATTTACAGCTTGGCCACAATCCTTCAATAAATAGACAGCAGCAGTCGGGGATTTTATTTGTTCCTCTTCCCCCATCATGAATCTGCTGGAGGGGGCAAAATGTAAGTCACATATCTAGCCCCCACAAACAACTTTTCCACCAAGAAATGGATTCTGGAGCATCTTTAGGCCAAAATTGAGTATTCTAGCGGCCATGGCCTTGGCAAGTCCTGAGCAGTATTTGTGCCTTCAAGTCAGCTTTTTACTCCTGGCGACTCCCTGGACAAGTCCCTTCAGTTTTCTTGGCAAGGTTTTTCAGAAGTGGTTTGCCATTGCCTCCTTCCTAGGGCTGAGAGAGAGTGACTGGCCCAAGGTCACCCAGCTGGCTTTGTGCCTAACCGGGACTAGAACTCACAGTCTCCCAATTTCTAGCCTGGTGCCTTAACTACTACACTAAATTGGCTCTGAGCATACCTTCACTGATTCTGGCCATATTTATTTTGAATTATTGTACTGTTGTCTTTATGTGTACAATATGTTGAAATATATGAACTTTCCAGGTGAAGTTAGGCTTATTCCCACACACCTCCAATGAGATTGGAAATATTTAAATTGCATTTTACAGTGCTTCTTTATATGACAGCTGCCAACTAGGATAACTTTAAAAGGACATTGGACAAATTTAGGAGGATAAGATTATCAGTGGCAAATAGTCATGGTGATCATACATTGTTTCTTATATCAGAGGTAGTATGTTTCTGAATACCAGCTGCTGCAGAACCTGGCCAAAAAGATGCATTTGTGTTTGAATCTTGCACTGTAGAAAAACAATGATGAACAAGATAAGCCTCTGATCTGATCCAGTTGGGATCTTACACTTTTCAATTTACTGTTATTTTATGTGCTGCTTGTATGTAGATTTTAATATATTTTATATATTATATATATTTTATATATTAAAAGTGGGAGAGTTGAATTTGGAAGCTACAGTATCTAATGATAGGCAATTAGAAACACTACACATAAAGAAACAAAATAAACTTTCTGAATGATGTTACAAATATTTGTACTGTAAATGGCAACGTTTCATTGATCATGTGACTTTTTCTGTTAGATTTGCAGTGGTGTTAGATCAGAAGTTTGCACTCCAAGGGAATGTATTGGAAATCTATGTCCCCATCAAAATGCAACTGAATGCGGCCCAGGTCTGAGCTGCAGAGGGATCCTTGCACTTTCCAGCAGTTCCATCCAAACTGCCAGGAAAACCACCCAGGAATTCCACAATTTAAATAGCCAACTTCAGGAGACTGAACAAATGGTATGTATGTTGAATGGAGAAAGCAAAAGGGAAGTGGGACCTCTGTTTCAAAGGATATGAGTTTTTTTACAAGCCTGATTGAAATAATGTCTGGGTGTTTTCACTGTGTGTGTGTGTTGTTGTTCTTCCTCCTGAGCTTGTGAATGATTATCAGGACATGCAACATGCAAAAAGTTATTTTCAATGGTAGTCCTATTCATGTGACTTTTAAATTGAAATAATCTACCTAGAAAATGCTTTGTATGTCCTTGTGAAAAGGAGTAGTCTTAAAGTCATGGTAGCACAACTGCTGAAACTAAAATGTTAGGAGAGCCAACGAGAGCATGCTTGTGAATATGCATAATATAGGCAGTTGCAACACTACAGAGAAAAACAAATATTGGTGCCCTTTGTGCCTTTGAAGTGATTTAAATGCTCTATTTGTTTTCTATTTGAATTTTCAAATTTTTCATACATTATTTTTAACCAGAATCTTGCATCTGAAATAGTAGAAAAGGATGGGGGCAATTAATACACAGGGGGGTGAACACTACTGCTTCTGGACCCACCTGGAACAATGTTAAAATTTGAAGCTTTTAGGAACCATATTAATTGCCATATGGAAATTGAGCCTGCCTTGCCCATTAATAGATCAGAGCTGCTGAAATGGCTTCCAGCAAGATTCAGACTAATGCCCAAAATCTGAGAAATCAAATGAGCACCATTAGGACACAGATAGAGGCAGACATCCAGCGCACTCAGCAGTTCATCCGCCAAGTTCGCAACTTCCTATCAGGTAAGATCAGAAGCTTCTACAATCTATCTATCTATCTATCTATCTATCTATCTATCTATCTATCTATCTATCTATCATCTATCTATCTATCTATCTATCTATCTATCTATCTATCTATCTATCTATCTATCTATCTATCTATCTAAATTTTTATCCCGCCTTTATTATTTTTATAAAGATCAGAAGCTTCTACATTCTATTTATTTATTTATTTTAATTTTTATCCCGCCTTTATTATTTTTATAAATAACTCAAGGTGGCGAACATACCTAATACTCCTTCCGCCTCCTATTTTCCCCACAACAACAACCCTGTGAGGTGAGTTGGGCTGAGAGAGGGACTGGCCCAAGGTCACCCAGCCGGCTTTCATGCCTCAGGCAGGACTAGAACTCACAGTCTCCTGGTTTGCCATTGGTTCCTTCCTAGGGCTGAGACAGAGTGACTGGCCCAAGGTCACCCAGCCGGCTTTCATGCCTCAGGCAGGACTAGAACTCTCAGTCTCCTGGTTTCCTATTGGCTCCTTCCTAGGGCTGAGAGAGAGAGTGACTGGCCCAAGGTCACCCAGCCGGCTTTAATGCCTCAGGCAGGACTAGAACTCACAGCCTCCTGGTTTCTAGCCCAGCGCCTTAACCACTAGACCAAACTGGCTCTCTTTCTAACATTCTAACAGTGCTTCCACCAATCCATACCTTGGCACTAGTCAATCTCTCTGCTGTATATAATTTAACTTTTTTGTAACATCTGTTCTTACACAGAAGTCAAATTCAATAGCTGCTTTCCAACAGAGCTTTTTCATGCAGAATCTCTTCCAATTAATGGAGAATTTATTCTCATCATGCCTGCTGCCAAAATCTCCACTAGCAGTGGGTGCTCTAAGGGGGACTTCCCTCCCTTCTGGAGCATCCAATAATATAAAAAATCTCCTGCCTCTAATTGTGAACTCTTGTAGCATTTACTTAAATCATTAGAAACAATGAACAAATACAGAAACATGAACAGGATACAGACTGATACAATAGGAACTTAAACAATTTGCAGCTATTGAGTGAACAGTCCAGTAACCAAACAATTATCTTACTCTACTTCCAAAATGTGATCTATCAGTGTTTCCTGTAGCTGGTTGCTTGGGTCAGGTTTTCAATCCATCTATCTCCTCTCTCTCTCCTACCATCTTTCTGCTCATGGACTAGATCTCCAAATTGCTTCTCAGCTTCTCCTCACAGTGAAATTTCCAGCTCTTCACACCATATTGATTCAGGTGTCAATTGTGGCTTGTGCCTTCTCTTCTTCACTGCTTGCTCATGGGTAGCCTTTCTGACAACAGACTCTGCCTTCTTCCTTTCTGTCTCCTGCCAGCTTCAAATTGGACTCTTAAATATATTTCTGAGCTAGCCCTCTTTCTTCCCCCTCCCAAATTAGCTTCCTTTCCACTATTTATTCACCCCTCCATTTGGATGACCTTTTGGGTCTGGAGCTGGTTAATCTACAACCTGGAGGTAGCATGTCGGATGAAGAGCTTCCCTGTTTCTTCCCAAAATTTGTGCCTCTGTTTATCCATAATTCTGCATTTTTGCTATTCGGCTTTCAAATCTAATATTTCCGGTCTTGCACCCAGCTTCCCTGCAACTCCAAGTTGCGTTTCTAAATTATTCTGCAGAACAAAGTACCAACCATGGTAAAATATCTCCTAAGTTAATATTGGGGATAAATGCTTATAGTTTATATTTACTTATTTAAATAATTTGTGTGCTGCCTACTCATCAGTCTGCTTACTCACCAGATTCTAAATGCCAATGCCCCCCACCCCTAAAGGATAAACATAGAGTTCTTAGACTGTTTTTGCCTCTTTTATTAGTTCTTTTCCTAATAGCCTAGCATCTTACGTGTGTGTAGAGAGAACATTATATTCTGTCTCTCATTTATTCAGAGGACCATTCAGTTATGAACAATGGAAGCTCTACCTAACAATACCAATTTATGAACAGATAGTATGAGATATTTGTTTCTGTTTCAAAGTATATCAACCTGAGTACTTAATTACAAAGTGATAGTTGCAGTGGCTACAGTGTTTTTATTTCTCTTAGCTTTCTGGCTCCTTTCCTTACATCACACATATATTTCCTACAATGAGTTTTCACCCTAGATAGACTTCAGAGGCATTCTTAGACACTAAAAATAATGGAGAGCTGCCGCTCAGTGCTGTTTGCCTTTAATTCATGGGTGTTTTGTGATTGACCACATTCACCATGACCACTATTTTATGAGAGTGGCCATAACAAGTTCTCAACATTTCAAATGTACCTTTTAACCCAATATGGTTAGGGACCCTGCTCTGTATATAATAAGACATCTGATTCCTTGCTATTTGATTCTCTTCAACACTGCTAGGTTTTGCCCTTGAAAAGAATTAGAGTTAGTGAAATAGCATCTGTCACAGGCCAATTAGTTGATTAAAGGTTGTCATAATTTTGCATGCAACAAGAAATACTTGAAGTAATTTGTTATATGTCCAGGCAGATCGATGCCATGCAGCTTCTGCTTGGTTTAGAAGAATGGAAGCCACAAGAAACTAGATTATGGAACAGACTTCCCTGTAGAAATTGTTTGGTCTTAGGTTACTTCAAGTTAGGGATGTGCAAAACTCACTGTCTGGGAATGGAATGTTCTAAAATTGTGAGTTATGTACATCCTTTAGGACCACGTGAAACCTCCATGCTATCCTAAGAGTGGTTCAGAGGCTTCCAGAAGCATTTTCCAAAAATAAAATTCCCAAATTAATGAGTTTTAAACATGCTTATGTCAAGTCCTTTGGAGATGAGCAAATGAAAAACATGGAACAAGTTTTCATGTATTCAGAATTGGGCATTTCATAAAATTCCTTCCACTCTGGCAAACAGCAGTGAATCATAGTCCCTCTGACCCCAATTTTTTAAGCACTAATATATGCTTGCACACTGTCTTTTATCAATTTTCTCTTTTCTTTATCTGACAGAATTAAAATAGAATCCTTTTTGCGTAATAGCTATAATGTACAGAATATTATCCAAAAGGTTATGAGCTGGATTACATTCCATGTTATGTGGGAGTTCTCTTTTGAGTCAAGGCAAATCTTATTGTGAGGAAAGATTGAATAGAAATGCCTGTGTGTCACCCTGGAATTATTTATAAAAAATTAGTCTTATTGGGTCTTTTTACGAAACCATGTTGGTGTTGGTTGTGTTGATAATAGTATACTGACTGTCTGGCCCAGCCCAAGAACAACGAAGAGTCAGTCCATTCAAACTCCAGTTCTTTATTTGCTCACACCGTATAGACAGAATCTTGCCAGACTAAAGCTACTCTACCTAACCTAAGGGGAAATAATCTGGGAGACTCTAGGGCGGGGCTATCCTGAACCTCTTCATTTTCCCACCATTGCCTCCCCGACTGTGCCTCCACTTATCTCCTCCACCTCCTTGGAATGTGCTCCCTCCTTCCTGAGAACCAACGGCACCGCCGAAATCCACCACATCGACATTCTGATTTCGTGTAGCACACATGGCAGAAAATGCAGACAGTGCTAAATTAGAAATATATATATGTATACACACACACTCATACACTGGATTTAATACTCTATAGTGCCCCCCCCCATTTCTATCTCTCTCCCCACCCCATTTTGTTATTCTTTCAGTTACTTCAAATGGTGGTTATTTTTCTCCAACCTATAAATTACTATGTGAATATGCTAGAGCAGAGCTTTCCAAACTGTGTGTCGCGACACAAAAGTGTGTCGCCACACACAGTCTGGTGTGTCGCCACACAACCCGGAAGCGCTGATCATCAGGGCTTCCGGGTTTTCCCGCGGCGACACACCAACGGCGGTGCGCAAAAATCGAAAGCGGCAGCAGCGCTTCCGGGTTTTTGCGCGCTGCCGCAACGGCGGCACTTCTGGGTTTTCCTGCGGCGACACACCAACGGCGGTTGGTGTGTCGCCGCGGGAAAACTTTGGAAAGCCCTGTGCTAGAGATATGACAACTTTGACAAAAGAAAAATTTTGAGCATATGCTGAGTTTCACATTTAATTCATTATTTTCTATTTTATTAATCTATTTATTAACATTTTTAAATCACCCCATAGCTGAAGTTCTCTGGGTAGTTTAAAATTAAAACACAATTTAAACATACACGATCAAATAAAATAAAATACAAAATAAAGACACCATACTTTGTATGCAACATGGCGGTTATCAAAATTGAAAACAATACACATACAATTAGAATAGAATAATAATATGATTTAAAAGCCTGGGAAAATAAAAAAGGTCTTCACCTAGTCCTGAAATGATGATAATGTTGGTACCAAGCAAGTCTCTCTGGGGAGAGCAGTCCATAAATGGGGTGCCACCAGAGAAAAGGCTCTCTCCCTTATAGAGACCCACTTCACCTCCTTTGGTGGGGGGACCTGTAGGTCTCATAAGAAGATTTTAAGGTTCAAGTAGGTATGCGTGGGAGAAGGCACTTCTTTCGGTAACCTGGTCCTAAGCTGTTTAGAGATTTAAAGGTAAAAACTAACATTTTGAATTGGGCCTAGAAACAGATCAGCAGCCAGTATAGATGCCAAAGTACAGGCATAATATGCTCATATTGGCCAGTCCCAGTCTAGCTGCTCTATTTTGAGCCATCTGAAGTTTCTGGACCATTTTCAAAGGCAACCCCCTCCTCTGAAAATACTACAGTATTCAATTTTGTTCTGCAGATCTTAAACAGTGTGACTCTGGGTGGCATACAACAGAAAAACAAACAATAAATCAAAAACACCACATAACATTAAAACATATGCAATATATAAATACAAAATATAAAATGGTGACCAAAGAAAATAAAAACAACCAAAAGGGGACTCCACTCAACTGGGCCCAAACGCTTGGGGGAAAAGCCAAGTCTTAACGGCTTTCCTAAACTCAAGCAGAGTTGGGGCCTGTTATATATGGTGGTGGTTCCTCCAAGAGAGACCTTTTGATTCCAGATATGAAGAAAAAAACATTTAATATACTGTATCTTGGCCTTTACTTGGGCAGCTCTTTGCAGCAGAAAAAGTTTTCTTGAATGTACCATCATTTACAAATCTTACAAAAGCTACAGCATGACATTTATTGGTATAATCTATTGACTCATCTACCTGGACAGAGAAGCTATTGTTTTTCAGTTTATTACGCAAAACCTCTTTAGCACCATGTGACATGTCATCAATATGTTAACTTATTGTACTGTTTGAGAGTGGAACACTTTCAATTTCTCGTATCTTGTCCTAGCATTTTCCTCACTGTAACTTTACATGCTGGCATTATTAGGTTATCACCAGCTGTGTCACTTTTCCTTGCCTGGGCAAAATGTTCTGCTACAAAATAATTTGCTCCCTGAGCCTTTTCACTGACAGTAACTTTTTAAACAAAAGCTTTATTCTGTTTCTTTTGAAATACCAATAGCTGTTTAAAATCAGCACCTTTATTTGTCAAATGGCTGTGATTTGTAGTTAAGTGTCTTTTCAATTTTGCTGGAGCGTAATAAATGACTAAATGAGAAAATTGCACAAAACATGAAAACTTCACAGTGCAATTCACTTCTAACCCACACAATCCACACTTTTTGTTGACGACAACAGCAAAGTGGCAAGCCAGCAGCTGAGTTGTGGTGTGTAAAAATTCCCACCACTGCAAGTACTAGCATTGAATAGCACGCAAAGTTCAAAAAACAGTGTTGTTTTTTTTAATCATGATTTGTTGCAGAACCCCTAGTGACCTCTCATAGAACCCTAGGGTTCTGCTGAACCCCAGCTAAGAAATGCTGTCATAGACAATGAGAAAGTATAATTTATCTGTGCCCTCAAGTTTCCATATGTTAAGGATACTTTAGGGATATTTGTGGTTGTATTTATTTTCTTTTAATTCACAAAATTGTATATAACTACATACTGATAGCATCATCTGTATAGAAACCACTGCCTTCATTCTGGGTTTCCCCTCTAAACTAATAAACACTACAGTTTGTGCCTTACTCATCTTTTTTTACAATTCCCACTGAACCGTTGTCAATAGGTAGATAAATGCTTTCCTTCTAGCTGATGTTAAAAATAATATATATATTGCACCAACTGGATTTTGGAAGCCCTTTGACACTTGGATTTTCACATGTATTTGTAATATTTGTGTCTAGTAAGGTTTGTTCTGTTTAATTGGAAGAGCTGCTGACTTCGCTATTCCTCATGATATAATACTTGTTTTATTTGGCTTGCTTTAAAACCCTAACCTTCTGTATAACCTAAAGGCCTGTTTATGGCACTGCACAGGCTACTTGATTGATCATGTGTTTAAATATCCATAAGGTGCTCATTCCCATGCTGTGGATCTAGGCAGCTCACAGATATTTATAATTTATTGATTGAGTTAAAGATGCACTTTATCTTGGTTAGATGATTCACTGTAATCTTTTCAGATCCAGACGCTGATGCTACCACCATTCAGCAAGTGAGCAATTACATCTTGTCCCTTCATCTTCCAACTGACACTGGCACAATTCTCAGTAAAATCACCGAGATTCAGAATTTGATTACTAAGCTGCAATGTCCTGACAGCATCATTGCCCAAACTGCTGGGGATATAGCTAAGGCCAAACAGCTTCAGCAGGACGCTGAAGAAGCCAGGTAACATTCATTTCTTTGTCAGTTAAGTTTATATCCTGCTTTTCATTCAGGAGATTAAATTAACATACACAGTATTTCATTCTTCAATTTGGGACCAAGAGTTTGATAACTTTGGATTGTGAGACGAGGATGTTGGAATTGACCCATTGTTATGGTAATGTTTGACATAAATTAATTTATATAACATCATTTAGTAGAAGTTCTTTCTGGATTCTGATGTACAAAAAAATCTTGCCTTCTTGAACTTTCACTGAGAAATTGTTGCTGTCTACTTCAGGAGGTAGTCTAATATAAAACCCTTACAGTTCCTTTAACTTGATCATTTATCCTTCCTGATCATATAATAATCAAGTGAATAGAAACATACTGTATAGTATGTACAGAAACATATAGTAGCATGAGAAAGTGCTATGGGAAGCTATCTAATATTCTTAGTGGTAAATATTGACTTCAGATTAGACCTTCTCCATTAATAACAGTAATCTGGATAGCATTTTGCTTGAGTATTTAAAAAGTTCACATACATTATCTCAGTTCAGAAAAAATGTATCAGTAGGCCAGTATTATTGTCATCAGCATATGACAAATGGGATGGGATGAGAGGGAGATGAATAAGGAATATTATTGGTCCTAAAATCAGCCAAAGAAGCTTTATGGCCTATATCACATAGTTCTAATATTGTAACCACCACAATATTTATACTATGGGCTGTCACAAAAGAGTTGGATCTCTTAATAGCCATTTTTTTCCTCAGCGCTCCCTGGGTACTGAAGATTGCAAAACTTATCTATTAATGCTATTTAATTGGTGCTAAAACTTTTGTCTCTATTACCTATAGAACTGGGATCTTTTAAAAAAGAAAACATCATTTTTTTAATGTATTATTTTCCTAGAAACCAGGCCAGTACTATTGAGGGCAATGTGGATGATGTGCTGCAGAAATTGAAGCAAGCAAGCACAGCACTTCAAGAAGCTGAACATACTATCCATGGCTCTGTTTTTCCCCTCCAGGGTATCCAAAATCGCCTTGATGAAGTAAGTGATGTGTGCTGAGATTCTGACATTGAACCCCTCTCTAAGTTGTTTACTCTAAACCAGCTTGCTCTCCTTTTCATATTGATAACCCTCCATTGTTTCCTATAGCAGTGATTTCCATGGCTGATTACCCTCCTTAATAAAATATTCCTTGTTTATGTAACCAGTATTTTTTTTCAGGGATGGGGTAGTTTATAAAATTGCTGAAAGTTTCATCTTTGGAATGTTCAGATCCAGACTATCCTTACTCCAGCTCAGGAGAATGTGCGGGATATCACCAATCAACTGGATAGCTTCACTGAGAGACTTTCCCAGTTACAGCACAAAGCAAGCCAGAATCAGTTATTGGCTGCAGATGCTCAGCAGCAAGCAACAGAAGCCAGTGAGCAAGCAAAAAGCACTCAGCAGGTATGAAAATGGAAAATTACTTTAGTGGGTTGCATGCTTTAAGCTGTACTATTGGTAAGCAAAAATACTTGGTAAATGTTCTGAGCTCCTGTCCCAATTCAGCCATTAGACCTGTCAATTACATTGGCTACCCACTCTAATGCAAAAGTCCCCAACCTTTTTAGGCCAGTGGTCCCATTTTCCATTTTCAGAAGATATCCTGAACACTCTCTGAGAATGGCCATTGTGGAGTCATATGACCAGTCACGATGCACCCATTCAGCAAAGGACAAACTGATGAGATTGCCTCTTGCTACCCCTCTCACCCCCAGTTTTATTTGTTCTTCAGTACAATGACAATCTGTACAATCAGTACAATGATGTGAAGTGACACCCAAGATGGGAAGGTCATGGCAGAGAGGTCAGACTAAATATGATCCCTGGGGAAGGTAATGGCAACCCACCCCAGTATTCTTGCCGTGAAAACTAAATGGATCAGTACAACCAGAGATATGTCAGTATACCATTGGAAGATGGGACTCCCAGGTCGGAAGATAGTCAAAATGCTACTGGGGAGGAACAGAGGATAAATTCAGTTAGCCCCAGATGTGATGACACAGCTAGCTCAAAGCCGAAAGGACAGCTAGCGGCCGACGTTGCTGGTGGTGAACGACGAATCCGATGTTCTAAAGATCAACACACGATAGGAACCTGGAATGTAAGATCTATGAGCCAGGGCAAATTGGATGTGGTTATTGGTGAGATGTCAAGATTAAATATAGACATTTTGGGTGTCAGTGAACTGAAATGGACTGGAATGGGCCACTTCACATCAGATGACCACCAGATCTACTACTGTGGACAAGAGGACCACAGAAGAAATGGAGTAGCCTTCATAATTAATAATAAAGTGGCTAAAGCAGTGCTTGGATACAATCCAAAAAACGATAGAATGATCTCAATTCGAATTCAGGGTAAGCCATTTAACATCACAGTGATCCAAATATACGCCACAACCACAGATGCTGAAGAAGCAGTAAATTGTGCAATAAGTTATATGAGGATCTGCAGCACCTACTGGATAATACGCCAAAAAGAGATGTTATTTTCATTACAGGAGACTGGAATGCTAAGGTGGGTAGTCAAATGACACCTGGAATTACAGGTAAGCATGGCCTGGGAGAACAAAATGAAGCGGGACATAGGCTGATAGAATTTTGCCAAGACAACTCACTGTGCATAACAAACACTCTCTTCCAACAACCTAAAAGACGACTTTATACATGGACTTCACCAGATGGTCGACACTGAAATCAGATTGACTACATCCTTTGCAGC
Source organism: Charina bottae (assembly GCA_023362775.1). Taxonomy (NCBI): domain Eukaryota; kingdom Metazoa; phylum Chordata; class Lepidosauria; order Squamata; family Charinaidae; genus Charina; species Charina bottae. The sequence continues at coordinate 80,330,189 of JALMGJ010000003.1, read as the reverse complement.
CAAAGGTGGCGGACATCTATACAGTTGGTAAAAACAAGACCTGGAGCTGACTGTAGTTCAGATCACGAACTTCTTATTGCACAATTTAGAATCAGACTAAAGAGAATAGGGAAGACCCACAGATCAGTTACATATGAGCTCACTAATATTCCTAATGAATATGCAGTGGAGGTGAAGAATAGATTTAAGGGACTAGATTTAGTAGATAGGGTCCCGGAAGAACTATGGACAGAAGTTCGAAACATTGTTCAGGAGGCGGCAACAAAAAACATCCCAAAGAAAAAGAAAACCAAGAAGGCAAGATGGCTGTCTGCTGAGACACTGGAAGTAGCCCAAGAAAGAAGGAAAGCAAAAGGCAACAGTGATAGGGGGAGATATGCCCAATTAAATGCAAAATTCCAGAGGTTAGCCAGAAGAGATAAGGAATTATTTTTAAACAAGCAATGCACGGAAGTGGAAGAAGACAATAGAATAGGAAGGACAAGAGACCTCTTCCAGAAAATTAGAAACATCGGAGGTAAATTCCAGGCAAAAATGGGTATGATCAAAAACAAAGATGGCAAGGACCTAACAGAAGCAGAAGAGATCAAGAAAAGGTGGCAAGAATATACGGAAGATCTGTATAGGAAGGATAATAATATCGGGGATAGCTCTGACAGTGTGGTCAGTGAGTTAGAGCCAGACATCCTGAAGAATGAGGTTGAATGGGCCTTAAGAAGCATTGCTAATAACAAGGCAGCAGGAGACGATGATATCCCAGCTGAACTGTTTAAAATCTTGCAAGATGATGCTGTCAAGGTGATGCATGCCATATGCCAGCAAATTTGGAAAACACAAGAATGGCCACCAGATTGGAGAAAATCAACTTATATCCCCATAACAAAAAAAGGAAACACTAAAGTATGTTCAAACTATCGAACAGTGGCACTTATTTCACATGCCAGTAAGGTAATGCTCAAGATCTTGCAAGGTAGACTCCAGCAATTCATGGAGCGAGAATTTCCAGATGCACAAGCTGGGGGAACTAGAGACCAAATTGCCAATATCCGCTGGATAATGGAGAAAGCCAGGGAGTTTCAGAAAAACATCTATTTCTGTTTTATTGATTATTCTAAAGCCTTTGACTGTGTGGATCATAACAAATTGTGGCAAGTTCTTGGTATGGGGATACCAAGTCATCTTGTCTGCCTCCTGAGGAATCTGTATAACGACCAAGTAGCAACGGTAAGAACAGAGCACGGAACAACGGACTGGTTTAAGATTGGGAAAGGAGTACGGCAGGGTTGTATACTCTCACCCTACCTATTCAACCTGTACGCAGAACACATCATGCGACATGCTGGGCTTGAGGAATCCAAGGCTGGAGTTAAAATCGCTGGAAGAAACATTAACAATCTCAGATATGCAGATGATACCACTTTGATGGATGAAAGCGAGGAGGAGCTGAGGAGCCTTATGACAAAGGTGAAAGAAGAAAGTGCAAAAGCTGGGTTGCAGTTAAACCTCAAAAAAAACCCTAAGATTATGGCAACCAGCTTGATTGATAACTGGCAAATAGAGGGAGAAAACGTGGAGGCAGTGACAGACTTTGTATTTTTAGGCGCAAATGTTACTGCAGACGCTGACTGCAGCCAGGAAATCAGAAGACATTTAACTTCTTGGGAGGAGAGCAAATGACAAATCTCGATAAAATTTATTTATTTATTTATTTATTTATTTATTTATTTATGTTTCGACTTCTATCACCGCGCCATCTCCCACGAGGGGAGTAGTTAAGAGCAGAGACATCACACTGACAACAAAGGTCCACATAGTTAAAGCAATGGTATTCCCCGTAGTAACCTATGGCTGCGAGAGCTGGACCATAAGGAAGGCTGAGCGAAGGAAGATAGATGCTTTTGAACTGTGGTGTTGGAGGAAAATTCTGAGAGTTCCTTGGACTGCAAGAAGATCAAACCAGTCCATACTCCTGGAGATAAAGCCAGACTGCTCACTTGAGGGAATGATATTAAAGGCAAAACTGAAGTACTTTGGCCACATAATGAGAAGACAGGATACCCTGGAGAAGATGCTGATGCTAGGGAAAGTGGAAGGCAAAAGGAAGAGGGGCCGACCAAGGGCAAGATGGATGGATGATATTCTGGAGGTGACGGACTCAACCTTGGGGGAGCTGAGGGTGGCGACGGCCAACAGGAATCTTTGGTGTGGGCTGGTCCATGAAGTCACGAAGAGTCGGAAGCGACTGAACGAATAAACAACAAAAACAATGACAATCTGCCTTGCCAAGCTTTGTTTAATTATAGGCTTAAACAATTGATACTGAGGAACAAACAGAACCTGTTTGGATAACAATGCTCCAGTAAGACCTCTTTTTGTGCCTGCCAGATTCCATATCCCACCTGAGATTATTTTAATTAAAAAAGAAGGGAAGCTAGCATGCTGCAAGGGAAATTAAGAGCCTCTGGCTTCCTCATTATTTCCAGGAATACCCAGAGGAATATCATGGGTCTCAGAGGAATTCTTTGCAAATAAAAATGGTCAATGACAAGGACATCTGCCTTGTCAAGCTTTGTTTGGTTATATTCAATAAAACAATTGGCTATTGAAGAACAAACAAAACTTGTTTAAGATAGTTGTCACCTTTAACTCTTCTTTTTATATGAAAGATGCTTGAATTTGGGGTGGGAGTGGGAGAGAAAAAGAAAACACTTCAAATGGACAAACTGGAATACATCATAGTGAAAAGAAGGTGTGTTCTGTGCAGCCAGGAGAAATCAGAAAAAGATCTGCTGTGAAAGGAGAATTACCACTTCTTAGGGAAGAAAAGGAACAGGAAAGAGGGAAAAGCAGTGTTTAATAATCTGACCTGCTTATCAATGGAACACTGATTAAGCAGGATTCCATCTAACACTATGTAATCTCAGGAGGGATCTGAGATTTTGGGATGGGAATTCTGATGTTATCTACACAATACATCCATTGGAAGTTTGACTATCCTAGTTATCATTTCCTTCTCCCCCCACACCCCCCGGCCCAGGTATTTGAACAATTGAAGGGCAAATACGTGGAACTGAAGGGGCGAATGGGACAAGGGTCAAATCTAGGAGTCCAAGGAGACCGAATTCAGAGTGCCCACACGGAGGCCAACACATTGTTGAAAGAAGCCTTGAATATGGTTGCCAAAATGGGAGGTAAGTATTACCTGCATGGCAACTCTCCAATTCATATGCCTTAGAAATGACCTCACAACTCTTGTCTTCATTGCCTTGGCATTCCATTCAGGATTGCAGATTTTAAAAATGATATCAAACATAAAGGTCCTTGTCTGATATTATTAACCATTGAAATAAATGAAACCTTAGTAATTTCAAATATAATGTTGCAGAGTATCATGCATAATAATTTCATTTAATCTAATAATTTAGTTTGGTCTAGTGGTTAAGGTGCTGGGCTAGAAACCAGGAGACTGTGAGTTCTAGTCCCGTCTTAGGCTTGAAAGCCAGTTGGGTGACCGTGGGCCAGTCACTTTCTCTCAGCCCTAGGAAGGAGCGAATGGCAAATCAGGAGACAGAGTTCTAGTCCCACTTTAGGCATGAAAGCCAGCTGGGTGACCTTGAGCCAGTCACTCTCTCAGCCCAACTCACCTCACAGGGTTGTTGTTGTGGGTAAAATAGGAGGAGGAAGGACTATTAGGTATGTTCGCCACCTTGAGTTATTTATAAAAATAATAAAGGCAGGATAAAAATAAATAAATAAATAATGTTGAGCAGTGTGTGGATGTACTTTTCAAGTTTAAATCTGCATACATCTTTTCTGATCTAAGTAAACCACAGGATTTTATAGAGAGTGTGAGATGAAAAGCTACTATAGTGATCCTGTGAGGCATTTCAGCTTGTCCTTTTGATGGAATGGACATTGAGGAGGAATATAAATACTGTGTTATATAGCTAATCACAGACTTGCTCCATAATAACGGCTTGCCAAGCCAATTTTTTTGATGCTCTATTTGGACACTTCAGTTTTCACATCTAATGACTTTGCTCTATATGTTCTGGGAAGCAGCCAGTGTGTAGACAAAATGCCCTTACTCCTGTGGCAGGTGCAGTATGAATAAGTAAGTGGCTCAAAGCCAGATATTTTTTCCCCCGAAAAGGAGCGTTACTGTTGTTTTCATTGATAAAGCCGTAGCTCTAACGAATGTCTTTCATTGAAGGTGCCTCTCTGAACCAGAGATTTGGCAGCTGGCTACTGTGAGGCAGTTACTACCGCTCAGAGTTGGCTGAATGCAGTGAGGAATGTTGATGTTATTAAATAGGCCAGCAGACAATTTCTCATGCAAAACATGATGAGCATACATTTACCAGTGCTGGCTGACGTCAATGTCAAAATTCATTTGGCCCCACCAGAAGGAAATGATGCTTTTTCAGACAGAAAAGCAAAACTGATTCTGGATGCTATGTGACAGCAATTCCTTAATGTTGGGTTAAGTCCTGCTAATAATTTAGGGAAGCTGAATGAGTCTCTATAGCTACTGTTATGGGCAATAAAAATATGGCATGTAAGATGGGGATAGAGCCAGGGATAACTGATTTTGCTCCATAGAACAACAGATACTGCTACATAGAGGATGCAAAAATACTTATAGTAAATTGAGTAAATAATTATATATCAGTACTTAGAAACTTTATTTATTGTTTCTGTTTGGCACCTGTTTTTACCATGCATACTGTATACATTTCCTCTTCATGGTATTATACATTGCTTTTTGGATAGAAGAGGTAAACGGTAATAATGATGAGTATGTACAGAAATGGCTTGCATCATCTACTGAAACACAAGCATCAAGATGATGATAGTGGCTGAAAATCAGGGAGCTGTAGATGTGAATGTGAAACAAATTTTAGGCTTTTGAGTCTTAATGGGACATTTAAAAACACACAGTAGGGGCAGGGATGCACATGCTATCTGTACTTGGCCAGTCCTAGACCTTGCCAATATTGTATGGCAAGGTGTGAAATGATGTTCTTCTTTTGCTCATGTGAGCATGAGTAGGATTCTGCAAAATCAGGAAGCTAAGCAGGAAAGTCATAGAATTCTACTGACTTTCAAACAAGTATCAATGGAATTGTTCTCGTTGTTCTCATCTAACCATTCAGCACAGGGAAATTAGGGACTGAAGTGATGGGGCATATCCACAAAGGATAAGAGGGAGGGGGCAAGCATGTGCAGCCCATGGTTCTTGCATGTGGGGGGGCCTAATTGGACTGAACAGGCATTGCATGACAAGAGTACATGTTACAAGATGTTAGAAAAACAGAACAGGTTGAGCTGTATAATGTTAAAGAATTAGAGAGGGAAAAGAGTTCCTTGTATGTAACCTATTTCTGTTTCATTCCTCAGCTTTAGAAACAGAGCTACAAGAGAGTAACAATGCATTCATCCTCAAGTCAGCCAGGCTAGAAGGCCTGGAGAAGAAAGTGGAAACAATTCGTGATCATATCAGTCAACGAGTTGCATATTATGCCAGTTGCACAGATTAGAACAGTGTCTGCTCCTTTTCTGACCAGTCCTTCCCCCTGCCTAATTTATCAAGTTTTCTTCTCTGCAAAGAAAATATATCCCTCTTTTATTAGAAAGCTAGCTTTGAATCATCACAGTAGGTCAAGCTTAAAAAAAAGCAGAAGTGGGTGTGTTAGTTTATTTGTTGTAGCGCTCTAAGACCCTTTTATATTTAGAATTAATCTCTTGAATTCAAACTTTCTGATGGCTTTTTTTTAATCAGGAGAATCCAAGCAGAATCAGGATTCAAGCAAGATTAGGAAACCAATATAAATAAATAATGGCACCTGTTTCTTAGGTTTCATAGCCTATTAGAAGACTTTTTTTTATTTTTTTGCCACCACTGGTTCTTTTTACCAACATAAACAGTAGTTTGCAGATAAACTGCTGCAGGAAACAAATCTGACACTGAAGGACTGGTGACCTATATTACTCTATCAATAACTATCAAGCATTTAAGAACCAACAAACTTTATTGAACAATATATATTGCATACACTATTCCAGAACTGACAAGCAGAAATTAATTCCATCAATAAAGTAGAGATGGCGCTCCCTTCCGTCCTGTGGAATCTGCCCACGAGTCTCATGCAAGCTGTGCTGGAACAAATGGCAAGTGTCAACAAGCATTCTTAGCAAATGGCTCCTGTATCATGAATGAAAGCGCCACAAGCAAGCCAGCAGGGGATGTTTTCTGCTTCGGCCAGCTCCCCCACATGGACTCAACACAAAAACAACATTGCACACCTTGCAATTGTTCTTTATTCCACTGAACAAGCACAGATGTACAAACATTCATCCCCACCCTCCCCACAAAGGAAAAAGAAACAGTTTTATCTGATAGTATAGATTAATCCACTGATTACAGAAGCCCAGAACCTTTCTTTAAGAATCATGTTTTCCTGTTTATCTGTAACAACCCTCTAATATTTTAAGACAGTTGCACCGTGTGAACCCTCAGTTCTGTGGATGTGCTTTATAGACAAGATTGGCTGTGGGCATCTGGGAACACAGTTGTCCCTGGCTTGGTTCAAGACAGGCTTTCCCTTCTTGCATGGTTGATATTTGACTGTGAAGTTTTGAATAAGAGTATCGAGCAGCCCTTCTGAAAAGAGAGGAGAAAAGTAGAACTCGTATAATGTCCTTTTAATCAGAAAACAGTTTTCCAGTAAATCTTGGTTTGTTTTGAAAAAAAGATTTGTAGAGATTTGTCATTCTCATCTCACAGATACTAAGCTGTTGTGAAGGATAGTAACTTGCAAAAACTATATAGTTTTATGCACAATATAATAATTTCAAACTGAAGGTTGTTCAAGCCTCTGTTTCTTTTTTGCCTATTAAACTAATCTGATTAGCAGAGTTGCTATACTTATTTATACTAAGTTATTAAAACAGTAACCATATTGTTTTAATATGTAGATAGATTCTCATAAAAGTCAATTTCTTAGTTCATGGAGTGCTACCTGGAACATCTTCAAGACACATCCTAGATAATGTTATGGCCTCTGGTTGACTGTTCTTTTGTTATGAAGATTTCTATGATGTTCCTTAGTATATAGAAATGTCTATTTATCATTTTGAGAGAGAGAGCATCTTCAGAGCTTGGGAAAGATTACACCTTCCATTTTAGAAGAGTTAGCAGGTGTATGAATGAGAAAGTAAAAGCTTTTATACTTTTGAAGTGATTAGAGAGTCATTGGGAAACAAATAAGAGAAAATGACTATTTCTTGTGGTAGACCTTTCTGCTGTTCACTTCCATTCTCTACTTACATATTTATAAATAAAAAAATCATATATATATTTAGTGATCCCTCATTTAAATGAAACAAAATATGAATAGCATTTCCCTATAGCTTGAGGAAGTGAGACATGCATCTTTTGGTACAGTACATCTTTCAGCAAAAAGATGTACAGTCTCGGTGTACTCTGTTAAGCAAGCTAAACATAAAACTTTGGCTTTTCCTGCCTCTGTACCCTGCCAGCATGGGCAAAGTAGTCTAGACATCTCCCTGTCAAAGGCTGGGGTGCATGCTTTTCTATGAGCAAAATTCCTAGCATGGCAGTGAGGACGTTTCCTCTGTACTCAGCAAAATTGGGAGATCATGCAAGGCTAGCAGTACTTGAATGCCAAACAAAATATTCTTCACTAGAAAAGTCCTGTGCAATCTCTGGATCTTCGCACATATACTTACCTGTAAAGGTATGTGTATTATCCTTATGGTAGTTTTTTCAATCACATTATCAAACAAACACCAGTTTGCCCAGTACCAAAATAGGTGTGATTAGTGGCTTTGACTGGAACAAGGACTTCTGAGTTGAAATGACTGAGTTTGAAAGAGAAGATTGAAAGGAAAACAAAACAAAATACTGAATTTCTTCAATTAGTGGAAGATGCAATATTATCTGCTAACAGATTATATATATACACACATATACACACACACAAATAAATAAATCTTTAATAAAGTGATAAAAAACTTTATCACTCAGGTATTGAGAATCAAACAACCTGGTAGGAAATTTATTCTCAGTGCATTCCTTGTGCGCAACCTATATACTGTACATGCTCTAACTCGTGGCTTAGAAAGGTGATGCAAAGTAGCCTCCATAAGATGCACCTCCGTTCTGTTCAGTGGAACTCACAGCATTACTGTAGTGCAAATGGAGTTACTCATCTATATGGCTTTCTGCATCTTCCTCCACTATGCATGCAGTGGTACTGTATGTTACCATATAGATTCTACATTATGAAGGAAAGATGGGAATGTATATTCAGACCATGCTTCCTCCATGCCTTTTCATGTGGACAGGTAAAATCATAATACAACTGCCACTGAATTGCTGAATGCAGCTATAGAGCTTCACATAATCATGGTTATGAGGTATACCTATCAGCATAGTTCATTTTAGCCTATGCACTGGGAAGGTACTCTTTCAGGTTCAATTCACCTTCCGTCAACTCCAGCTAGCATCCAAAGGCCAGAGATTTTTGGTTTAAAAATAATTGGACCATAATGAGGTTTGTTGCTGCTGCTGCTGCTGCTGCTGCTATGTTCATTGTTCCTGATTTTTCATTTACTTATTTACAACAGTTGTTATCATGAGTTCCCTTGGCTGAACAAGTGGAACAATGCATTTCAAGATAAGTGAAATAGAAAATGCCACCTTCCCTAATCCACTTTTGCTTTTCATCTTCCTCCTTTCCTATGACCAAGAGGCCGCATTACGTAGACCAACTTTCTCAAATGTTCGCCAAATCTTCAAATACACTGACACCCCAGTTACTACAACATCTAGGTAATGTAGCCAACAGCTAGAAACATTAGATAGGGAAAGCTACTGAAATCTCTACCTGGCAATTAGAAACTTTAGTTTGACCATCCCAATTGACACTTACTGTGTCTTGGCACCTCTTTTGTTTAGTACTGATTCTGAGCAAAAGGCTGTCTTCACTTTCTCATGTGTCCCACATTCTGGAGTGCAGCCAACTAAAGGTCTGTTGGGATGGCTCTGGCTGTCTACTGTAGTTAGAGTAGTCATATGAACTGATGTGCTACCCAGGTGATCTAAGCATTTGCTGTCTGTCATCTTGGCATGTAGGCCAGGAAGAACTGAAGAATTCTGACAGGATAATACAGGGATCAAATTCTTGGCATCTTGATTTGTTTGTTCCTGGTTGATAAGTGATGATGTATTAGGTCTTGATGTCTTTTGTACTTGTACTTGGCTTTTGACATTGTCACCTGCATGATGACCATTCATGTGGAGTTTCTTCATGTGATGGACCACAGCTGCAGCATTGAAGGCTTGCTAATAAAGGAGAAGATGATGAGATTTGTGAGAGTTATGAACCTGTAGTTCTCTACAGAACCAGACTGATGAATGCTAAGTATGTTCATAAGCTGCTGCCAAAAATTTACCCTCAGGAGATATTGGAAGCAAGCGTCAAGTTCTTACGAATGTTTGAGAATAATATACAATAAAACGATGGTAGACAATCCATGGTGCACAAACTATAAGCAGCTCTGTATTTTTTTTGGTGACTTTTTGGAAATTTGACAGTAAGCAAAATTTATGGCAATTCAAGTTTATAGGCAACAGGAGATAGGTGGTCTCTCAAATAATGAGGTTCTTTGCCATGTAGGGCTTCATAACCAGCACCTTCAATCACATCCAGAAGCAAACTGGAAACCAGTGCAGCTCACAGAGCAGAGTTGTCACATGGGCATCCTAAGGCATGCCCATAACCCCATACCACTGCCTTCTGGACCAGTTGAAGCTTCCAATTGGTCTTTGAGGGCAGCCCCATGCAGAACACATTGCAATAGTTAAACTGCAAAGTGAGTAAGGCATGAGTGACTTTCCAAAAGGCCTCCTTATCCAGGAAAAAGTACAACTGACACATCAGATGAAGCTGTGCAAAGGACTTCCTGGCTATAGCTGCCACCTTATCAAGCAGGAACTGAAAGTCCATGAAGAACCCCAATTGTCCACCACCCTTGAATAGGGAAGTGCAACCCCATCCAAGGTCAGAGAGGGAATATCCCTGGAAACAGATGGCCTTAATACCCACAGCTCCTCGGTCTTGGTAGGATTGAGTCAGAGATGGTTCCTCCCCACCCTCACAGCCTCCTGGCACTGGGACAGGCCTTTGACAGCCTCACTTGGCCAGCCTGGATTTGAAAGATGTAATTGGGTAACACCACATACTGATTATGCTGAACCCCAAGCTGGCGATTTCATGTAGATATTGAAAAGGAGAGGAAAGAGAGCCCTGTGGCACCCCACAGAGGAGGGGCCTAGGGAGCAACTTCTCCCTTACAACCAACACTGAAGGAAGGATACCTCCATCCCAGTTCTGCCACAGGTCACCTACAAGCATGACCAAGGCTGTTGTCAGCCCCACTAGGTAGACCACACCATGAAATCAACTCCACAGGAAGGCTGAAACTACTTTTATCGACAACCTAGGAAGGATTCAGATTTAGCACACAGATGGCTGAGCCGACAGTGCAGAGAATTTTGTTTACTTCCTCAGCACTCACCAATTCAAACTCGCCCTAAATTACATCACAAATGAGGCACCTCCACCAGACCTGCCCAAACAGAGGACAAATTGGAGTGGATCTGACTGACATTATCCACCAGATAGCCAGATTATTCCTCACTCACTGCAGATGGTCCAGTGGCCCGTTCCTACATAATAGGGACTAAGTCACCCTAAACAGAGCTGCTAGATGGCTATCAGTGGATGCAATAGGGGCAGAGAAATATTGACATTTCACTGCCCTTATTGTCACAAGGTGATCCCTAATATGGGCTCTTACCCAAGTTTGGTTAGACTCACCCCGAGTCTTCCTCTAACGGTGCTCCATGTGTCTCTTCTGGTGCATCATCTCCCAGAATTCCTCAGTAAACCAAGGTGCACCTTGAGATCAGCACACAGGTAGAGGGCACACAGGAGCCGTAAAGTTCAAAGTCCCAGCCACCCACCCACTCCTGTAGTCTAAATTATACAGTAAAGATCTCGTAAATTTTCCCAAGGGAAATAGGTCTTTTGAAACTGATGGCAGCCCTTTCTATCTGCTACCCTTTGTATAACAAATTGCCAAATAATTCTGTTTCTACTGAGGAAATTCATTTCATACTTTGTACCATATGACAGACTCAAAACCGTATCCAACCCTTAGCTACCTGGGTAGTATTTTATGGGATTTTGGGACTGAGAGGTTCTGTTGGGAAATCTTATCTCCATGCTACTGGTAGGTGAGCACCAGAGCATAAAATCCTGGGACAGCCACATCAAGTGACTTACCTTCCACTTGCTTTTTGCAAAATTTCTTTGGATCTGTACACTGACGGATGGATAGATGTCACAGTAGAGGGCTGTGTTTCCGTCAATCCTGCAAATGAAGTAAGAGGAGAAACAGGCCTGTAAACAGATGGCGTTTGTGAGTGAGGCATTTTGCATTCTTGTAACTTTTAGCCGATGTCTTTCTGTGTACAAAGCGGGTTGGGTTTGCCTCAACAAGGTACTTTGTGCTGCAGAGGCAAGGCAGTTCTGGCTGAGCTGAAGAGACAACTTGATCGTACTTGATAGGGTGACTTGTGTCACCTTGAAGCCTTCACCAGCAGTTCCAGGAATCAGGAGAACTTTTTGCATGTGCTGCTGGAAGTTAGAGGAGGCCTCAAAAGTAAGGCAAAGTAAAATAAGTGGGTGTTTTGCTGTTAGAAGTGGGGGGCAGGGGGAAGGGGCTGCCCTACTTTGTAAAACAGCATCACTCGAAGCATTGCTAAACTGAGCCACCCCTTTGAAGCTTTGCACAGTTCTGAGAACAGTTACTATGTCAGAGGCAAGTTTCTTTCTAAAGGTTATGATTCTGTATAGGCTGATTCTTCCTGAACTGTTTAATTTCAGCCAAGATCCTGAAGAAAAGTATATTTCCATGTACCATAAGATGGTTGCCTATGTTACTTAATATTTAATACTGATGGATCTCCTCAGCTTTTTGCAGAATCTCCTTAGTTCTGTGTCCATCTTTGGTAACCTCAGAATATGTCAAAGCCCATTTTTCCTTTCTACTTTCTATTTCACTTCTCTCTTCAGTCATGAGTGAAGTCTGTCATCTTATTCATCTTGCTAAGACTCAGGGCAGTTTCTAACTTGAGAAGGTCTACTATAAAAGCCAGAAGCTCTATTTACTATATATTAAAACTATAAATTAGTTAACTGAACTATTATGGCTGCCCGCAATGAGTGGGGAATCATCACTTACTGCCATGTTATCTCTTACACAATCATAGCACTTGTAATTTTAGTAAAAGCATATTTTATTTATTTATTTATTTAATTTATATGACCGCCCATCTCCCCCAACGGGGAACTCTATATAATTTATAATTTAGTAAAAGGGGCATGGTGGCTCAGTGGGTAAGACGCCAGACTTGTCGATCGGAAGATCGCAAGTTCGGAGGTTCGAATCCCTAGCCCCGCGTGACGGAGTGAGCTCCCGCACTTGCCCCAGCTCTTGCCAACCTAGCAATTCGAAAGCATGCAAATGCAAGTAGATTAATAGGTACCACTTCAGTGGGTAGGTAACAGCGTTCTGTGCACGTCATGCCGGCCACATGACTGTGGAAGCGTCTTTGGACAGCGTTGGCTCTTCGGCTAACAAACGGAGATGAGCACCGGCCCCTAGAGTCGGACACGACTGCACAAATGTGCGGAGGGAACCTTTACCTTTACTATATAATAGCTTCCTGTTCATATTGTCCATTGTTCATATTGTCCATTGTTCATTCAAACAAAAATATCAGAGAAGACAATTATATTTTATGATCTAATGCTAATGCCATGTGAATACATTACTGTATCACAGAATTTTTAAAAAATTTAAAAATTTAAAAACTTTAAAAAAATGCAATAACATTGTTCTTCTCACCAGGGATGCCTGAGGGCTTTCTCACAGGTAAGTCTCTGATTTGGATTCTTCTCCAGTAAATGACAAATGAAATCTTTGGCTGTTTAACAGGAATGAAAAGAGAAGGAAACAGAGAGAGGTTTTAGCACAAATGCCAGAAGCCAAAACCAATCTACCATAGGATTAATTGTTCCATGTGCTCTATTGCTCTATATGTTTGTGTGTGCCCATGCATATGTATGTATGTACACACACACACGCACACACTTTCCCCAGCCTAGTGCTCAGCAGATAGTGGAACTCATAGCTGGTCCTATATATTTTGAATTGTCAATTGAAATATATAAATCAATTTCACTGAGTAATGTAGCACAGCATTAATAATAAGGCTAAATGCATTTCACTTTGCATTAGGTTTTAGTAATAGGGATCAAACTGATGACATGTACCTCTAGACAATATAAAAAGATGTGAATGAGTTCCAAATCATGTTTGTACTGTTAAAATTTTTACCAAGTGGTAAGCAGTTCTGGATCTGGTTTCTTCTAAAAAGAAGGAGTACTTAAGATTCATGGTATCTATTTATTTACAATTATTCAAGTAAAATCTATTAGAAGCAAGGAGAAATCTGATAGCAACCAAGAGATGATTAATTGTGCTGCAGATTCTGAAAGAACATCTGCACCTTCAAAATGCTTCAACAGGATACAATATCAGTGAAAGTCTCCCACATGCTTGCAACGTCTTTTCTCCCCTGTTCAGCCACACAGACACACTCGAGGATGTCACCCATCAAAAACATGGCGGAGCAGTTTCCAGAAATTAGAGCAGTTTCCTGAAATCAGGGTAGTTTCCTGAAATCAGTGAACACTACTGAACAGCTGCCTAATTATATACTCATCTGTAGTAGGAATCCAGAGAGGAAACATAATTCTAGCAGAGATTTTGCCAGACTGAAAAATACCTGATTCAGAGATATCATCCCAAAATGGAGATTCAAATTCGAAGTATCCTTCTTTGATCTTCTCAAACAATTTGGACTCTGTTTCTTCATAGAAAGGAGGGTATCCACACAGGCTAAAGCAGATTAGAAAAAAAGAGAGAAAAAGAAAAATGTCATATTCCTTTTCTGTGTAAATTAAAAAAGACTAATCAATAGATAGATATCTAATATAGGGCAATGCTGCCTGTGAACTATACATAGCTCATTATGGCTATAGTCCAATATTATAAAAGAGGGTGAGAGGTTTCAGGAGCTCATACTGGATGTCAGTTGCCAGTGGGAGAGGCAAGTTTCAATATCCTAGTAAGGTAAAGCTTCCCCCCACACATTTGTGCAGTCGTGTCCGACTCTAGGGGCCGGGGCTCATCTCCGTTTGTTAGCCGAAGAGCCAGCGTTGTCCGAAGATGCTTCAACGGTCATGTGGCCGCATGACACGCGCGGAACGCTGTTACCTACCCACCGAAGTGGTACCTATTCATCTACTTGCATTTGCATGCTTTCAAATTGCTAGGTTGGCAAGAGCTGGGGCGAGTGCGGGTGCTCACTCCATCACGCAGGGCTAGGGATTCGAACCTCCAAACTTGCTATCTTCCGATCAACAAGCCTGGCGTCTTACCCGCTGAGCCACCACGCATAATTATGCTCCAGAGAAGAAAGAACATTGGCTTTTGAATAAAATGTATAAAGACTGTATAGATGGTATTTTAGTTCTAAGCCAGATTCAGAGTGCATCACAAATTAGAATAAATCCTTGGAACAGCCATCTTCAAACTAATGCCTTCCAGTTTCATTGGATTATTCTCACCCAGCATGACCAATCTAGCTGTGGTTGATGGGAGTTGTAGTCAATGATGCACCTGAAAGCTCTCAGCCAGGGAAAGCTGACATCGTTGCTAACTTCTGAAACCAAAAAAAACAAACAAACCCCGACCATGGCTCTTCCTTGAACCAAGAGGCCCTTTCTCTTCAGTTCTGCAACTTGGTGTAGCTGGTGTTAATCAGTTAACTTGATTAGTTCATCAAATTAACAGTGTTTATGACAGGCATCAGTGCATATGCCTGATGCACTGCCTGTTGACAGTTTCTTAGCTTGCATAATTCTCTGCCAAGGTTATTTGAAAAGCAAGTGCTGTCACAATGCAGACATAAACAAAACAAAGAAATAACCAGGCTGTCTGTCTGTCTGTTCGTCCATCCGTCCATCCACCCACCCATCCATCCATAATATTTGTAATATACAGTATTGGATTATAAATGATATATAAACAAATTCCTCTAGTTTACAATGGAGAAATTTACAATAGAACCTTTCCATAGAAGGAAAGCTTCCAAAATTCCTGTATTTGAAACCAGTTTTAAAAATCAGCATAGGGTGCAGCAACCAGAAAAATTATGACAAATAGGCACCGCACAACAGTTTTAACCAAAGACCTGAACAAATACAGTAGATAGGTCTTCAGCTAGTATTGAAAATTTGCCGACCTAAATACTGAACATAACTCAATGGGGTGGGGGGAGGGGAGGATGAGGAATTCCATTGTTGGAATACGTATACCAAGAATACCCTCTCTAAGACTGTAGCATCTATACTAAATTTGTTCCAAGACACCATACAAGGCAGAAGAGGCTCCAACAGATATTCAGGTTCTAAGCAGTATAAAAACTTTATGGTTCAATTTGACTTGGGAGAAACAACCACTGTTGGTCTCAACATTTAGCAACCATCATTTTGCAGCAGCCACAAATTTAAGAGTAGACCTAATGGGACTAGCTTGCAATAATTCAGCCTTGAGGTTACCGGCACATGGATTGCTCTGGCTGGACAATCCCCATCCAGAAATGGCCATAACTGATGAGTCAGCTGCAGGTGGAAAAGGTGTTTCTCTCCCCCCTCCCCCCCCAAGAGACCATATAACCTAAAACTTGTTACAAAAAAAATGCAACCAAGTAGAAGATATTAAAATGCAGTGAAGAGTAGTCATTGTTTTCTTTTGGCTCTTAGTGGCCACAAATGGCTAATGCTTTCTTTCTACTTTTTATCTGAGTTTAACATGCTGTTAATAGACCTTTGAAGGATATTGGCATGTTTGCTGTAATTAGGTTCACAGTTTATCTTACAGGATGTAGGTAATAACTCCAATTGACCAGCAATCCACAGCGTTACTGTATGGTTTTTGTTCTAACACCTCTGGAGCTGCAGTGAAGAAACAACAAAACCCAAATTACCAATAATATAACCAACTGATCTCTTAAAAATTAACCAACTCTACATTAGCTCAAGAATTATTTCAGTGTAGGAGGGCATAAAAGAAAGAAAAAATAGCATGCTTGACAAGTAATGGCACAAGTTGCTTACTCTGGAAGGGCTAAGGAGGACAATATAAGGGAGAGAGGGGGGGAGAGAGAGAGAGACTAGCTGTGGAATATAGGGCAATGTGATATTTGTTCAAATTGTAATTTATTAAGATAGCCTTATATACTGTATTCATACTTCTTATGGATCCTGAGCAAGTTTTATTTTAATCAGTGGTCCATATCATAGCTGCGATCCTATGGAGAAAAACTGCAACTTATGCATATTTATATAAAGCAGAATTGAACTGTAATCAATGGGTATCAATAGATCTCTTCAGATATTGTCTAAACATGTGGAGTGAGTGGGCTGCAGATCACTTACGTTTAACTTCTATGCATTCATTACAATGCTTGCAACAATCCTCGGATGTACAATTGTATATGAGAAGGAACATAAGTGTTTCATGATCTCTCCCAATCACATGGGAAATTCTAGCTGCATATACAGTTGTATGCAATGGGATTCTGGAAAGGATGGCTGATTTTTCATGGCATTTAGTAGTTATGATTTTACTCCCTCTCTCCATGCATTTAGATACTGAGAACAATACACTGAGAATGGGGACACTGTCAACATTTTGTCTACAGCTTAAAGACGCAGCTATTTCATTTTACATAACTGCTATACAGAGAGAAGGGTACATTTGAAAATGGCTAGACACTCAATATCCTACTTAGGTTCACTCATATTCAGACAAATTTGCTAATAGAGATTATGGATGGTGTCATTGCACATGGTCCAAATCACAAATTATTTCCATTTTCAACTTCTGGGGAAGAAATGGTGAACTGAAGATGGCTCTGTGAAAAGCCAGTGAGTAAACAGTACTTGAGATCGCCCACAAGTGCTCCAGACCTTTGCTCCTCGTGAGGAGACTGCAAGACACTGGTCTTTGGTGGGTTTAGAGCTCTGAGAGATGAGGGAATAGCCATTTTGCTCAAACCATGGTTGGCGCCTTTAAAAGGACACTGGGTTCGCATACTTCCTTTTCTAATCACTTTCGGAAATTGCTTGTTAACTGCTTTTCAGCTACTAGGAACCTTTGGATTGGCAAGCTTTACAGCACTGGGTGAATTTCCTTCAATTCTTACTGAAAGAAGTTTTAAACAGAAGTTTAAAGACTTAATGTACTGTCGAAGGCTTTCACGGCCGGAGTTCAATGGCTGTTGTGGGTCTTCCGGGCTGTGTGGCCGTGTTCTGGAAGTTGTGGTTCCTAACGTTTCACCAGCATCTGCCCTCTGAAGATGCTGGCCACAGATGCTGGCGAAACGTTAGGAACCACAACTTCCAGAACACGGCCACACAGCCCGGAAGACCCACAACAGCCTTTAAAGACTTAATTTTTTTTCTCGAATAAACAGCAAAAGGGCGATTAAAAGTTTAATTTTAGAAAGTTACAAATGGACTAAGGGTCCAGATAAATTTGAAATAAGATTTTGGAATTAATTATAAAGAATCCTTCCCATGGGAAAATGTTTTCATTTTGAATTCTTAAAAAAAACATAATAAGATAAAACCTTAAATGGACACTAGAGGGAACAAGTAGGAACTAAAGATTACAATTAAAGAAGACAAACATTCAAACTTGACTTACTAATATAGAATGTAGCAAAATATTTTAACATTGGACATATTGAAGGATATTTTTGAACAATGGACCCAGAAGTTAATTTTAAGAGTATCTGCCTCTATAGATAGACCCTGTTTAAAAGATGCTATGGAAGAGGAACAAGTATTACCTGACATGATTGAGACTGATTTGAAAGTGGATTTAAAAATGACAGGCTACAAGAATGACATGGAAAAAGTGTTATACTAGGCATACAAAAGAAACTGGCTGATGTCTTAATAATTAAAAGGTATATACAAATAACAAACCAAGAGAGTGACCTGGATAATTTTCCTATATTGGATTTACAAAAGAGGCTTGTTAAAGCTTTGAAGAAGTTTGTGAGAAGGGATGAAGAAAAATGAAAAGAAATAAAGTTCTAGGGATTTGAAGGGATTAAAGATCAAGATTGTTAAAGGTAAAAGGAAGGAATATAAGGTGATATAAATTTAAATAATTAATAAATAAAAATATAAAGCTGATTTATTTGATCAAGGTTAAAATAGGTAGGTTGTTATCTCTGGTAACCCTTAATGGACTTTTGCTGATCATGACTGAACAATGAGGCTTTAAAGATTTGTTTATAGATAAGAGATGGGTTATGGGAAGAAGAGATCATTTTAAGAGAAGGTGATATGTTACTAAAATTGTTTATACTTGTGATAAAGGGGAAAGTCATTTATTTCTTTTCTTTTTCTTTACTATATTCTTATTTTTTCTTTCTTTTCTATTTCTTTTCTATTTTTTTCTTTTCTGCACCTTCTATTTTTCTTTTTTTCTTTTCTTTTTTTAGTTTGTATTAGTTTTTATTGTTGTAAATTGTAATCTTTAATAAAATTAGTATAAAAACAAATTATTTCCATTTTCTTATTTACCAACATATCCTGGAGTTCCACATGCTGTAGACATGATGCCATTCTGTTCCATTTTAGACAAACCAAAATCAGTTATCATGATTTTGGAGTCCTCTTCTGGAGTTAGGTAGAGCAAGTTTTCAGGCTATGGATAAGATGAAAATTAATTATCTGACATTCAGTCTCTAGATTACCCTCCTTGGCGGATAAGATTGCTGTAATGAATCTAGAAATACCAAGACCAAAGTGTGCCATTTTCATTTGTTGTGTACATAGTTGGTTTGAAGTTGGGGAATAGAAAGTGCAATAAATGTATTTTCAGGAAGGAATAACATAAGGCACAATATTCTAATGACAATATTTTTCCCAGCTCTGTCTGCATATTAGGAGGTGGGTGTGATTAAAAAAAATCATTGCAAATTCATGGATGCTTGCATGACTTATAGTTAAAATATGCTGGTGCCTAAATATAGATCATGAAAGGAAAATACCTTTAGATCTCGATGGACTATCCCATTTTCATGAAGATAATGCACTGCTCTCAGGACTTGCTGAATTACAATACTAGCATCCTTTTCAGTGTAAACACCTCGTTCTAAAATACGGTCAAATAGTTCTCCTCCAGACACTCTGTGGAAGAAAATTCAGTTTGGATTATGTGCTGATGTAGAGGGAATCTGTTTGGTTTAACTTCTCTATGTTCCACCTTCTGTGTTAATTTATACACGGTGCCATGCCAAATAAATGTGTTTATTGGTAACACTGGGAAGTTTTATACCTTTTATTTGCTTTGTTTGTAATCTGAAAGGGATTATAAACCCAGACTCTAATTTGTAGTAGTAGGAACTGTTGCTTAGGCACTTCTGATTCTCAGGTTGGAAAAAATACTGCTGTAAAGCTTCAGTACAAGCAATAATGCCCATTTTATACATGAAATCATGACATAAATAAACACATTAATTTTAATTCTCAATTTCACCATTAAACAATCTGAAGCCTCAGCTAGAAAGAAACTGCAAGTGCTGCCCTTTGGATCTGCATCACGCTTGGATCTCCAAAGAAAAATGGATTGCTTGTAACACAAGACAAGATATATTAAACCCAATATGCCTTAGACCAGGGGTCGGCAACCTGTGGGCCGCGGGCTGTTAGGAAGTGGGCTGCAGGGTGAGCTGGAGCAGCTGATTGGTGGGGGCCTGGAAGGGGAAACACCTCCACCTATCAGCACGCGGCAAAGAAGGGCGGAGGCGGGCCGAGGAGCGCGAGGCCTGATTGGCCCCAGCTTGCAAACTGTGTGTGTGTGCGTGTGTGTGTGAGAGAGAGAGAGAGAGAGAGACCTCGAGTCCTGCTGAGGGGTGAGGGAAGGGCGGTTCTGAGGAGCCGAGAAGCAGCCTGGGGAGAATCTGCTGCCTGCAAACCCCGCCCCTGGCCCATGCGATTGGCTGCCGCCTGCAAACCCCACCCCCTGGTCCTTGGAAAATTTTTTCCCACGGAAGTGGTCCCTGGTGCCAAAAAGTTTGGGGACCCCTGCCTTAGACCATGCTGTACTTGTGCCTGTCTCCAAATGACTAGGATCTGTTTTCATAAATCGCATATAAAGAAGTTCCTTCTAGCCTTCCATGATGCAATTTACTAGTATATAATTAGCAGGAAATATCTTCATTAGATGAATCTACTTCCAATTCAGCTTTGAATACAGAGTCTGGTTTATCGCTGATAAGCAAACCTATTTTCCCCTTTTTAATGCTCAGCATATATAAGTTAGATATTTTCTCATTAATTCCTTCCTTTTTTGAATGTGAGTGAAATGGGCCATGATAGTTTTGTTTAGGATCCATCTGCCTACTGTGTAGAAATCCTCCCACTCACAGATGTTATGCTGCATAATTCTTAATATTCATTATTGGCCACCCATTGAACAAATTAGATACCATGTTCTTCTCATTTCTCTTCTAGCTCCTTTTCCTGTTACTAGCAATAACTTTTTTTCTTCACTCTTTACAACACCTAAACAAAGTATTATAGACAGACAGAAGGAAACTGCTTGTGTGGCTTTATTCACATATATGGGTGAATAAATTTTTAAAATGACCCCAACCAAGAGAATATTGTTTCTTTATTGCAAGGCTAGATGGGTTAGACTGCAGTCTTATCTGGAAGTAAGCCTCATTAAAGTGAATGAGGTTGAATATACAGTATATATGTATGGGATTGCAATATTTGCCTTGGTGAATTTATCCTGGAGGAACAATTTGAACAATTTTAGGGAGGGAGGGAGGGAGAGAGAATCTTCAACTGCTTGAGCTCTTGTGGTACTTCAAAGTCAAGTGCTGGGAGAACAAGCAGAAAGTATACAATAATAAATTGGATTAATAAACAATAAATAAAATAAGGAAGTTAAAAAGAATTCCAAGAAAGAAAAACAGAAAGCAGAACCTCTCTTAGATCTTTTCACTGTTAAACTATGATAGGGCCTAAGAAATCAGGAAAAAAAAATCAGATCAACAATAGAAAGTAGTCTAATTCATTAGAAACTTGTTACTTTTAAATTGTTATAATAGTGTTCCACATTTCTGTGGCTTTATCTTACACGACTGCTGTTACACTTAAGTATTGTGTACTTAAAACACAGAGGGACTGTGCTGATATCACAGTAAAGTCCTTTGGGTTGGTCTGTATCTCTATGGCTGCCATCCTTAGTTTAAACATAACAATAGAGATGTTTACAATGCTCCCATAAAACCAAAAACATTCCCACAAGGTTACAGGACTATTTAATACAACCTTCTACAACCTAATGTGATCCAGATGTGTTGGGCTATGGTTCTCAGAAGCCACTGACTCTTGGCTGGGAATTCTGGAATGTTTGTTGCTTACAAAATTTATCTGTGGATACTTACAGCTGCATTACCAGGTAATAGTGGGTTGTGCTTTCATAAATGTCCTCAAGAGTTACTATGTTGTCATGCTTTATTCTGCAACCAAAGACAGAATGTGATACAAATCATTAAAAAAGCAAGCTGGCATTCGTTCCTCCTTTGTGCAAGAAGTTTTTCATTCAGATTTTACTCTGATACTTTCATTTGAGGAACAAAACACATATTTCAGCTACTAATAACAAGAGATCCAGCTTCCCACTACTGCTTGCAATACACTCATGGAAACAAAAAGGAAGAACATTACAAAACATGTTTTCTCTTATATAGAAATTGTACTATTACTGGAAGCATGTGGGCTGGATTTTTTCTTATGTTCTGTACACTATTCTGAAGGAGACAAGGTTTAAGAGAGCTTACTAGTATAGCTTTCTTAAAATATTTTATTTTTCTTTGAGTAAAAATAATTCTCACATATTCTTTCTGTTGCTTTCAGAATAATGTAAACATTATACTTGAGGGATCAGACTGAAGGTCTACGTAAATCACAATTTCCAATTATAAAATTAAAATTGATAAAATTCATCCTATCCCTGACGTTTCTGCCTGTCCTACTAGATCTGGAAGAGTGGACATGCTCTGGGTCTCACTGGTGAAGCAGTGTCACCCGGTGGGCTCTAGGAAGCATGCCTTCTCTGCCATGGGCCTGCTTTGTGGAATAGTCTCCTCATGAGATACAGACAGCCCCAACACTGTTGGCCTTTCAGAAGGCTGTGAAGATCTGACTCTTCCACCAGGCACTGGAGCTGGGATGTTGATGGAGTTCTGGTATGGATGTGGTTTGTTTGATGAGTTGATAATGTGATTTTTAGGCCCTTCAACCCAGTTTTTTTCCCAATGGATCTGTATTATTGGTGTTTGTAGACCAGGAAACAGGCTTCCCAAGACTAGAGTCACAGTATCTTGAAAGCCTGAGTATGTTTTCCTTTCCCTCTCTCTTATATTTCAGTGAATTAGGGTAAAGCCAGTCTGAGCTTCTTTCTCACTTTCTCATTTTTTTCTGTTTCCCAGGCTTAACACATGCTTTTGTTCTCATAACAGTTTCTGCATATATGCTCCAAGGTCATCTCTGTGGCTGTCTACAGTAGATTTATTTTTTAATTTCTGCTTGCTGCCCAAAATTCATTGGGTAGATGGGTGGGTATATAAATATATTAAATAAATAAAGGGATTTCAAAGGCATGGTATAAATATCTTCCCATTTCTTGTTTGTCTCTATCATATAGTTGTTTGTTGAGATGGGCAGTGAAGAAATGCGATAAATAAATAAATAAATAAATAAATAAAATCATCCCACCAATTCTGTCTCTGAATTAGTGCAGCACCAAATTATTTTTCTGCAGTTTTTCAACCATTCCCATTCACTTTGATGGTAGAGAAGTCACTTTCAAAAATTATTTCAAAGGAAAAGAAAATGGGTGGGATGAATGATACTTGCACTTGCTTTAGGGAAGAAAGTGTTTGAATATTTCACAACAACTTACTCTCCCTAGAGTCTGCAGCGTGCATGATTTTCCACATTTAATCCAAAGGGAAAATATCCTAAAGGAATTCTTCTCTGTAGCTTTTATGCATCAGGAAGTGAGGGCAGCCACGGAGTCTATAGACCGAAGAAATGATGGGTAACAGAAAACAAAACAAAAGATTCTTCTGCTGTCACGTTGCAGTAATAAATTAAGCTCAAAATACCACCCCCAAATCTGAAGCACTTTGAGAATGAGATATAGGTAGTCCTCACATAACAACCCTAATTGAGACCGGAAACTCAATTGCTGAGCGATGCAGTCATTAACCAAGGACCCCAAGTGACCACAACAACTTATGATGGCATTTTTGTGGCGGTCGTTAAGCGAGGGCCATGCAGATAATTAAGCAAGGACTTCACATGACTGGTTCTTGCGACTTCCTGCTGGCTTCCCCATTGACTTTGTCACAAGCCATCAGGGAAAGTCGCAAATGGCGATCATGTGACTACGGGATGCTGCGACGGTCAGAAATGAATGCAGGTCGACTAGCACCTGAATTTTGATTACGTGACCACAGGGATGCTGCGATAGTCATAAGTGCAAGGAATGGTCGTAAGTACCACTCGTTCAGCACCATCGTAACTTCAAATGGTCACTGAATGAATGGTTGTTAAGTGAGGACTACCTGTAGTAAAAGAGAAGGCTATTTTGTAGGAAATTATTTATTTATTTATTTTAGCAAAATTGGAAGACAGATTTTGGTACAATACTCCTCTGAGTGCACAGTTTTATTTAGAGTTCACATCCAGTAGCCCTCATTGGTAAACTACTACTATTTTGTGCCTATTCATTTCTAAGTAGCTGAACAACAGACACAATATTCTTTGGATTTATGCCCATCATAACATAGGACACCAGTATTATTTTGGAAGTTGGGATGGGATTTATTCCCAAATGAGAAAAGAGTGACATACTTTCTCAGCTGATGAAATAATCTCCGTGAAGGAAAAAAAATGCTAGGAAAGAAGAGATCAGAGAAAAGGGACCCTTTCTGTTTCTTTGGCTGATTTACACTACATAAAATGTAACCATATACTAATTTAACTGTTACAGATCTCCCTCCATTCAAAAATCCTCTGATACAATATGAGGAAAGTGTTACAAATTCTCTTTTAGACCTACAACTTACAAAGCTTGGTTTGTCAAGCTTTAGCTGGACTTGGCAGGAGACTCCTAGACATAACTGTTAGTTAGGAACTTTGGAGTCCTTGGTGCTCTCTGATCCTTGTTTTCTTGCAGATGTTTCATTGCCTGGCTAGGCAACATCTTCAGTGTGAAAAGGGAGTGGGACTTGCTCTCTGTTTATATACCATGGCTTGTCCTGCTTGTGTTGGTGGAGGTGTTGTTCTCTCCTTGGTAGTTCCTTGATTGGGCTGTTGTTTGCTGCTTGGTTGATTGACTGAGTTAATAGTTCTTTGATTATGGTCTATTGTGTTGTTTGATTGCTCCTCTGGTGCTAATCTTGGTGTTAATCTTTGCATATCTGGGTGTTGATTGCTGGCAAGGAGGTGTTCTGGTCTTCTGACTTTTCTATTGTCTCTTATGAATGGTATGTAAATGTTGTTTACCTCTATGTGTCTGTTGATGGCTGCTTTGTCTGAGTGCCAAGCTTTCAGGGATTCTCTAGCATTTTTGGATTTGGCTTGGTTTAAGATGCTCACAGTTTCTCAGTTGAAAGTATGGTTGACTCTATCCATGTGTTGTGAGATTAAGGAGTTTTCATCGTGTCTTCTGACTGCTAGTTGGTGTTCGTGGATGCATTCTGCTAGTCTTCTGCCGGTCTGTCCTACATAGTGGCTGCTACAGACCTTACACTGTATGTTGTAGATAACTCCTGTTTTTCCTTCTTGGCTACTGGGTCTTTTGGGTTACTTATGATGTTCTGAAGGTTTTTGGTTGGTTTATGTGCTACGGTGATGCCGTGTGGTTGTAACAGTCTATAAGTAGTTTCTGAGATGTTTCTGATGTATGGCAGTGGAATTCTTTTCATAGCTTCTGTTGGTTTTGCTGTAGTGGGTTGAGTGGTCAGGCACTTTTTGATAAAGTTGTGTGGGTATCCATTTTGCTGGAAGATGCTATATAATATATTCACAAGGGAAGAAGAAAACAACAACACACTTCCCTTCTTGGACATCCTCATCAGTAGAGGAAATGATGGCATTCTAGAAACACAAGTCTACCGGAAATCTACCCACACTAATCAAGTGCTCCACTACCAAAGCAATAACCCAACCTCCCACAAGAGGAGCTGTGTAACACTATTCAGACGAGCACAAATGCACTGCAGCAACCCAGAACACCAGAAAAAGGAAACAAACCACTTATATAGCTAGACCTGTGTTTCTAGAATGCCATCATTTCCTGCTGCTTTCCCGCACCTTTCTTTGAACTTCCTCTCTTTTTCCTCCCATTTACAGTAAATGCCTCTTGATTCCCTCCAGCTGCTGTTTTTCTGATCTTTCTCTCTGCTTGTCTTTTCTATTGCCCTTGCAGTCTGCACTGGATTGTATGCCCATTGCTCAGCATTATTAAGATGTGTTAGCCGAATATATCTGTGTTAACCTGTAGGCTGAAGATTGTAGTGATTGACTGTTAATGGATTATTTGTTTGCCTTGCATACCACTAGCCTCAATTATTCCTGACCAAATTGTATAGAACTCATAAGCCTGTTTAATATCCTGTCGTGTTCAGTCTCAACAGCACTGGTGCTATCAGAGGCTCCACTTTATTACCACATATAGGATTGCACTCTGTTAAGTGTTTGTCACAGCAATAACATATTCTTCCTTGCCTGGTATTCTGTGCTAGCTCAAAGTTGCTTTGGGGCTGCAGTTTTATTTAAATTTCAGATGCTATTCTGTTATGTTTCTGTCTCTAATGCATTTATAGGTAGAACAGAGAAAAGAAATAATTTAAACATTCATTTTTTTAGTGCAGTGTTTCTCAACCTTTGGAACTTTAAGATGTGTGGACTTCAACTCCCAGAATTCCCCAGCCAGCATGGGGAATTCACTGCTTTAGTGAATTAAATCAGAAAGAGAACATTGATGTTTTATCTGTGAAGCCTTCTGCCCAGATGAGACAGTCTTTAGTTTATTGCCCTTCCAACTGCCCTAAAATGAATAACTTGTGGCCCTGTTGAGGAGTTTTGGAAGAAACATTGAACTTTGTCATGCATTCCCAACTGTACTTACTTCTTCAGCACAGCTATTTCATTCTCCAGGTTGCTGTCCTGGGTGGCTGGTGACTTTTTAATGCACTTCAAAGCAAAAAGCCTGCCAGTGATTCTGTGCTTCACCAGGAAAACTTCTGAAAAGGCCCCTCTGTGAGGAAAGCAAAGATGAAAGGCTGGGCATTGTATTGCAGTGGTTGGTTTAACTGTTAAGATATAAAATGCTGCCACATAAAATAGCCCACAAGGAAGATAGTAATATGTTAACACTACTTTCAGAAGCAGATGGCAATACTAATTAGATCCAGGGATTTGGCTGCAAATTCAAGGGTATTAATTGGATAAGTCGCCGGTGGGATTTGAAGTTCTATTTATTGTGTAATGGCGACGTAGAGAGAAAACTGTAGCATGGAAAAAAGGTAGGTACGTGGGCTAAAAGGTAGCAATTGTATAACAACACCTTAGTTCTTGGTAATGTATTATTGGAATATACTGTATAAACCCAGAATGAAGAGTTGAATTGATAAAGTTGTGGATGGCACCTAATTCACATCTAACCTCTGCAACCTGTGAGTTTTACACAGATATGGCTGGCCTTTTCCTTGTGTTGCTCTATATTTCATGGGCATGGGAATTGACTATATGGCTGGTAAGATCTGGGCATTCACCTGGCAAGCAAAGAGCCTGATTATTTTCACAAAACAGCAGGCCATGCTCTTAAATATTTCACTATACTATTCAACCACTAATGTAGAAAAAATCATAGCGCAAGGTAGGGTCTATTCTTTCTGAACATCATTATATTAACTGTCAAGTTATAATGTATGAAGAATAAGTAGGATTCTATATACAGTACCTTTGCACAATAATGATAATACTCATTGTCAAGTGGATTTACCATTCAGGAACTAGGATAGCAGAACTCGAGGGAAACCTCCTTTCTCTACAGTGCCAGTACTGAAAACCTTATATAAATCTAGACTCTTTTCTGTTGTTCAGGATACAGTAGTGCCTGCTCTTCATGCAGGGAACAACCCTAACACATTTTTGTAATTATCAGCCCTATTAGGTAGACTAGACCAGAAAATCAACTCCACAGGAAGACTAGAACTATATATTATTCAAATAATAACAGAATCTTGTAAGCCTGGTCGTGCTTTACCTCCCCTACTTCTTACATCCCAGTGAATCAGGCTTAACTGTTTGCCTGAGTAACTTATTTGCCGGAGCTACTTCTGAATACTGTCTTGCTTCCCAGGACTTGAAGAAAGTTTCAGCCTTCTTTGCCTAGGTAACAGTTCCTCCATTTTTCTATCAAAGTCATTTCCCTTGTTTTCTGCAGCGCTACGGCAGGACATTCTAGGAAATACTTTGATTTCCCACAGGGACAAATTCTCTTCATCTTGCGCAACCAGAATTACAGCCACAACAACAAAACCCTGAAACGGTTCTGTTCACTTGTCCAGCCTCCCAAATAAGAGACTTTGAGAAGAATGCAACTCAGGAAAAGAAAAAAAAGAAGAAAAAAAAGGCATTACAAATGTATTGTCGAAGGCTTTCACGGCCGGAGTTCGATGGCTGTTGTGGGTCTTCCGGGCTGTGTGGCCGTGTTCTGGAAGTTGTGGTTCCTAACGTTTCGCCAGCATCTGTGGCCAGCATCTTCAGAGGGCAGGAGCACAGACAGAAGCGAAATCTCTGTGCCCAGGTAGAGTGGCAATGTTTTGTTTGTTTTCTATTTATAGAGCTAAGTTATAGGAGATTAGGTGGGTTTTTTTTTGTTGTGTTGAAATGTTAACGAGTGTTTTTGTTGTGTTGAAATGTTAACGAGTGTTGTAACAATGTGTTACAATGTGTTGTAACAATGTTGTAAATGTAACACTCGTTAACATTTCAACACAACAAAAAACCCCACCTAATCTCCTATAACTTAGCTCTATAAATAGAAAACAAACAAAACATTGCCACACTACCTGGGCACAGAGATTTCGCTTCTGTCTGTGCTCCTGCCCTCTGAAGATGCTGGCCACAGATGCTGGCGAAACGTTAGGAACCACAACTTCCAGAACATGGCCACACAGCCCAGAAGACACACAACAGCCATCATTACAAATGTTGTTTACAACATTCTGTCATTGCAGTCCCATTTTGGGTCTCGGGTTTTCAGATAGATAGAAAGGCCGTTTCTCATACTAGGCAACCTTGTTTTGTTGGTAGGAAGTAAAGAGAAAAAAATTATATAATGAAAGATATTTGAGGAACAAAGTCTTCCAGCTTTTAACAGCATTTCCTAGCAAAATATGTCAAGAAAGAAAAGAATGAAGTTTAAGCTAAGATGGTTATTATTATTTTGGAGTGTTTATAGCTTTCATTGTGTTAAAGAAAATCCAGAATTATTCATACTTAGAAGAAACCCACTCAAATCAGTAAGGTTTAAATTAGACTGGGTCTCCTGGGCTTAAATAGGTCTGTTCTACATCTCATCAACTTTGGAATGAATTGTAACTTGAAACTACAGTTATATCTATACCACAAACCTGTATACAGTATGATGACAAAGATTCTGACACTTTCTTTCATTACAGCAGTTGGCTACTGTTTACTACGACAACACCCTAAAATTTTCTGTCTGGCCTTCCTAACAAGTCTTTTGTCAATTTAGGATCCCAAAAGGAATATTTGTTTATTGATTAATAAATCAAATTTATAAGACCACCCAACTCATAATGACAAATATTTATGAGTTTGACTGTTTAGTAGTGAAGATAACTTCCCATTTTATGCAGTAAATAGAATTATAGCCTGGTGTTCTCAGAAGCAAACAGAGAAAGTAAAGAAAACAATTATGTACCATCAAGTAACACTGATGCATGTCTGAGTACTTTGTCTGTACTGTCTGTATTTGCTTTGCAAAATAATATGTAAGGGAGAGGTAAAATGGAGAATATCAATGTATAAGTATGAAAAGTGGGTTTATGACAGTTAAACAATATTGAATTGTAACTCTAAAAAAGTCAGTATGACAGTGGCTGTCCCATACAATGGTTTTCCACTGTGGAAATTAAAAATACCTTTAATATTGCTTTGTAAGAAAAAAAAAATCCGATTTTCTAAGCAATAAGTTCAAACTCATTCAGACAGTTTACAAATGCACAGGACTTGACTTTTTTAGAGTTACAATTCAATATTGTTTAAAATGCCTGAGTATATTTAAGATATACTACTTGATTTTAGAATTTTGAAGTTTTGTGTTAACTTAGTATGGACCCTTCCATATACTTGCTAACCCCTTTCCCTTCACTTCTGAGCATTTAGGAGTATATATGTTATTCTATACTCATTTTTCTCTTTCTCTCTCTTATCTAAATAGGATGAAATCTTGGGTTCCAATAAATATTAAAGAATCAGCATTAGTTTTTTTCTTCAACTATCTATTTTATTTTGCTTTGTTGCAAAATCATACTGTATGTATACAATATATGAATTTAACATGTCCAGAAACCTGTCAAATTTCTAACTTGGGGAAAGGCTACTGGATATGCTTAACAAAATGTAATTGTCTAAAATTATCTATTATGAATTATCTAAAATTCAATTTAGCAAGCATCTAACAAACAATATCAACAACAATACCATCATGCTTAAATAAGTTCTTTTAGGTGAAATGTTGGATATGTAAAGAATGTATATTTTATAGTAATTATGGATTTTTTTATTAGTATTTTAGTGTTTGACTGAAACTGAGAGCTAAAGAATGTATATTTTATAGTAACTATGGTTTTTTTTAATTATTACTAGTATTTTATTGTTTGATTGAAATTGTGAGCCAACTGCAATGAAATTTCATTCTATTGTGCACTTGGTGTATAGTGTATAGTGGGATGACAATAAAGTTCTTCTCTCCTATCCTATCCTATCCTATCCTATCCTATCCTATCCTATCCTATCCTATCCTATCCTATTATTATCAGCAGGAACAGCCTGGGGTACAGATCCAGTGACAATGTTTAATATCATTTCAAGATTTTGGTGGAAACACAATTTGCAGGAGTAAGAAGTGGTGGCTATGGTTTATAGCGTGCAAATTATTGTTCTATATTGTGTATTTAGTAGCTATGACTTAATCAAAATCTTCCATAAGATAATGAATAGAAAATGGCCACTTAATCTATCAATGATAGAATCTTTGTTTTAGACTTCCAGCCTTAGCTAAACAGATCTTGACTATCCAGGTCAATACATGTAATCAGGAGAACCAAACAGAAAGAGATTGAAAAGCAGAGATGAAGACTAAAAAATGCAGTTAGGGGAACGTACAGAATAAGGGAACAGTCATTAACCCACATAATGGAGAGAGTGTATGAAGAGCAAAGAACAGTGGAAAATAAGATTTATAGATGTTTATTAACTCAAAACAGTGAGGATGTGATACTTGAAGATCCATTGTCCTTCATTCTAGGGCAGAAAGATCATTTTAAACTGTTTTAAGCTGTGAATCAGTGCTTTGCTTAGACTGCACTGTGCACAGAGCTAATAGTAATACAGTTGTGTGTTTTTTCATGTCACTGGAAATTCATTCTCAGCATCTGAGAAGTTGAACTGCAGTGGTAGTGCATGGGGAATGACGAAAAGGCTTAGCAGTCCTAAGCAAGTTCTTTCATAACTTCTTTCAACTGGGGGGAATAAATGTACAATAATTTTTATATAACGTTACAAAGATATTCATGATATTCTCTAGGGGAATGGGTAGCAACAGTTTCTCCAAGGCATATTTATTTTATGTGGAGTCCTTGGTGCTGAGTCTTGTTGTTTTCTTGCAGACATTTCATTGCCAGACTAGGCAACATCTTCAGTGCAAAAAGGGAGTGGGACTTGCTCTCTGTTTATATACCATGGCTTGTCCTGCTTGTGTTGGTGGGGGTGTTGTTCTCTCCTTGGTAGTTCCTTGATTGGGCTGTTGTTTGCTGCTTGGTTGATTGACTGAGTTAATAGTTCCTTGATTAGGATATATTGTGCTGTTTGACTGTTCCTCTGGTGCTAATCCTGGTGTTAAACTTTGCATATCTGGGTGTTGATTGCTAGCAAGGAGGTGTTCTGGTCTTTTGGCTTTTCTATTGTCTCATATTTATTTTATGTTAATAGCAAGCTATGTAGCATTTGTAGATACTCTACCTTATTCAAAGTCCTTAGAGATACTGCATACAGAAACAAACTGTAAAACACAGTCATCTGGATATTATCCCATTTGTTGTCCCTCCATCTCATTTCCTATTAATTCCACCTAATTCTTGTTCATATCTTCTTGAAGCAAAAATATGCAGAAGTAAACTAGAGTTTAAGTAAGTAAAGACTTCAAAAAAAAAATGAGGGCATGGGTTTTGTTTTTGTTTTTTGCAAATACATATGTTGCAATTTCTCTCATACACTCTTTATTAACCTCATTTACATACAAGAGCCAGGCTTAGTGATGTTTAGAATTGACCCACTAAATCAATGAGAGTTCATGAAGTTCTAAATTAAGTTCCATTGATTATAGGGGGAGTATTTTGTAGGTGGGTTTGCATGTACCATTACACAATAATTTTTAGCAATTTTTGTTGAAAACCTGGTTCCTATATCAGTTAAGTGGGAATCCAACACAATCAACAAAAAGCAACCTACATAATTTAGCATAATGTTTCCAACATTTTGATACTGTTTCATTTTTTCTTCTTGGTTTTTTTTTCTTTTTTCAGTTATTTTATCTGCACATTTCGGTTATACTTTTCTCTATAAAACTCCTGTTGCATTGGGGAGTGAATAAAAATTTGTAGCAGTCCCTCTGATCACAACTGAAGACAGTAGGAAATCATCATCCCACAGATCAGATGCACTGGCATCTGTTTCATGTTTCATTCCTAAACAGTTTATGATAATTACAGCCACATTTAGACCACTTGAATCAACAAGCTGGTGCAAAGGAAACAAAAGCTTTCTGTAGCTTTTTCTCTATACAAAACTACAGAATACTGGCTCTGGATAATCACTCTAATCGACAAGGCTGACTAACCATGGATACATCACAGACTAAGAACATTTGTGCTTGGAGGCATGAGTGAAGCAGGCTGACACTAGAATAGACATGTTTTCTTAAGTGTTTGAAAGAACAAATGTTCCAATATCCTTGACAACCCCCGTTTCATTTATATTAATAATGAAAATCTGACAAACGTATTAAGCAGATTTGAACTGTGGGATTTTGCTGGCTTTATCATATATGAACTTTCCAGGTAGAGGAGGTTGTTTTACTCAAAGCATTGTGTGCACAATTTATTTATTTACTTATGCTCCTTTATTTCTATCTACTCCTATAAAGGGGTAGACTTGATGGAACAAGGTATTACTGGGTTGAAGCAATGTTTGCCATTGTAGCAGCAATCTTCCTCTAAGTGTAGACTAAAAATAAAAAAAGCAAGTAAAACATCCATCTATCCACATGACACTTTGCCTGGGTTAACACAGCAAGCCAGGTTAAAATCTTGTTGGCTAATGTTCAATGTGTGATGTGAACACAGCCATAGGGATGTCTAGTATAAATTTAAATTATAAATAAATAAATGGCTAGCCCAAAATCTATTCTGTATCTTCATAGTCTAACATGAAGTAAGAAACAAAGGCATTTCAGACTGTGTATCCAGTTTGTGAGAAGTGTAGCAGACTTATAGTTGTATTGTTTCTCAGTCTAATTGGGAATGTAAAAGTACAATTTAGCCAAATATCTTATAGCTCAGAAGTAGATGCCACTATGTTCAATCCCTCTTACTCCCAACTAATTGTGGGCAGGGTTTACATCCATTCAACTAGATCTTTAAGCATCTTTATTCAAAATGTTGCCCCCCTGATTTAAAGCAGTCTGTTCTTGAATAAGCAGAAACAGAATGACAGTCTGTTTTGATTAGGCTCCAGTTAAGGGCACAGGAGTATGGCCAATGTATTTTCTATGTCATTAGATGGCAACTCTCATACCGTGTTTTGTACCCAGACTTAGGCAAATAAGAATTCTCCATTTGCTTCTGTTGAGGGGAGGATGCTGAAATACATCTCAAATGGATGTGCAGTAGCAGCTACCAGTGCAGGCTGGCCAGTGATGACACTCATCTATTGGTACTCTAAGCACTTGCACTCACATCTGGCCTGAGTTTAGCTCATGGGAAGTGACTTAATAAACTGAGAAAAAAGCTATGTCACCAGACCTTGGTACCATCAAAGCTGGTACCTCTCTAGAAGCTACTAGCTCAATTTGTATCACTGTCAAAAGAGGAATGGAATGGAATGGGAGGCATGAAATGGCAAAAGCAAAAGATGCACTGGGAACACATGAGACAACATGATTCCTCCACACCTCCTTGGGATAATAACAGTCAGCTGCATAGATGGGCTATGGTGCCTAGTGCTTCTCCTCAAGTTTATGGTGGGACTTCTAGCCCCACAGCGCCTATGTGGGCCTACCTGCTGGACACTACAAAATAGTTGGAGAGAACTTCCAGTTGTCACAACTCACTCTTAGGCCTTCTCTCTCAGCGTTCAGATCTGCATATTAGGTAAGGAAGTGAATTCAGATTGCATCAGCTGAAAATGTGAACCAGACTAAATCTTTGTTTTAGTTTTGACTATTTTAGAATGAATACTAAAATATCAGACAGATAAAGTAGTTGACACCTTTTCAAATTAAAATGCCAATTGTTCCCGATTTTTATTTTATTCATTGGTTGGATGTATTTCTTGCTTTTCAAACTGGAACTCAAGGCACTGTATATACCCCTCCTTTCTCCCACTTTTCCCCATAAGAACAATCCTGTGAGGTAAGTTCAGCTGAGAGAGAGTGACTCTGGCCCAAAGTCACCCAGGGAACTTCTATGGCTGAGGATGGACTAAAACATGGGTGGAGTCCTTGGTGCTCTCTGAGCCTTGTTGTTTTCTTGCAGACGTTTCATTGCCAGGCTAGGCAACATCTTCAGTGTGACATGGGTCTTCCGGGTGCTGCTACAGCATCTTAATCAATATACCACACTGATTCTTCCAAAGTAACCACCAACATTTCAGAAATGTGTTCTGATTAGAGCTGTAAATAACTGCTGAATTAAATAGAGTTGAAGTATTTTTAAAAATATTTTGAGTCATTCTTTGGACTGTTTATAAAAAGAAACTTTTGGGAAAATGTTAAGTCATACAGTGAATGGAATGCTTTTAAAAGTCCATTATGATCAAATGAGAGTTGGCAGAAAGAGCTAGTTGACGGGATGCTCAGATCCCTCATTGGCTTCAGGGAGGAGAAAAATGACATTTATAATACAATATTGAAGTCACTTAAATGCCAAGAGAGAATTAAAGTGGATGCAAAGTGTGAAGGAGAATCTTTTGACCGTTCAGCTATGTAATCGTAATCAAGAGACCAACTGCAGAGCCAATGGACTATTTTTTTAAAAAACAAAATGCTTCTGTTGATGAGTGAGCGGAATTTCAGAAATAAAACAATTCTGGGGGAGAAAGATTAATCTCCCAACCACACATGCTTTAGAGCTGACATGGTTATTCTTAAAGGAAGCGGAAGGGTAAGCAACCTAATAACCATGGATACTAATGTGCTGGAAAACTGTATTTATAAAGAGAAAGAAAAGCATCTTATGACATCTTAAAGACTAATACATTTACTCTTGCATAAGCTGCCATGGATCACAATATATTTCATCAGAAGCATCAAAATATATTCATTTTAAAGTACCGCAAGACTCTATTTCATTTGCCGCAGGAGACTAATGCAGGTAGAAGAGAGGGGAATGGTGACAGGGTGCTGTTTATTGTAGCATGAAGCACAGTGGACCTTCTTTCATCCTCTCCATGTTGCTGCCTTCTTACACTTTTGGACTGGATACAATTGTAATTGCCATCATGCCTGAATACTGGCCAGGTGGTAAGGTCTAACACTAATTGGAGACTAGCAAGATCTGGAAAGCTACAGGTCCTCTCCTTTTCCTTTATAGTCTTTGCTGCCCCATCTACCTTTTCACTCTTAAGAGTCCCTTGGACTGCAAGGAGGTCAAACCAGTCAATCCTAAAGGAAATCAACCCTGACTGCTCATTGGAAGGACAGATGCTGAAGCTGAAGCTCAAATACTTTGGCCACCTAATGCGAAGAGAGGACTCACTGGAAAAGACCCTGATGCTGGGAAAGACTGAAGGCAAAAGGAGAAGGGGACGGCAGAGTATGAGATGGTTAGATAGCATCACCGATGTAATGAACATGAATTTGAGTAAACTCCGGGTGACAGTGGAGGACAGGAAGGCCTGGCGTGCTATGGTCCATGAGGTCACGAAGAGTCGGACACAACTAAACGACTGAACAACAACTACCTTTTCACACGAGACCAACTATATCTCACATCCTGCAAATTGGTCCCCATTCCCTGTGTGAGCACCATGTGAGGTGAAGACATCTGAGATGAAGAACAACCTTCTGTGAAGAAGAATCTTCCCCAAAGGGTCCAAAGCTCTTTTACTCTTGCAAAGTTTTGAAGAGAAAATGCAAAATGTACCTCAATGAATATTATGGCCCAGTGACTCTGCTGTTGGTTCTGCCATGCTTATTCATTGTTTTAATTGGTTTGTGTAGTAACCTCTGCTTTTTAGGTGCTTCTGAAAGTGGCCTGGAGCTTTGGAAAGGCTGGGAATGAAATGCTTTGAATAATAAAAATTAAAAGGAACAACAAACACTTACGATCCAAGTGCTTCCATGAAAATGAATGTTTTTCTGATGTTGGTAGTCTGTTTCTTCCAGGAAGTGCCCTCATCCTCTTGTTTGCAGCCCATCTTCTCCAGAGTTGAAGCTGAAATTTCTGATAGGATATATTAATGGTTGAAGAAGAATATTCTAAACAATTATTAATGGTAACCCATTAATAAGTTCTCACATAGTTCTGTGGCAGATTTCTGGCATCTTTAGCAGATTTTAACATAACCTGTAGGCCAGCAGAAAAGAATCTGCTGCATCTCAAGAAATTGTAGGTTTCTAAGTGTTGTGATGCCACTGGCTACCCCATTTCTGCTAATTTCTACAATTTGATCTCCTAGTTACAATCCATGCTCTGTAGTTTTTCTATAAACTACATACCTGAGTAGAGATAAAACAGTACTAACATGATCTTTCCTTGGCAAACACTCCTATTCTTCTTTGAGGGCCTGAACTACACGAGGGCCTGAACTATTCTCCTTATGATAATGGGCAGCATTTCCTAACACTTGGTAGGACTCAGCTGTAAGCCCCAGGAGGGTTTTCAGCACTGTGAAGATTTAAATTGTAAAAAGAAGGCTTGTCATCTGAGCTTCTAACTCTTATTGAGAGTCAGAAATGTCCCTCTGGAATATTCTGTATACTGGAATGTGAAAATTTAGATCTGGTGATTCAGAGACTTTAGACAACACAGTGTTGATTTGCAAGTTTCAAAATAAGATTATTTTAGAACGATGATAAAATAATTTCTAGCATTATTCTAGATGGCTGGTTCTTGTTATTCATTGTGACAAAGAATATAGGACTGACATCATAAAAGACATTAGACTGATGCACTTAGCACTAGAGTCTGCACGATTACCTTAGTAAAGCTAGTTTGGAAATCACATAGAAAATCTAAATTCCATTCCCTTTCCCTTTCAATTGCAATAAAATGTGCCATAATAATTAGGCTGAGATTTTTATTAGGATTGACCCACATTTTACAACAAATGTAAAACTCAGGGATATTAGATGCTAACACACTCATTAGGCAGTAATGATTGTAGTTTATAGTTGCTTCTAAAGATTGCAGAATCTTATTGCTCATCTAAGTTAATAGTCTACCGCTAGAATTCAGAGCTAACACATACAGAAACAGACTGATTATATAATTGCAAATTGAATAGAATGTATAGACCTGATTCATTCTGAGAAAAGAATGGGCAAAGCCAGACAATGACTTCACAGAATAAACCTTTCTGGAAACAGTAATTAAATCAAACTATTTTACATATACACGCTCAAATAGGTGGCTTAGGGCAAAACTACATGATAATTAAAACGTATTTTGTGCTCCCTATTTCTCTTTTCAACTTTTCTGGATTTAATGCATGATGGGGAGGAGAGAGGAGGGGAGGAAAGCTCCTATATGAATCAGGACCACTGGGTGCAAGAAGAAAGCTTAACCCTTTCCCCAAAATAACTTTGTGTACTGAAAATCCCTTCTTCACATCAGCTTCTTTTTAAAATAAATCTTTAATGACGATGGAGGTTTTTTTAAAACAAACAAACAGCCACATGTGCGTTTTTCTAAACAAATGTGCTAAGTGGGGAAGATGGTGGAATAGCCTTTTGTTTCCTTGTATATGGTGGTCCCAGTCCACAATGAGCCATCATCTATTTGCGCTGGAGCAAATAGAAATAGAAAATGCAGGGAGAGCTCCACAGGGCCCGATTTTTATAAGCAGCCTAACTAATCTGCTTATCAACCCTAATGCTGGAGTAATCAGAAAGAAAGATAAACCCAAGTGTTACTTTGATATGAACTGAATGGAAGTTATACCCACAGCATCAAAACATTCGTCTTCTTGGGAGTGCTTGCAAGAATAGGATAATTGGGATGTTTCAGTCCCTAGGCTTGGATATTGCTATGCATCTTAAACAGCAATGAAACATTAAGATTTTTGATTGAAACTGAACTGTTTTGTTTTTCCTATCCAAGTTTTTTTTTAAATAGGCACTATTTAAGAATGAACCTCACAGGTTATCTCAGGTACATGTGCTTTGGATCATATTCTCAACATAAAACCAGTGCTGTCTTCATTAAATATCACCAGAAGAGTATTTGAAGGTGAACCGTCAAAGGAGACGCTGCTTGATGAACCCTTTGACAGGAAAAGACAAAGGAAGGCTGGCACCAGCCAGCAGGCAGAGTTTACCCTGCTTCACTGGCCAGCAGAGTGGCAGCCACATTCAAGACAAAACGGGGAATCAGGCCCTGACTTTCTGGGTTTATTAGGAGCTTACTTCCAAGCTGGAAAGTATAGGGTCGCAACATTAAGGACGTACCTGAAATTAACACATAACCATAGAAGGAAGGGGCTACACAATGCTGTACTGCAGGGGTACCCAACCTTTTTGGCACGAGGGACCGGTTTCGTGGAAGACAATTCTTCCACGGACCCGGGGGGGCGGGGTTTGCAGGCGGGAGCCAATCATGCGGACGGGGGACAGGGTTTGCAGGCGGGAGCCAATCGCGCAGACCGGGGCGGGGTTTGCAGGCGGGAGCCTATCGCGTGGACCGGGGGCAGGGTTCGGAGACCAGCATGGCAGCCCAGGGTTTGGGGACCCCTGCTGTACTGTTTATGTACACTCGGAGACTGGCATTTTGTGGTAATCAATATTAAATAAATCAGCAAATAGACCAGCAGAAATATGGGTAGCAAGGAACAAGGCTGCACTGTTAGCTGCTCCCTTTGCCTTCTTAGCAGAGTATCCTAATTTTGAGAAACCTGGGTTTACAAAGTTGCTAGGTCTTGATCACTGAGAATGAGATAGAAATTAAATAGAAACAACAGATGCTAGGTATAAACCTAAACATAGCAAGACATTGCCTTATTTTAATCCTTTCCTTCTGCAAAGCCGTTCAGAGAAACATAACACTGTCCCACCACCATTAGCTGTAGGTCTTCCAGGGAGCTTCTTAACTAGCACCAAACTGAATCCAGATCTTCTCAGTAACTCCACTCATCACCTTGCTCCATCTGGCTTTACACAGGCAGCAGACCCTTATGGGATAAGCTGCAACCACACCAGGAGTTTTTTGAGCTGTACTTAACAATAATTTGTGCAATTAAAGAGATTTCTGAAAGCCTTTCTAAACAGAAGCCCTGGAAATATCCTGCTGTAAGCAACCACACTGAATTGTAGGATGGGGATGGGTGCAAAACCCAACATTGCTCAAAGGCTAAAACACCATCACTCCTCCTCCTCCTCTTCCAGGATTAACAAAAGCCTTCAAACACATGACTGCATTTGCCAATGACCAAATGGAATCTTTTGTTTAAAAAGGAACATTCTGAACAGAGAGAATCACTACTGCACAGGAGAAAAAAGAGGAAGAAAAAAACATGTTTGTGACAGGTAGTTAAGGCTTTCATTTCCCACTGAAACAGCATTTGCCACCTATAAGGACCAGGGTTACACAATTCTGGAGTGCCCCAGAATCAGACATCAAAGATTAATTCAAGCATGGTGAAAGAGAAATTGACTCAGCTGGTAAAGGATGACAGTTTCAGTCTATAAACCCTTTAAAAGCCAATATGTCAGCTAACCTTTTTATCATTTTGAAACTGTACATGGTCCCCAGTCAACTGTTAGGTTCCAAATCTTGATAAGAATTGGCTTCCTTCATATATTTTATATATTTCGCTAGACACATTTAGCAGAGCTTAAGAATGCAGAAAAGGAAAACCTTTATTGCCAATATTTGAGAGTACCAATTTTATTCTGTATTTTTCCTTTTTTTACCTAGCAGAGCAGCCTTCTTCAGTCTGGTGTCCTGCAATTGGACTGCAATTACTATCATTCCCAGTAAGCATGGCTACGATCTGGGGATGGTCATTGTAATAACACTTTAATTAGCAGCAGGTTGGAGAAAGCTGCATGAGAGTATAATAGAATCAGCCTATAATTCAGAGTTACTCAACTTTGGGAGGCTAGGAGTACATTTGGAGTTCTGGGAGCATGTAGTAGGCATAGTCACAAAATGGCTGCCAAGAGAGAGAAATCATTTCGTGAAGAAGCCAGTCACAAAATACCCATCTACCAGAAGGCACACTAACTTCTGCCATGCCAATGGGATTTTTGTGAGGCCTAGGCACATTGCCGCAAATAACTATGATACCAGAAGCTGTTGTTTTGCCCCCCCCACACACTCATTCTCTCTCTCAGTCTCTCTCTCTCTCCCATACACACACACAAACAGGCAGAGCTTTGATCACACTATTGCAGCTTCCATTTAACTTTTTTGTCCACATCCTGTGGAAATAACTTTCTCTGAATGATCACTTTGAGCCCCTTCTGGCTTCAAGGCTATGACATTTGCCTTGAGGGCCAGTTCAAGTTGCATTACTAGATGTAGAGCAATTACTTTGTTAACTTCATCCTAGTATGTTACCTTATACATCCAAGGTGAAGTAGTTTATAGGGCTGTGCAGACAAAAAGCTGCTTCAGATTGCATTAGAACCTGTCTGCAACTCTTTAGGGCAGCTGCTTCTTTTCCCAGGATCATGCTGCAGCTGACACTGGGAAAAGATGCAGCTGGTTGAAGGAGTTGAAGGCAGGTGCCAAGGGCAGCCTCGAGGCAGGTAAAATCTGTTAGGCTTACTTACTTACTTACTTACTTACTTACTTACTTACTTATTTATTTATTTATAGTGTTATTTATACCCTGCCTATCCCCTCCCGAACGGAGGACTCTAGGCGGCTTACATACATATCTATATATACATTTTTATCATTATACATTATACATTATACAATATCACCAAGTGTGTAATTCACCCGTGCACCAGGAGAGGGGGTAAGGGAACCGGTTCTTCTAAGGCTCTGGACTACAATTCCCAGGATGCCTTGAGCCGGCTGCTGATGTCCTGTTGATGTCACATCCGGGTCTGTCCTCACCGGCACGATTCAATCTTCCTCCGCTCTTTTTCCTCCGGTGGAACGATTCCCGACAGGACGCCAGCACATTTTCCCCACGTAAGGTGGTACCCATGTATCTACTTGCATTAGCTTTTGAACTGTTGGGTTGACAGGAGCTGGGGCAAGTGGCGAGAGCCCACCTCACCACGCAGAGATTCGAACTGCCAATCTACTGATCAGCAGACCTACAGCATCAGTGGTTTAACCCACTGAGCTACCGCGTCCCGGTGGGCGGTATCCTTATCCTCTCTATCTTGGAGAGAAGTCAGGTGGTTGGTAGAGAATGGGAAGGAAATAGAAGCCAGGAATGCAAATTGGGGGAACACATTTTATGCCAGTATAGTTTTCTGCCAATGTAAGGATGGGTGGATAGCATCATGATTTCGTAGTGGGGAAAGGCCTTTTCCTGATAAGATTCATCTGGCAGTATAATATAGTGAAATGTCCCACATTCTCTAGCTGCCACTCTGCAGAAGGGTTCTGGCCATACTTCGAGTGACCTCTATGTGCCTGGTCAACACATTGCACATAAATGTGAGATAGTAGATGGACTAACTGCAGTGATAGACTGCATAGGTGGGAATGTAACTTTTAAATTCTCTCTTACCTGTCAACCTTAGCAGAGATTAGGAACTGATGGAAAGAATTCTAGTCTATTCTATCTTTGCAAGTTAACTTTCTCCTTACAGAGATTATTTTTTAATTTTAAAAAATGAAGGGGCATTCAAATGTAAAATCGTACCTGAAGTGTTTGTCTTTCCTACCACTTTTTTCTCTCTTCATTCTGTTTTATGTGGAGAGAGGACGGCCACTTATATATTGCCAAAAAAGAGAAAATGCATCACTAAAACAGAATGAGGACCCATTCACATGCAATTTGCATATGCTAATAATATTTGGATATAATTAAGTGTTTAAAATAATTATTCTAATTTAAATAGAAACATTAGAATCTTACTAATGCAGCTTATCTCACGTTATCTTCTTCCCTTAGAGCTGTGATTAGTCAAAGCCCTGGTTTCAGATGAGCTTCCCGATCCTGGCTTGTTTGGAACTGTTAACCTTAAACAGTTTCCTACACTGGATGTAATGGGAAGTTGTGCCAAATTGTGGCTTCCTGGCCTTTTCACTTACTCCCCCCAAAAAAAAGAGTTAAGTGAGAGTCAGGAGTCTGGTGTGCTACAATAGCAACACACAGG
Source organism: Charina bottae (assembly GCA_023362775.1). Classification (NCBI taxonomy): domain Eukaryota; kingdom Metazoa; phylum Chordata; class Lepidosauria; order Squamata; family Charinaidae; genus Charina; species Charina bottae. The sequence continues at coordinate 80,287,820 of JALMGJ010000003.1, read as the reverse complement.
CGCCAACCAGCTCTTACTTTGAGAAACAAATGGCTCTTAGTCTGTTTTGACATGATGGTAGGAGAAAGAGATGTAAGATATTGTAGATTTTTCAGTAGTTTGTTTACTAAAGTTTGTTCATTAAAGGTAGTGGTATCTGCAGTAAAGGCATTTTCTGAGAGCTGTATACTTGAACTAGTACTTGTGTGTGTAAAGCCTGACATCCTTGTCTAAATACAAATTTCTGTCATTTATTTCACAGTCAGTGTGTTGGTGAGTGTCCACCTCAGAAAATCTAGGATAATTTGATGTGCTGGCCTAACTTTCATGAGAAGTATAACATTAAGTTCATGAGGAATCCATTTTAGAGAAAAGCTGCTAACCCAATTAAAGTTGGCAGCTTCTAGAAAGTGTCTGTTCCAGAACTCTTTATTTCATTTGTATTTATTTTAGAAATATATTTGGAATGATGAAGTCTGTCCACAATATACAGAGCAAGCATAAGTAGGAAGACTTTGGCCCCAGTGTATGATACTATATCTGGGCTGCAAAAATACAGATGACCATTAGGTGGCAGCAAAGGGAAACAGAACACTCTTACATCCTTGTTGCCTTTTAGTGGACATTTTGTAGCCCAGTTATGGTAGCCCTCGACCAGTCAGCAATCACATGGATGTTAAATAAGGCTGAGCTCTAAGAGTTACTTTGATTAAGCTCCTGAAATGAACAGCAAAAAGATGAGCAACCAAGAAGCCAATGTGATCATCAGGCATAAAATAAGGAAGCTGTGAATGAAGCAGATTGTACGGAAGTGTAATTACTGGTCTAGTTAGCGGTGTACCATTTGATGTTTTGGTATCTTTATGAATCTTAAAAATGTGGAACTAACATGTGACAGAATACATAGGAAAACATTTAGGAGAAAGCAGTGTTTCCATTTTGTCTTTTTTTCCCCTCCTGTCAACCATTTTGCAAATATGTGCTATGTTCATTTACATTGCTCAATGTGTTAGGTTTTCTGGGTAAAACCAAAAAACAAATTTAAGCATGTGATATGATAGATGTATTGAACCCATACACATTTCTGCTGCTGCACTGTTGTCTGGCTTGCAAAGCACTAAAAGAAACTGTAGATAATCATACCTCATGAAGAGATGACCCAACCAGGAAAGGAATTGAGGGAAAAAATAAAACCAGGGGGTAAATTCTGACCTATAAAGTTCAGCAAATCATAGAGCTGGATCTTTGCCCAGTGGAAGAAGTGCTGCTTTCTCTACCACTAAAAGCCTGAACAGTCATTTGAGTATAAATACCCTGGCTACTTTATAAGACTATTGTATACTAGGTGATAAAGAGAACCAGCTGCTTAAAAGCTTGAAGGAAAGACAAGAGAGAGAGAGAAGACTTGTAAAATATTGCTGCCAAGTCCTATGTGTCAATCCAAGAATAGATAATCAATTGTGTATTTCATAGCCTAAATCAAATGCACATAGAGTGGTACAGGAGAGTCTACCAAACTTTATTCTAAAACAAATGATCCCTAGAGAGTTATAGAGGTGCAGAGCGCAAGACATCAATGTATTTTGTTACTCATCAGGAATATGTGGGAGACTCAGACTGTTCTCTCTTTCTGGATCTCAATCTGGATGGATATATTTTGCATAAAGAGATGACAAAATAGAAGACTGACTTTAGGGGTTTTCCAGCTTCCACCTTTCCCAGCCAAAGTAGTATAATTGAATGTGCTTTATTCCATTTGATACAGAGAATAATGTGTCATCTGTTACAGTCTAATAACATGGATAAATATTTCACTGACAAAAATTGTTCAGCACACAGGAAAGGGTCTTCTCCTGAAAGGATATATTAATAAAACTGCAGAAATACAAGACTTAACTCAGAGGGAAAGTTGAAATGGGAAGAGAAGCAAAATAATGCTTCTGCTGTTTTCTCCTCCCCCTTTTTGTGACTCTAAATATATAACCCGAAAGAGATGGTGGAGGTAAAGCAAACCATTTGCTTTATAAAACATTGTAATTCATCTTACATTCAATACATCATTACAAAGCTCTTTGTTCCATCATCCTAATCACTAAGAAAACTGCAGTCTCTAATATATCTCCACTGATTACATGCTAGAAAGAAAACTATGATACGAATAGTAAACATCAGACCACGTTATTGATTCCAAAGGAATGCATTTGCTTGAGGTCATTGAAAAGACAACTCAAAATCACTTCTAATATTAATGTTCAAATTGTTACAGGCATTTGCAAAGAATTATTAGCCCTAGGATCCCCTGCATTCCACACTTCATTTAATCGGAAGCAAAGGACAGAGAAAACTATTACGCTGGGATACAAAATCAGTAAAGCAGTCTGTTAATGATGAAAACAGCAAACTTTCTCAGAAACAGCCTGAACAGGATGCATATCATAGTTTTGACAAAACAGACACAGAACATAAACGGTTGTCAAGGAAATAGGATCGACTTACCCCCCAGACCAAAAATGAAGCAACTTCGGTTCTCTGACTTGCCTGTTCAGCTCCTACAGGTCTGCAGGGATTAATGCTAACAATAAACCAAGATTAAAGGGGAGGGAAGCAGGAGGCTCCTTTCATGAGATCACAGCTAAGCAAGCTCTTAAAGGGATGTGAATTAGCACTAGCATGCACTTCTTGGTGGGTGTCTCTGAAACAATAATGGAAGTGGCATTTTATACTTGTCATTAGCACACTCCAAGCCACATAGCAACGGTCATTAATTTATATTTCTGCATCCTAGGAAACTGATTTAGTGGGCCCCTGGAATGGCCTAATGCCCGACTGTCAAAAGCAGCTCATTATGTTGCTGAACTCCATTTGTGTGTGGGTCGACTTCTGCAGCTATAGTAAAAGTAGAAGGGTGCTTTGGAGTAGCCAAAATAGCATTTGATACATATTGCTTTGCCTTGCTTGCTAGAACTCCACTAAAGCCTCCTTTTTGCCCTACTACGGCACACATTTCTGCCAATGCAAATTTCTGGAGGCTAAAAGGCTACCCATGGTGCTGAAATCAAATCCCAGTCTAAAAACAAAAGGATCAAGAAACCAAACCATACAGAAGCTGTTTTCATTGCATAAATTGCAAGGAATGTGAAATCTCGGTAGCCAAACACAGACAGGCACACACATACGCACTACTCTATCCTGTCAAACCCATTCAGTTCAAGCTAAAAGATGCCACCAGTAATTAGAAAAGATGAACAATCAACAGTGTGGCTAGAAATGTAGAGTGGTACATCTCTCATGGGTACAGTGTAGAGATTATATTCATTTAACTTTGAAATCCACAACTTTAATTCCAGAGGTAAGGAGGGATTTCACTGATAAATGGTTACACCGTAGTGATGGAAATGTACACCAAAAAAGTCTCAAGAGGTATTGTTATTCCACAGATTTCAGAACCAAATCCTACGCAAAATTTGGGATTATAGCCAGACCTAGTCTAGTTTCATAAGCCATGCTAAGCCATAAACCATAGATTACAAACTACAGTGTCTGGGTACCTACATCATGCTAAGCCAGAACCAAACAAACCACATTATAGTTTAATGAAATAGATGAATCAAGTCATAGATATGTTTAAGTAGTCATAGTTTGGAGACTTGAATCTGGCAAAAAGGATTGGATTCTTCCCACATGCAATCCATCCACTGACTCACTGGATGATGTCAGATGACAAGTCTTTGAAAACCTTGTCTACCTCCATTCGGTTGGAAACCTAGAGCAAGGAACAGAAGTTTGGAAGAGGAGGCAGGAAGAAGCTTGGTGAGGCAGAGAGGGATTAACATGTTATTAGCCTGTGAACTGAGGACTCCCCAGTTCCTCTGAAATCATTCAGACCTCAGTTAGTCATAACTAACTCAGGTTGCACTGATTTCAGTGAGTCATTTCTAAACATGACTAAATCTGGATTCATCCTTGATGCACTTCACTTTACATTATATTTTGCATTGTTACTCCTTAGTCATCTCTTCAGAGAGAGGGCATTTTTCTTCAACAGAAATCAGTATACACATTTTAAAGCAAATTTTCTCTGCTTGTGCAGTCCTACTTCATATTAGTGATGAGAGAATAACAACTTTTTTATAACAACTTCACTGGGTATCACTTAAATGCAGTTGAGAGAAAAAGGGTAATACCAATTGCACTTCCTAGTATATCATTCCTATATCTAAGAGCTAACATTAAGAAATATGATTTTTATTACTTAAATTATCATTACTTTTTCCTAATATGTGATCAAACATTGCCCTCTAGGGGTAGGTACTGGGCAGACTTCAAAGCTGTTTAATTCACAATTTTATCCTCATTGTTTGATTAAAAAAATATTTATTTATTTATTTATCAAATTTAGCCACCGCCCATCTCCCCCTGAAAGAGGGACTCTGGGCGGTTTACAATCTACAATTTAACTTTTCTAGCTTTCTTCTAGCTTGTCTCTTATGTATAGAGTACTAAGAAAATACATTTCTCAAACTGAACTAATAGCTTTGAGTTGGTGTGCATGTCCTGACTTTTAATCATAAACAGCACAGGAGAAAGAGATCAAGCCTCTATTCCTCACCACCATTTCCCAGTAAAATTAATAGCTCTCATGACTGCTCTAAACTAATAATATCAGAAGATCCAATTGTGATCCTATATTACATCTAATTTAAACCTATATTTAAAGGGGGGATGAAAATGCCTGCCATTACTAAGTGTTGCATATACACCTTGGTAGGACAGTCTTGATTGCTACACAAGCCATAAATAAGGTTATAGCGTATCTCTGAGTACTAGGTTAGGAGGAAATTACAATGAAGTAGACTGCAGACTGCTGAATTCAAATCCCTACTAAATAAAAAATGTTCTGGGAAATCTTGTTGTTCAAGACTTTTAGTTTAAAAACATTCCTCACTTTTAACTTCTCCCAAAAGCAACTATGGTAGGGTTGCCACCAGGATTTCACTTAGAATAATATTCAATTTCGTTTTGATTTTCTTCCCTGAGTTCTTTTAAAGCAGATTATTTAAGGAATTTCAAAGCAAGCCAAGAGTCCCAATATCCCATTAATCCCTAGGTTGTTTCTTGAATTCCAAATTCCAACAAACCTACCTGGGAAGCTGTTTTTCAGGAAGAGTATGGGTGAAATGTCAAGGGAAAGGAAAGAACAAGCATGGGATGTTAATTACATTGTTCTTTAGTGAAAGCCTCTTCATTTTTTCACAAATGTGTGGGGCACAGATTGGGACCTGGCCATGAGAATAAATGAGTTGTAATCCTTTGGCTATTGTTGTCACTGGCTCTCCCCTCCCTGCATTTTGCATTGGAGCAATACAATTTCCATTGGTTCAGAGAAGGTCTTTTTTCAATGCAACTTGTAAGAGTAGAAGGCTCATCCCAAAACTGGATCACAAAAGGTTAAATCCACACTAGCCCCAAGAGAGCCTTTAGATCACCTCTCTCTTCCCTGTCATCAGTTGCTTTTGAAGGAAAAAAAACCCTTCAGCATTCAAGGACTAACAATATGGTTAATGCCACATCACATCAGCATGGCCTTGAAAGTGCTGCAATTTAACAGTGATGGTTCTCCAGGGGCTTGCCATATTAGGGAGTCATTTCAATAAGTCAGCTAAATTTACTCACCAACTCAGATCTCAGAAAACCCACTATCAATAAGAACAAGTATTTTTCTTCTCTTTTTCTTTATACATCTGCTTTATTAAGTGTTGGAATAAAGAGATTTATAGAATAAAGGGTTCAGATTGTTTGAACTGTGATACACTTGTATTTGAAGTTTAAAAGTATTTCCATAAGGTATTATAACCCAGATAAAAGGTGCAAAGCTGGTTTAGAGCCAGCCACAGTTCCATCTACCACCACCAAGTAGATCTGGTATCTTTTTTCCTATTAAAAAATGCTCATCCCCTTCAATTTGGTTGCCTCTAATAGAAGTGACATTTAAAACTGGAATGTATCCAGAGCAGTGTTTCTCAACCTTGGCAACTTTAAGATGTGTGGACTCCCATGCTGGCTGGGGAATTCTGGGAGTTGAAGTCCACACATCTTAAAGTTCCCAAGGTTGAGTAACGTTGACCTAGAGAAATAAAAGGAACCTTAGACTCTAGGCCAATGTGGCTGGAGCACAGAGAGAAAGCACAAACTATTTTGGTATAAGGTTATAAACTGTAATAGTTATATATTACTTTCCGTGCTGGGAACAATATGCCCCTTGATGAGGAACATAAACAGGTAGATGCTATCTCTGATCATAGGGACAGACTGCCTAACACATCTGTGTGAATGGAATACTGGACTAGATAAGCCACTAATCTGAGCTCTGCAGAGTACTTAGATTTTTATTGTGGTATATCTCTGAAGTCAAAGCAAAAGCCTTAGGAGAATTTTAAATTAGGGCAGGCAATGTTTGTGGTTGCAAGATGCAAGTCAGCCTCTTGACCTTCTGCAAAGCTGCAGGAGGCCACCCTGTAACATGGTGGCATCATTGGAAGGCATGAGAACTTTTTCTTCCAATCATTTCCCTCCCCCCACTTTCTTTAGGGTTTTAAGAAACAAAAGCAAGAAGTCTAAATTTTCCCCCTTCCATCTCCATATCCCATCCCCAAACACTGAAAAATTATCCAAAATGTAATTGCCGATTCAAACGACATGGATATTTCTGGAACAGACACCTGAATATCAGCACTGAGAGCATGGGCAGATTCAGCTGCCCTAATTAATTGTGATGAAAGTTCATACATTTTTCTTTTCACGATGGTAGTATAGCAGCACTCTTACTCCACAAAGCAGATGGAAACAGAGGTGAGCCCAAGGTGATCTGGATTGGATTACCCGTGTCTTAAGTGATTAGGCTTATTTACGTTGCTTCTTCCACTAGCTAAAGGAAAGAGAGAAACGGATATGAGAGAAGCCATAAGGACATTCATCCACTCACTCAACCCACACAATGCCAGTGCGCTTTCAGCTGCCAGAGCTGCATTATGGAAGAGCAGGAAACCAGAAGCTGTGCCAAACATAAACAGAATGGCATGCCAGAAAATGAAATGCAGGAAGAAGCAGAAGCCAAAATCATGGTCTAGCTGGAGTTAAAGCTTAGGACCAAAGCAAGTCAAGATCAAAGAGCTTGTGCAATAAACTCAGTTCCCATATTATACTGAACCGGAGGTCTCAAGCTCACAGGCTGCATGCAGGCCTCCAGGCCATCTGTATGGCCTGAAGCTCACAGACACATACAGCAGAAAAGCAGTGGCTGAAAGTAGGGCAGCGGCTTGCTGATCTTTGTCAGATGCTATGGATTGGTCCTTAGGCTATGATAAAAGCATAGCTACACAACTGGCCTGGGCAGGCCACACTTCTAGCTCTAGGTTGAGGCACTGTGACAGCTGAGGCTGGGACCCATCAGCTTGCCTTAGGGGCGATGGTGGTGGGAGCAGACAGCTTCATTTGTTTTCCATCCACCCCCTTTGTACTCCCTCTGTGGTCCTTGCAATAAGTTTGAGAGCTACACTAAATCATAATATGGCTTGCTTCTTTGCGGCTTAGTGCGTGTGAACCCAGGCACTGTGATTTATGAACCGAATGACAAGTTATAAGACATATTAAAAAGAGCCAGTTTGGTCTAGTGGTTAAGGCAACAGGCTAGAAACCAGGAGACTGAGAGTTCTAGTCCCGCCTTAGGCATGAAAGCCAGCTGGGTGACCTTGGGCCAGTCACTCTCTCTCTCAGCCCTAGGAAGGAGCCAATGGCAAACCAGGAGACTGAGAGTTCTAGTCCCGCCTTAGGCATGAAAGCCGGCTGGGTGACATTGGGCCAGTCGCTCACTCTCTCAGCCCTAGGAAGGAGCCAATGGCAAACCAGGAGACTGAGAGTTCTAGTCCCGCCTTAGGCATGAAAGCTGGCTGGTTGACCTTGGGCCAGTCACTCTCTCTCTCAGCCCTAGGAAGGAGCCAATGGCAAACCAGGAGACTGAGAGTTCTAGTCCCGCCTTAGGCATGAAAGCCAGCTGAGTGACCTTGGGCCAGTCACTCTCTTTCAGCCCAACTCACCTCACAGGGTTGTTGTTGTGGGGAAAATAGGAGGAAGAAGGAGTATTAGGTATGTTCGCCGCCTTGAGTTATTTTTAAAAATAATAAAGGTGGGATATAAAATAAAATAAATAAAAATATTATATGGTATAATGTGTTGTTCAAACCTATCTATTGTGATTCATCCAGAAAACCCCAGTTAAGCAACCCAGGTCTTCCTATGATGTGTGACCCAAATTGTCATAGTTATTTATCAGGAGTCAGATCCAAAGGACAACCTGAGAAAGAGCTGAGAATATACACTGCTCAAAAAAATAAAGGGAACACTGAAACAACACAATGTAAGTCCAAGTCAATCACACTTCTGTGAAATCAAACTGTCCACTTAGGTACCAACACTGATTGACAATCAATTTCACATGCTGTTGTGCACATGGAATAGACAACAGGCGGAAAGCATAGGCAGTTAGCAAGACATCCCCAATAAAGGAGTGGATCTGCAGGTGGTGACCACAGACCACTTCTCAGTTCCTATGCTTTCTGGCTGATGGTTTGGTCACTTTTGAATGCTGGCGGTGCTTCCACTCTAGTGGTAGCATGAGACGGAGTCTACAACCCACACAAGTGGCTCAGGTAGTGCAGCTCATCCAGGATGGCACATCAATGCGAGCTGTGGCAAGAAGGTTTGCTGTGTCTGTCAGCGTAGTGTCCAGAGCATGGAGGCGCTACCAGGAGACAGGTCAGTACATCAGGAGACGTGGAGGAGGCCGTAGGAGGGCAACAACCCCGCAGCAGGACCGCTACCTCCGCCTTTGTGCAAGGAGGGACAGGAGGAGCACTGCCAGAGCCCTGCAAAATGACCTCCAGTGGGCCACAAATGTTCGTGTGGCTGCTCAAACGGTCAGAAACAGACTCCATGAGGGTGGTATGAGGGCCCGACGTCCACAGGTGGGGGTTGTGCTTACAGCCCAACACCGTGCAGGACGTTTGGCATTTGCCAGAGAACACAAGATTGGCAACTTCGCCACTGGTGCCCTGTGCTCTTCACAGATGAAAGCAGGTTCACACTGAGCACATGTGACAGACGTGACAGGGTCTGGAGACGCCGTGGAGAACATTCTGCTGCCTGCAACATCCTCCAGCATGACCGGTTTGGCAGTGGGTCAGTAATGGTGTGGGGTGGCATTTCTTTAGGGGGCCGCACAGCCCTCCATGTGCTCGCCAGAGGTAGCCTGACTGCCATTAGGTACCGAGATGAGATCCTCAGACCCCTTGTGAGACCATATGCTGGTGCGGTTGGCCCTGGGTTCCTCCTAATGCAAGACAATGCTAGACCTCATGTGGCTGGAGTGTGCCAGCATTTCCTGCAAGACGAAGGCATTGATGCTATGGACTGGCCCGCCCGTTCCCCAGACCTGAATCCAATTGAGCACATCTGGGACATCATGTCTCGCTCCATCCACCAACGCCACGTTGCACCACAGACTGTCCAGGAGTTGGGGGATGCTTTAGCCCAGGTGTGGGAGGAGATCCCTCAGGAGACCATCCGCCACCTCATCAGGAGCATGCCCAGGCGTTGTAGGGAGGTCATACATGCACGTGGAGGCCACGCACACTACTGAGCCTCATTTTGACTTGTTTTAAGGACATTACATCAACGTTGGATCAGCCTGTAGTGTTCTTTTCCACTTTAATTTCTGAGTGTAACTCCACATCCAGACCTCCAGGGGTTGCTTACATTTGATTTCCATTGCTTTTTGTGTGATTTTGTTGTCAGCACATTCAACTATGTAATGAACAAAGTAATTAATACGAATATTTCATTCATTCAGATCTAGGATGTCTTATTTCAGTGTTCCCTTTATTTTTTTGAGCAGCTTATATTAGCATGCATGAATTCAGGAAAACCTCTTGTTATAAAATAATATACATGCTACAGGAAGCAGTTTTTATAACCCTTCCTGTCCAGGAGGGTCTAGTGGCCCGCAAAGGAAAACTTACACAGGAATGTAGCGGCATAGACTTGGGGCAAGAATATAAATTTGGGTAAAGTGTGTGAGCAATGCCCCTATGCCATCTATTCAGTGTGTATTTCCGGTGGAGAGTGCATTTATTCTGTAACGATCTCACTAAGGGCAAGCTGCTTTCTGAAGCTTTCAGAAGTTTGCTGGGAGGAACAGGTATGATGAGAAACCAGCCACTCCAACCTCAAAGCAAAAGCCAGGTGACAGGGACCTGCATGCAAATCAATCAATCAATCAATCAATCAATCAATCAATCAATCAATCATATACTTATACTGCCAAATCTATCCAAGGATCATGGCTGTTTATAACTGAGCACTAAAGCATTTGTAGTACAAGTAATCAAAACATGGAGAGTAAATAAATTAACTGTAATAAGTTAAAAAAAATCTAAACACAATTACTTTCAGTGATAAAATATTAACAAACCAACAACCATGACAATAAAATAGCAACGATGGCAAAGTGAGTCACCAAATGCTCCCCAGAACAGCTTTCTCTTTATCATCTTCTGGAATGACATTAGAGAATATCCTCCAGGCACAGACGTTCACGAATCGGTCTGCTCGCTTTGCATTATCTTTAGATAGCAAGTGGCTGTACTCAAGCAACTGGGAAATGGTAGTTGCTAAAACCGGTATTTTCTGGGCTGATAGACCCGAGTTGGTTAATAAAGTTCCTATCTGGGGTGTAGTACTTCCTTCCTACCACTGGAGGACACTCCAGCATAGGAGAAAAGCACACCATGGGGACTGCAGTATAAAAAACGGGGGAAAAGTCAGTAAGATAAATCTTTTTCTTTTTTCTTTTTTACATTACTGAGGAAAAGGAAGATAAGCCAGCCTTATCTCCTATGAAGGATTAAACCCAGTTCTTTAAGGATGACCTAAGTGGAAAATGCAACTATGGTATTCTTTGGAGAAACAGTTTAGCTAGCATCACCACATAAACACCCCAGACATGTCATTTTAATACATGCATTTTTCAAGCTGAACTTTGTTGATTCCTGGTACAATTTGTTTGTTTTATCAAGGACATTGGCACCATAAATATCCTTTGCTATGCAGATTACATGGGGAGGGGAGCCTTCAAGTGTTCCTAAACAGTCCTGAGTCCCTTCTCATTTACCATGCTGTTTGGACTCCCATATAACTGGTGGTGGCTCAGCGGGTAAGACGCCAGGCTTGTTGATCAGAAGGTCACAAGTTCGGAGGTTTGAATCCCTAGTCCCGCATGACGGAGTGAGCTCCCGCACTAGCCCCAGCTCTTGCCAACCTAGCAATTCGAAAGCATGCAAATGCAAGTAGATGAATAAGTACCACTTTGGTGGGTAGGTAACAGCGTTCTGCGTGCGTCATGCCGGCCACATGACCGCGGAAGCGTCTTTGGACAGGGCTGGCTCTTTGGCTAACAAACGGAGATGAGCACCGGCCCCTAGAGTCGGACACAACTTAGGCTGACCATATTTCCTTCAGACGAAAACGGGACTTTGGGGATGGCAAAATGGGACAGGGTCTTATGCCACCATGCCGGCCTCCAAACCCCGCCCCCCAGTCCACTTAATTGGCTCCTGCCTGCAAACCCCACCCCCATCAGCACGATTGGCTCGGATTTTAATAATTTTTTTCGATTTTTAAAGGTTTTGTTTTCCTTCTAGCAGTAAATGGTGTGGCAGAGCTGATGTGTTTGGGGAAGGCCGGAGCACACACACTGTGCACACAGCACTGTCATCAGCCAGGGGACAAAGGGCGGGGATGGAGGGGATGGAGGCCCACCACTGCCCCATCCCCCTCGGGCTTGGCTGAGGGAGGAAGGAGAGGCTTGGCCGAGGGAGGAAGGAGAGTCGCTGCTGCTGCTGCCGCCGCCACCGCACAGTAGAAACAGGAGCTGGCCGAGCTAGGGGACTTCAGCCACACCACTCCGCCCCTTGCCGCCTGCCAGGCTGCGGGAGCTCCCGCAGCCCGGCTGGCAGCAAGGGGCGGCATGGTGCGGCTGAAGCCCCCCAGCGCGGCCGGCTCCTGCCGAGGACGCAAGCCCACCACTGCCCCAGCCTCCTCAGACTTGGCCGAGGGAGGGAGGAGAGTTGCTACTGCTGCCGCCGCCGCACAGGAGAAGCAGGAGCTGGGCGAGCTGTTGGGCTTCAGCCACACCACTCTGCCCCTTGCTGCCCGCCAGGAGCTCCCGCAGCCCGGCGGGTGGCAAGGGGTGGCGTGGTGCGGCTGAAGCCCCCCAGCGCGGCCGGCTCCTGCAGAGGACGGAGACTCACCGCCGCCCCGACGCGGATGTGTACGCGGATGTGGTTGACCAGATTGCATTTGGCCTTGAAGGGCGATTACTCTGAGCGCGCGCGCACGTACACAGGGAGGAAAGCGATGTGCGCGCACGCATGGGCGAGCGAGAGTGGCCGCTTCTTCCTTACACTCTGCACGCCTTCCGAAAACAAACACGCTGTCCTCCGCCACACTCCTCCCCCTCCCCTCCCCTCTCCGAGGCTCCCCCCGGACCTGCTTGGGGGCTTCCGAGGATCACTGCCTTTCTTCTCCTTCGCCTCTCCCCACCATTCGCTTTCGCCAAACTTGCCGCTGCCGCCGCCGTGGTAAAACCCAGAAGTGCCGCCGTTGCAGCAGCGCGCAAAAACCCGGAAGCGCTGCTGCCGCTTTCGGGTTTTTGCGCGCCGCCGTTGGTGTGTCGCCGCGGGAAAACCTGGAAGCGCTGATGATGATCAGCGCTTCTGGGTTGTGTGGCGACACACCAGACTGTGTGTGGCGACACACTTTTGTGTCGCCACACACAGATTGGAAAGCTCTGATGTAGAGCAACAAGAAACAAACTCCAGGGAAAGCTAAAACTACTTTTATTAAGATGGACTATTGTAACAGAATCTTGCAAGTCTAATTATGCTTTACCTCCTCCCTTTCTTATATTCCTGTGAATTGGGGGTGGTGGTGTCTGAGGCGTTTATGTAAAACTTCTCAGATAACTTTCTTATTTTGGATTTACAAAAGAGACATGTTAAAGTTTTGAAGGAGTTTCTGAGAAGAGACAAAGAGAAAATGAAAAGAAATCAAGTTCTGGGACACAATTTAAAGGGATTAAAGATCAAGAAACTAGGGAGGCTGCAGACCACTGAAGAGAAGCTTGTACAATGAGAGACAGGACATTCTCACACACACTTGCTGGCTACCTCATAACCACCTCATAACAGCACATTCTCTCTGAAATATTTTCTAAAGCAATTTCTCTTTCATCAAATTGAATGGGGCTGGCAAAAAAAAAATGCAGAAGACCGTCTCTGCCCTATGCTACTCTGAATTGTAGATAAACTGGAATGTATCTCTATGATAAAAGAAGATGATAGATAGGAGTCTGGGGATAAGTGACTGGCAGCATAATCCTTTATACATGTGTACTTGAAAGTAAGTACCAATTAGTTCAATGATGCTTAATAGCCCAGGCAATGATTTTATTACTGCTGAAGTTTTAAAGAGCAATCTGGAATGATAGATCCCTGTATTAGATTTCTGTTCAGTTATAGTGATGGTAAAAAAGGTAAAGGTTCCCCCCGCACATTTGTGCAGTCATGTCCGACTCTAGGGGCCGGTGCTCATCTCCGTTTGTTAGCCGAAGAGCCAGTGTTGTCCAAAGATGCCTCCACAGTCATGTGGCCGGCATGATCCACGTGGAACGCTGTTACCTACCCACTGAAGTGGTACCTATTAACCTACTTGCATTTGCATGCTTTCGAATTGCTAGGTTGGCAAGAGCTGGGGCTAGTGCGGGAGCTCACTCCGTCATGCGGGGCTAGGGATTCGAACCTCTGAACTTGCCATCGACAATTTGATTCAATTTGATGAATGATGGTACTTGTGCAAATACCAAAGGACTGGGGTTTAGCTATTATTTTACCTATGTACAAAAAGAGCAATCAAGCTATTCCTGCTAACTACAAGCCCATCAGTCTTTTTAATGTAATATGAAAAGTTAATGCTAAGCATTTATATTATAAATTGTTTGACTGGATAAACTCAGAACATATTTTATTAGTTGAGCAGGTAGGTTTCAGAGCTGGACACTCAGTTTTTGCCTATGTCTTACTTTACAACCTATGCCTGAAAAATATTTGTCGAAGCCAGCTTCTGCATTGTACACTCTATTTCATGTCTGAATTCAGGTCTGCATTCAACTTTACCTCTAGAAGAAAACTCAAAAACACTATGATAGATGGCTACTTCTGTTAATGTATGAATTCCATGAAAATCCTAGAATACAGGTTCTCGGTAGTATGTAAGTCTACTATACAATACGATATAACTTGGCTCCTTTGTTGTAGAATCTTTTGTGACCAAATTAAATAATCCAGGGCACCATCCCCAAAATTAGCCAATAAGCATAGGACAATCTTACTGTATGCAGATGATGCAGTGGTCCTATTGCACTGCATTTAAATGAGCTCTGAGACGTTTTATTTATTTATTTGAATTTATTAGCCACCCAAATACAATGGACTCTAGCCACATATTCTTCTGAGGAAGCACTTGAGATCAATTATACTAAATCCTAATTTTTGCAAAGCATCCTAGAGGGCATGCCTGGGAGTTAAATGGTTAGGCAATACAGCAAGTTAAAATCTTTAAATATTTGGGTGTAGTTTTTCATAGTTCTACCAAGCACGGGACACATCAAAATTATATTGTACAAAATGTGCAAACATCAGAGGCAGCAATACAGTCCTTTCACTTTTCCATCATATATATAATTTTTATTAAAGAAGTTTTTCCACAATACAAATTTTAAGTTAAAGTTAAGAGAAATAGAGAAAAGTAATAGAAAAGTGAAAAAGAAAGAAAAAGAAATAGAAAAGAAGGAAAAAGAAAAAAAGAAAGAATAATAAAGAAGTGGCTTCCAATCTTCTTAACAGCAGTTATAAGTACATTTATATTTTATCCTCGCTCTCTAAGTTTACATCAAAGTTTCTTTCTTACCATAATCTACCCTTTCTAATCATCAAATCATAAGTTCATTTTTTTTATTTTTTTCAGCAAAAAGTCCATAAGAGGTTTCCAGTCACTAATAAATGTAGTAGTTGATCTTTCTCTAAGCAAACAAGTTAATTTTGCTATCTCTGCTAGTTCCATCATCTTCACCAACCATTCCTCCATTGTGGGTATTTTGGAATCTTTCCATTTTTGCACATATAGTTGTTTCGCAGCAGTGATCATATATAAAAATAATCTTCCATGGCTTTTTTCTAGTTGTCTGTCCATTAATCCCAACCAAAAAAGTTATGGTTTCAGTTGAATCTTAGTCTTTAAAATTCTTTGTAAATCCATTCACTTTTCCAGAGGGGCACAACATATTCCAGCAGAGTTAAAGTTATATGAAGGCATGTATGTAACTTTTGTTTGGAGCTCATTTGGCACCATACAGCTCCTTTGCCCCCTGCAAAGGTCCAGTTTAAATCCCTAAGGAATATATTTCAAGTGGCCCCAGGTGTACATAATGTGGTACTAAGAAGGGAGGCTGGTCTGACTAAAGTAGAGATCATTGTATAGATTTAAATTATTGTCCACTGGCTAAAGTTACTGATTTTTTTCAGAAGGTCTAAGGTCTTTGATCATGGCAGATAATTATGAGTCAATATGGGAAAAAATCATCCTTGTGAAAACTGCAACATTATGAGTTCTCAAAAGAAGTTAATGTGATGATACGCTGTGATTGAGTAATTATGCTCTCAAGCATTGTGCTACACACTTGGAAGGCCCATTCGATCAATCTGCTCCCCTGGAATGTGCTTTGAGTGGTCAAAATAACTGTCCTCAAACTCTGAAGAGCACAAATAGCAGCACACTTTAATGTCCTCCCAACAGCTGTTCTGGAGGGCATATATAAACATGCTCAATAGAAGCTAAGAATGTGCCCTTGAGGTGAGGGACTCATTGAACCCATGTTCTGTTATACTGGACCTTCTATAAGGACTCAAGAGCCTGTTTTATAATCCCTATTTGGTGAAGTATCCAGACAATTCTGTTTGATTTCCAATAAAGGTACTACTGTCAGACTCATATGATTCAGTTTTCTCGAATGTGGCCAATTTTTGTTAATACTGTATAACAACCAAGTAGCAATGGTAAGAACAAGCCACAGAACAACGGACTGGTTAAAGATTGGGAAAGGAGTACGTCAGGGTTGTATACTCTCACCCTACCTATTCAACCTGTATGCAGAACACATCATGCGACGTGCTGGGCTTGATGAATCCAAGGTTGGAGTTAAAATTGCTGGAAGAAACATTAACAATCTCAGATATGCAGATGATACCACTTTGATGGCTGAAAGCGAGGAGGAGCTGAGGAGCCTTATGACGAAGGTGAAAGAAGAAAGTGCAAAAGCTGGGTTGCAGTTAAACCTCAAAAAAACCAAGATTATGGCAACCAGCTTGATTGATAACTGGCAAATAGAGGGAGAAAACATGGAGGCAGTGACAGACTTTGTATTTCTAGGTGCAAAGATTACTGCAGACGCTGACTGCAGCCAGGAAATCAGAAGATGTCTACTTCTTGGGAGGAGAGTTATGAGAAATCTTGATAAAATAGTTAAGAGCAGAGACATCACCTGACAACAAAGGTCCGCATAGTTAAAGCAATGGTATTCCCCATAGTAACCTATGGCTGGGAGAGCTGGACCATAAGGAAAGCTGAGCGAAGGAAGATAGATGCTTTTGAACTGTGGTACTTGGACTGCAAGAAGATCAAACCAGTCCATACTCCAGGAAATAAAGCCAGACTGTTCACTTGAAGGAATGATATTAAAGGCAAAACTGAAGTACTTTGGCCACATAATGTGAAGACAGGATACCCTGGAGAAGATGCTGATGCTAGGGAAAGTGGAAGGCAAAAGGAAGGGCCGAATGGTATTCCCTGTAGTAACCTATGGCTGTGAGAGCTGGACCATAAGGAAGGCTGAGCGAAGGAAGATAGATGCTTTTGAACTGTGGTGTTGGAGGAAAATTCTGAGAGTGCCTTGGACTGCAAGAAGATCAAACCAGTCTATACTCCAGGAAATAAAGCCAGACTGCTCACTTGAGGGAATGATATTAAAGGCAAAACTGAAGTACTTTGGTCACATAATGAGAAGACAGGATACCCTGGAGAAGAAGCTGATGCTAGGGAAAGTGGAAGGCAAAAGGAAGAGGGGCCGACCAAGGGCAAGATGGATGGATGGTATTCTGGAGGTGACGGACTCAACCGTGGGGGAGCTGGGGATGGCGACAGCCAACAGGAAGCTCTGGTGTGGGCTGGTCCATGAAGTCGTGAAGAATTGGAAGTGACTGAATGAATAACGACACACACCCTATTTATAACAAATTCATTTGTTTAATGTTTGTTTGGGTCTTAATTTTCTCCAAATTGTTTCTGAATTGTCTTCTGAATGTGCTGAATTTTACAGCTGTATTTTTTGAGAAAGTTACCTTACCACAGGTTATTTGCTTTCTCTCTCAATATTGTCTAGCTAGACTAGCATTTTCATATATTTTAAAAACTGGGTATCTTGTAGATGGACCTAAGATCTTATACATATAAAACATGAGCCTAATACCAAACTGTAGCCCCTCTGTGTATTTATTATCTTATGAGTCAGCTCTATCTCAAGACTGTCCTCATTATCTTTTTGGAAATCATATCCTAAACTGTTTCATGTGATGACAATTGCTATTTAACTGGTCCCCTTCCAAGGGAAGTCTTGGAACTGATCTTTCGAATCCAGTTTTTTGGATTTTTAGTTTATAATTATCATCCATTAACCAGATTAAAAAAAGAAGTGTTTGCAATTTGCACTGCCGTAATTTTTTAAAACCTCTACAGTTGACTGATTTTTCTAATCACGAGAATACAGAATTGTTTTTAATTAGGCTGATAATTATATGCAAACCTCCTTCTCATAACTTGGTATTTATGATGACTATAATAATTTGCTCATTATAGAGGACTTAAAGTTTGTTGATCATCACACTGATTTTTCTCCTGAGAAAAACAAGAAAAAGTGGAGAAGTGAGGAAGATGGCAATTTCTTAGCTGCTCTCTGTGTTTTTTTTTATTTGTTGTTCAAAGCACAGACTGATTCTTGTTCTGATCAGAGGTTCTATTTCTTATCTACTGGTGAAATCAGCAGCTGAGTGGCAGAGGGTGTTCTTCCCCCTTTGTTACCATTATGTCTTTTCCTCTCTGGACTATTTAACAAAACATCTTATGCCTTGAGCCACTATTATGCTTGTGTCTGTGTATGTGTGTGTGCTGAGGATGGGAATGAACCACATTACAATCTGAATCGTATTGGTTTGGTCTATTGGTCTGGTATTATGTATTGAACAAAAACCAGATGAATCACTGTTCAATGACTAAGTGAGAAAAAGGCAAATAAACGTTAAATTTAAACTGCAATGACATAATGGAGAGGGGATACAAAAGAGCATAATTCTGGGATAATATCATCTGCTGGATTGGGAAGGTAATTGACAAATTCCCTGTAGCCACTTCAAGTCATGCGATTGCAATGGCAAACAAGTCCTGGAAATAAATAAATAAACAAATAAATAAATAAAATGTGATGAGACTTTCACATTTGTTCATAGCAAATTAGCATAAAGAACATCAAAGCACAGCAAAAATCAATAAGCAGAAGATCCTTCCTTCCTTTGCTTTGTTGACTTTTCCATGCTGCATAAAATGGTTGCGATCTGGGATGTCAAACTCAAATTATCAAATCACACATGAGGACCCTTCCAGTGGGAACATGGCGGACTGAACAGCTGTGCCCGCGAGCTCCACAGGCAGAACTGGCATCGTGGCAATTTTTTCGGGCTCAGGCTTCCTCTGCTTGGAAAAGAGACCTTTAATACAGGATAGCCAGAACCCACCCCTCTCCCTGGTTTTCTTCTTCCTTCCCTCGGATAGTGTCAGCCTCATGGCCCATCTTCCCTGGCTGAGATTGGCCTCTTCGCTGCCTTTGCCAGAAGAGCCCAGCACCCTCTCTGAAGCACTCCTTGCCAAGGAGGGCAAGGGCATTCCTAGAGGGTGTTGTTGTTCAGTGAAAGAAGCCTTCAGCCACTGACTACACAGCCTGCCCAATCAGACCCTGAGCGTGTACGGCTGGCATCTATCAAGCTATGATGAGCTTTCAGGCTGAATGGCCATGGTCTAGTTTTCTAGACCATGGCCATTCAGCTCGAGAGCTCATCACCACTTTATTGAGACCCTGCTGCAGCATTTCCCATGCCCCAACCATCACGTCTATGCAGTGGTCAGTGCCCTGGTCTGGCTGGGCCACATTCTTAGCACCTGCAAAGTATTGTTCCAGGTCTCAGAACATAACCTGGAGGGCCACGTACGGTCCATAAGCCACAATTTTGAACCCTCTGGCCTAAATAGCAACACATTTTTGCAAAATGTTTCTTCACCTAATTACAAGGTAATGGTTGAATTTTAATTGGTTGAAGATCTTTAATCTGTGTATTTTACTAATTGAATGTATAACATTAAAAGCAAGCATAACTATGTTCAGTGAAGCTTACTTCCATGAAACTAAGCATAGGGTTATCATCATGCTGATTCTAAACTGAGAATTACGCAATTCAGCTATTCTGTGTGAATGTTTCTCAGTAGACCTTCTCCAAGTGCCACTGGAGAAGGAACAGAGGGAAACAAACAGGTGGCGCACCATGCACTGCACTACCTATGACCTTATGTTTCATGGTGCAACATATACTATTTGTCATTGTTCCTCATGGAATCAGATAAATTCAGGCAGTAATCTCTGCTACCATGCCTTTCTCTAGCACCTTCCCAAGAATTAGACAGACATTATAATGTATGTGTCTAATGGATCAGAACAACCAATCCTTTATAAGGTTTGTTGTCATGAACTCCTGTACTTCAGAATTTATTACAGTAGCATTGCTCTCTCCACTGTGACTTTATTAGGTAAGCTAAATCAGCAACAGCCCAATTTGTAATGTCAGGACAATACTGCAAAATGATGATTCTTAAGAAGTAATGGATTGAGTGCTGTAAACCTTGTCATAAATTCTCAAAGAAATCTCTAGCACCTTTCCCCTCTGCATTTGCATTATTATGCTGGAGTTTATAATGCTGCCATGCTAGTATAAATCCAACAGAATGGTTATGCTTTGGGTTGTCTCTATGAAACAATGTCATCTCTGTTGCAGTACCTGCACTTTGGAATAGTATATTCCTTGAAATTAGACTTGGCCTTCCATAAGTCTTTAAAAGGTTTTTCCCCAGGGCACTGAACCAGGATGTTGGGTGAACCGATCAGGGAAATGGTTGGGTTGCTAAACATATTGGGTTTGTGTTCTTGTATGTTTGCTTTTGCAGTTTTTATATTCATTGCTTATCTTTTTTATGTTTTTAATCCTATGTTAGCTGCCCAGAGTTGCAATTTGCAAGTTGGGTGGCCATGTAAATTGCATAAAACTATCGATCAACCAACCAATCAATTTTTCCCATTCTCTCCCCCAAATTTTCGAGTTCAGCAGGGGGAAAACTCAGAAACATGCCATCCACTTTGGCACACAGTTGCATATTCTCATCTCAGCTGACCTTGGTTTGGGGTTAAGCATGCAACAAACAGGACTAGAAAGGGGACAGCAGGCAAAGGAGACATTGGCCTCCAAAACATCAGGTGGCAAAAGTGTATTTCATTTTCATCCCAGAGCATTCTCAGGTGTTTGGAAAATAATTTGAAAAGTACATGGTGCTAGAAACTAGGGAATTGCTGTCCTTTGGAAAATACTAAGGAGACTCAGGTACTCTTGTTAACAGAAGCAGATAATTTTCTTTCAATTAGCATTCCAGAATTGGCAGCAGATGCTGATTAGTCATTTTTCTAGTTTTTTCAAAGATAATCAATTTATTACTCTTCTTGTTGTTGTTGTTGTCTCCTACGCTTACCGTATAATTCTTACGTATTATGGTGGGTAGTTAAGTCAGTGGTTGGCTTTCTGAAAATGTTCATACTTAGTTGATATATGCTCTTAATTAAAATGGGAGAGAGAGGGTTGAACAACATAGCTTCTTTTGAAGTTCAACAGTGATTTCACTCTGGGTTGGATTTAAAGATCATTAATGGTCTGATAGCCATTTAAAACTTTCTGTGTGGAAAATCTAAGCACGTTAATAGTTGGATATCTAGTGTTCAGGATGATTGTTTCCTCCCTTTAATTTTCTCCATTTATGGAACTTTGGGAGAGTGAGAATTCCTTGGGAATTAACAACATGGGTGAGTTGAAAATTTAGAATTTACCAGGGGTGAGCTGGAGGAGAAGAGAAAAAACATCATCTTATCTTTTGGGGTTTCTGTTTCTTCCCTTCCCTTTTTTATTTTAAAATGCCACTAGAACTCCCAGGCTTATCAACTAAACTAGATCAGTTGGGTTTCAGGCTGGGATTTAGTACTGAGACAGCTTTGGTTGCACTTGTGGATGACCTGTGGTGGAGCCGGGATGGAGGTGGTGCTCTTGAACTCTAAGCAGCTTTTGCCACCATCAACCATGATATCCTTCTGAGCTGGCTCCAGGGACTGGGGCAGGGGGCACTTTTTATGGTGGTTCTTTCCCTTTCTCCAGGGTTAATTTCAACTGGTGGTGTGTGTGTGTGTGTGTGTGTGGGGGGAGATTGTTCCCTCAGCCCCTCCTCATAGGATTCTACTCTCTCTCTCCCCTTTTATTCCACATCAGTATGAAACCATTGGGTGAGGTCATCTGCCAGTCTGGGGTTCAGTATCATCAGTATGCTGATGATATCCAATTATATCTTTTAATCCTGGGCTGGCCAAGTGAGGTTGTTGAGGTTCTGTCTCAGTGCCTGGAGGCTGTGCAAATTTGAATGGGGAGGAACCGTCTCTGACTCAATCCCACCAAGACAAAGTGGCTGTGGGTGTTTGGGCCATCCAGGTCTGGGGATGTTCTATCTTTAACCTTGGATGGGATAGCACTTCCCCATTCAAGAGTGGTGCACAGTCTAGGGGTCTTCCTGGATTCACAGCTCCTGCTCAATGAGCAGGTGTCCGCTGTAGCCAGAAAGGCCTTTGCACAACCTTATCTGGTGCACCAGTTGCACCCCTCACTAGACCAGAAGGCCCTTCAGACACTCACCAGCACCTTGGTCACCTCACGGCTTGACTATTGCAATGTGCTCCACATGTGGCTGCCCTTGAAGACCACCTGGAAACTTGAACTGCTCCAGAATGTAGTGGCATGGGCAGTGATGGGCATGCCTAGGTATGCCCATGTAACACACGAGCTGCACTGGTTGCCATTTTTTCCAGGTGCAATTCAAGGTGCAGGTTGTTATCTATGAAGCCCTATTTGGCATACAGTCTGGTTACTTGAGGGACCAGCTATCTCCCCTGGCATCTGCCCAGCCACTGTGATCAGGCAGGGTTGGCATGCTCCACCTTCCCTTGATTAAAGAATGCCATCTATCAGGATCCTGGAAGCTTGCCTTCTCTGCTGCAATGCCTCCTCTCTGGAATGAGGTTCCCCCTGAGATTCAGGTGGCTGCCACCCTACTGGGTGCTGCTGTGGAGGACCATAGCCAAACCAGCTTTCTTGCAGTGATTTGTTTCATCGTTCTGACTTTCCTTATTTTTTTTAAAATGTAAGTATTTAATGAGTTAAACATCCACACTTACCTCGAGTGTCCACTGTGGATAAGTTAAAGATTAGTTGTCACATTAAGGACTGCCATTACAAAAGGAGGGTTTAGTTTATGGTATATGCTTTTGTGAGCCTGGCGTGAGCCTGGCATAAGCCTCATGGAGGCTTATGTTTTTAATAAAATATATTAGTCTGAAAAGATGCTGCCAGGCTCTTTCTGACCATTAGAAGGCAGCAGACTATAAGCAATGAGAAGTGGCAGTGCACAGAGCTTTATTGAATTAAACAGAGGACATTTAGAAACAATGTTTATGAGAATTTTGAGAAGCTGGCAGTGCAACTTTGATGCTTTGGCTAGACCTCTTCTTGGACTGAACTGCATTTAATCCTGGCATATATTTACACACACCCTCCTCTAAATGGTATTGATTTGTATTTTAATAGTACAGGCTGTTCCACAGCATAGCTTACTTAGAAAAGAAAGATAGTCTTATTATCAAGAATGATAAAACTTGGCCTGCAGTCTCTAAGGATGCAGTCCTAAGCACGTAGGGTGGAAAAGTTTATCAGGTCCAACTCAGAAAAGGAAAGGAGAAAGGAAGGAAATAAAATAAAAAGCAAGACCCATTTCGGTCTAGTGGTTAAGGCAACGGGCTAGAAACCAGGAGACTGAGAGTTCTAGTCCCGTCTTAGGGATGAAAGCCGGCTGGGTGACCTTGGGCCAGTCACACTCACTCTCAGCCCTAGGAAGGAGCCAATGGGAAACCAGGAGTCTGTGAGTTCTAGTCCCGCCTTAGGCATGAAAGCCGGCTGGGTGACCTTGGGCCAGTCACTCACTCTCTCTCAGCCCAAGGAAGGAGCCAATGGGAAACCAGGAGACTGAGAGTTCTAATCCCACCTTAGGCCTGAAAGCCGGCTGGGTGACCTTGGGCCAGTCACTCTCTCTCAGCCCAACTCACTTCACAGGGTTGCTGTTGTGGGGAAAATAGGAGGAGGAAGGAGTATTAGGTATGTTCGCCGCCTTGAGTTATTTATAAAAATAATAAAGGTGGGATAAAAAGTATATTTTTTAAAAGAGCCAAAGGTAGTTAAAGTTGTTGGCAATATTGAGAATGGGATAATAAAAGTACCAAGAAATGTTAAATGTGGAATTTTTATGGCTGACCAGACATGCAATGGGCAAAAGCTGTATAGATAACTGTATAATCTGGATTTATGTTTCAGCAAATGAATAAACACCATGGGAGATGGAAGGGAGATAACGTGAGGTTCATCCTCACGCCCCTTGAACCACAGTACAGGGATGCCTTGCAAGCTACATTTAAAGGAAACATCTTCACAACATTGCTATTGTCTCATCTCCAGGCCACCCGAACTCACTCTCTCTCTGGTTCTAGAATCATTTTGAAAGGGTGTTATATCTGTTTTGAAATTTTGGGTTTACCACTCTTCTGCAGAAAATGTTAGTCCAACACGGCACAGAAAGTTGATTTAAACAAGGCTCTGCCAGCTCTGGGTTGCTGTTTTGCCCCGAATGACTGTATTCCAAGTCTTCTGCTATTTTTGCTGGCAATACTGTACTTTTTATTATTTTTACCCTTTTGGGGAGGACAGCACCCTGCTGCTATATCATTTTGCCTATTCCATGGGCTGCCAGCCATAAGGACAGAACTCGATGACCTTAGTCATGCTGTATAGTGTATAGAGTCAATTACTTGGAGCAAACCAGTAGAGATGTTCAATTACATGCACATATTCCTACCAGTTGAAATAACTACTGTATCAATCAAAGAGAATACTTGTAGCTCAGGGTTGAACTGTGGAGTCATTGGTGCTCTCTGAGCCTTGTTGTTTTCTTGCAGATGTTTCATTGCCAGACTAGGCAATATCTTCAGTGCAAAAAGGGAGTGGGACTTGCTCTCTGTTTATATAACCGCCCAGAGTCTACCATGGTAGAGATGGGCGGGGATAAATCCAATAAATAAATAAATAAATAAATAAATAAATAAATAAATAAATAAATACGTACGTACGTACGTACGTACGTACATACATACATACATACATACATACATACATACCATGGCTTGTCCTGCCTGTGTTGGTGGAGGTGTTGTTCTCCCCTTAGGAGTTCCTTGATTGGGCTGTTGTTTGCTGCTTGGTTGATTGACTGAGTTAACAGTTCCTTGATTAGGGTATATTGTCCTGTCTGATTGTTCTTCTGATGCTAATCCTGGTGTTAATCTTTGCATATCTGGGTGTTGATTGCTGGCAAGGAGGTGTTTTGGTCTTTTGGCTTTTCTATTGTGTCTTATGAATGTAGATAACAGTTTTTTCTTCTTGGGCTACTGGGTCTTTTGGGTTACTTAAGATGTTCTGAAGGGTTTTGGTTGGTTTATGTGCTACGGTGATGCCATGTGGTTGTAACCATCTATTGGTAGTTTCTGAGATGTTTCTGATGTATGGCAGTGTTATCCTTTTCATAGCTTCTGTTGGTTCTGTTGTAGTGGGTTGGGTGGCTAAGCACTTTTTGATAAAGTTGCGTGGGTATCCATTTTGATGGAAGATGCTATATAGATGATCTGTTTCCTACTACTAACTACTTTAACTAACTTTCCTAACTACTTTATTATATATGCCTGTGCTTCAGTCCATCAAGTCACAGCTGCAGAAGAGGGGAGCTGCTGCTTCTCACAACTCCTCCTCCATACTTATACCCTGTTAGTTACACTATTTTGTAGACACTGATCTGGCACTCTTTCAAAAGAGCACTCATCATCATTGGCGATCACTCGTAGCCGAGTAAGATTGTCTTCCAAAGGTAAATTTTTAACAGTGGATCCGTAAGTGGCTATAAAGGCCAATTCTGGATCCGCACAACCTCCCACAATGAGGGCATAGGTTTCCGGGTGGGAGACGGTCATGATGAGGGTTTGCCTGACGTGCCTTCCTTTTAGCTCTTTTCTCCCTTTCGCCCTGTACTCGTGCTTCTTCAAAGTCCATAGCGCCATTAATAAAGGATGACCTCCAATTGAAACGCTCATGAGTTAGGGCTTCCCAGTTCTCAATGCTGATATTACATTTTTTTAAATTAGCTTTGAGAGTATCTTTGAATCTCTTTTGCTGTCCACCAATATTCCGTTTTCCATTCTTAAGTTGGGAGTAAAGTAGCTGCTTTGGAAGACGATGGTCAGGCATTCGAACAACATGGCCAGTCCAGCGAAGTTGATGTTGGATGATCATTGTTTCAATGCTGGTGGTATTCGCTTCTTCTAATACGCTAACATTAGTCCGCCTATCTTCCCAAGTAATTTGCAGAATTTTTCGGAGGCAGCGTTGATGGAATCTTTCAAGAAGTTGGAGGTGGCGTTTGTAGAGGGTCCATGTTTCACAGGTGTACAGAAGGGTTGGTAGTACAATGGCTTTGTAAACAAGCATTTTGGTCTCCCTGCGAAAGTCCCGATCCTCAAACACTCAACGCTTCATTCGGGAGAAAGCTACACTCGCAGAGCTCAGGCGATGCTGAATTTCAGCGTCAATGTCGGCTTTTGTAGATAGATGGCTGCCGAGATAAGAAAAGTGGTCGACATTTTCTAGTGACACACCTTTAAGCTGGATTGATGGCGCTGCGGAGGGATTGGTTCGAACTTGCTGGTAAAGCACTTTGGTTTTTTTAATGTTAATCGAGAGGCCGAGCTTTTCATATGCTTCTGCAAAGATGTTTAGGATAGTTTGAAGATCTTCCTCGGAGTGTGCACAGACTACATTATCATCAGCATATTGAAGTTCTATAACAGAAGTTGCAATTACCTTATTTTTTGCTTTCAGCCTACTAAGATTAAAAAGCTTTCCATCTGTTCAATATATAATTTCTACACCAGTAGGAAGTTTCTCTTCAAGAAGGTGTATAATCATAGCGATGAAGATAGCGAATAAGGTTGGAGCAATAACACATCCCTGTTTAACGCTGGATTCCACTTTAAATGGATCGCTTTGAGAGCCATTGTTATTCAGGATTGTTGCCATCATGTCGTCATGGAGTAACCGCAAGATGTTCACAAATTTATCAGGGCATCCGATTTTCAGAAGGATGGTCCAGAGAGCAGTACGATTTACAGTATCAAAAGCTTTAGTCAGATCAATAAACACCATGTACAGAGGGCGGTTTTGCTCCTTGCATTTTTCTTGAAGCTGTCGTGCAGTGAAGATCATATCCACTGTTCCCCTGGAAGGGCGGAAGCCATTTTGCATTTCGGGGAGGATGTCTTCTGATACAGATAGGAGACGGTTTGCAATGACCTTTGCCAGGATTTTGCCTGCTGTGGCTAGAAGGGAGATGCCTTGACAGTTTCCACAGTCTGTTCTATCACCCTTTTTAAAGAGAGTGATAATTATGGCATCCCTAAAGTCTGCTGGAATCTCCTCCCTCATCCAGATTTTTTCGATGAGCTTATGAAATTGTTGTGTAAGTTCAGGCCCGCCTTCTTTATAGACTTCAGCAGGAATCCCATCAGGTCCACTAGCTTTGTTATTTTTCATTTGTTTAGTGGCTTTACTGACTTCCTCCAAACTAGGGGGTACTGCAAGCTCATCTCTTATTTGTTTTTGCGGGATTTGCAAGAAGACTTCATCAGCCACAGTAGAGTGACGATTAAGGAGATTGTAGTAATGCTCTTTCCAGCGCAGTGCAATAGACTCTTTGTCCTTTAGAAGTTTACCACCATCTACTGAGCGTAAGGGATTTGTACCATGGTTTGTTGGTCCATAGATGGCCTTTATGGCATTAAAAAAGCCCCGTGCATCATGAGCATCTGCAAAATGTTGGGTTTCTTGGGCTTTTTTTTATCCACCATATGTTCTTAAGTTCTCTAGTTCTTCTTTGGACTTCTGCCTTTGCACTGGCATAGATTTTTTTCTGAACGGCACAGTTAATATCTTTTTGCCATATCCGGAAGGCTTTCCTTTTCTTGTCAATAATATGTTCAATCTCACTATCGTTCTCATCAAACCAGTCCTGATGTCTCTTAGTTTGGTATCCGATAGTTTGTTCACAGGCTGAAATAATAGAAGTCTTCAATTTAGTCCAGTGTTCCTCAACATTTTCAGGAAGTCCCATAGGCAGATGTTCCTTGAGAGTTGATTGAAAGCAAGCTCGTTTAATAGAATCTTGAAGGGCCAGTGTATTAATTTTACGCCTTGGTTTTCTTCCTTGGAGCCTACGATGAGGGACAATCTTTATGGCCATTGTGGATCGAAATAATCGATGGTCTGTCCAGCAGTCATCGGTGCTCGTCATGGCTCTGGTGAGAAGTACATCACGGCGATCTCTAGCACGGACAATTACATAATCTAAAAGATGCCAGTGCTTCGACCGTGGGTGCTTCCATGATGTTTTAAATTTATTTTTCTGGCAAAAGAGTGTGTTAGTAATGACAAGGTTATGCTCTGCACATTTAGTCAGAAGTAAGATTCCATTCATGTTGCTGTTGTCAACTCCTTCTTTCCCAATGATCCCTGGCCACAAATCAAAGTCACGTCCAACTCTTGCATTGAAATCGCCCAGGAGGATAATTTTATCCTCCTTTGGTATCTCTGATAAGATGGTGTCCAGCTAGGTATAAAATTTTTCCTTGATATCCTCATCTGCATCTAGTGTTGGTGCATAAGCACTTAGGATAGTTGCCTGTTGGTTTTTGGCGAGTTTTATTTGGAGAGTTGAGAGTCGTTCGTTAATCCCAGTGGGAACTTCTGACAAGAGCTTCACAATGTCGTTTTTGATAGCAAAGCCTACCCCATGTATTCGTCGTTCTTGTTCAGGCAGTCCTTTCCAAAAGAAGGTATAACCTCCTTTTTCTTCCTTCAACTGTCCTTCTCCTGCTCTTCGAGTTTCTTGGAGTGCTGCTATATCGATATTAAAACGTCTCAGCTCCCTTGCAATAATGGCAGTCCTACGTTCAGGTCGTTCACTATCCATATTGTCTTGCAGTGTCCGTATATTCCATGTTCCAAAATTCATGTGTTTTTTACGACCGCTAGATGGTGACCCCACTGGTCGCGGTAATCCAGTCAGGGAGAAAATGAGGCAGACTATGTTTAGGGCACCTTTTCTAGCCCCCTCCCCATATGGGGTGAGCAGAGTGGATCCTAAATAGGGCTGCTCAGTCATGGATACAGCTGCCGAACTACTCAACTGCCTTGATCCTTGAGTTAGGGCGACTGAATCCGTATCCACCGCCCATGTGCTGGTCCATGACTAGGAGCTTCCGGATTTCACAGTCCTTCTCCTGTTGCCATTCGTCAATCGCCATGGGACTTTTGGTTGTTTTGGGTTTGGTGTGGTTGGAAGACGCCTGTGCGTGAATTTGTTTTATGTGTGGAGATCGGTGCACAACGATCAGCACACAACCTTCACAGAAAAAGGCTCTAATCCAATGGCATGGATACCATGACGATTGGTGACCTTTTGTCTGCTGCAGCCTTCATCCGCCTTCACAGCCGTTGTAACAATACACCTTGTTATCTTCCGCCTGTTCTGCCGTTGGGGACTTTCTTGGATCGTTCTTTGTCTGGTTCCTCCCCCTGGACCTTACTGCCATGGGTGACCCTACCAGGAGTACATGACTCCCGACGGCTTCGCTCACAGGGTTCATTGGGAACACACAAGCCCACTCACCACAACAAGGTGACGATCCAGCAAGTGAGAAAAAAAAAAGAGCACTAAGCTTGTGTTTAAAAACACAATGCATATTAATGCATATTAACATGGCTGTGAGGAAAAACACTACTCTACTTAAGTATTTATTCTTCTACAATGTACAGCTAGGACTAGACTTCAGAGCCAAGGCCCAGGATCTTATAGCCAAACAAGGACTCTACATGACCATACCATTGAGCAAACGAGTTGCTGTTGTAGACCCAGGGCCTGCTGGAGCTAACATTCTTTGTCACAGTATTCTTCTTCTATCACATGGACAACAATGTCCATGTTGTTTCCCAAGTTATCACAGTGGAATAAGTAAAATATTTTTTAGAATATATCTTGTGTGTGTTGGGGGGGAGGTTGTGTCTTTTTTTTTTTTTTTTACAAAGTTAGGGGTAGCTTTGCTTTTTTTGTCAAATAAAACATGCTTGTAGAAACAAATATGAACAGGACATGAGAGGAGGAGACAAGAGAAAAACATTTATGTGTGTTCACATACATATATAAAGAGAAATATTTTAGTTCAAAAATTACCTAGATGAATTACTGAAACTATGTGAAAATCCATGTAAAAGCTAGAATAGTAAAATAAAATGCCTGGATTCACACATTATGCTAAGCTTTTGGAGACTCCTGAGCTACACCATAAACTGGTTTGCTTGGCTAGTGACTGTCTATGGTAAACCATGATTTAGAGTGCTATGAACTCAGTTAATTTAATAAACCATGCTTAAACAAACTATGGCTTGAAACTATATGTGAACCCAGTGAATATCAACCACTTTTATATAACAGTATAAAATGTCTCTGGATCTGGTTTTTCAGCGGAGTCTTTGAAACAGAGGAAACAGCTTTGTTTGCATGCTGCACATACTGTATATCACTAGCTACCAGGCTGCCAAAAGCCACATCCGCTCAGCTGTTTCATTGTGGTACCCCTCCCCAGCCCTAGAGCTAACAGTAAGTGTGAGGGGTCTTTGTTTTCCAAGGACTGGACACACCACAGCATTGCCAATCTAGACACAATGCTTTATTGCAGCACACACCTTCCCCGACAACAGGCTTTTACTCTGGGTCAACTCCACACATCTAGGACTTGCAAGTTGCTGTTGCCACATAAACACATCTTTAATACTCAGTCCTTTATACTCTGTCCTTTAATACTCAGTTCAAACAAAAGACTCAAAGTCTATAAAGTAGCATACAACCTTTGCCTTTTTCCAAAAGTTTTTGCACTGGTTGGGATGAGGTGTTGTCTCAGTATGGTTGTTTCTCTTCTAGTTGCTATTGAGCTCCCAGCAAAGCTCCAGGCAGAACTCCCACCAGGGTATGCTGCTCACCATAACTTGTGGTCCTGACAGTTGAATGATAGTCCTCTTGCCTGCTTGTAATAGCTGCCAATCTCCAGACGCCACCTCCGCTTCCCCATTTGTATGTCATTTGCTATCACCTTTCCTCCATCTAAGTTATCACATGATTCAAGATAGTTCAAGATGGTGACCGCGACGGAATGCTGTTCGCCGCTCTAAGGGGTGAGCTCTAAAACTTTAGTTTTAAGAACTTTTCGACCTTCCCACCCCAGCTGTGGCGCTATTAAGTTTTTTTGGGGGTATAATCCCCATATCTGGCGAGCTGGGGTGTGGACGGAGTCCCCCTGGACAAGCGGTGGAAGATAGCGGGTCCTGTTTGGAGTCTCCCGGCGCCAGGTTGGTCGGACGGCCGAATGGTTGGGAGCTGCCGAGCTGCTGCCAAATCAGGGAGAACTGCGGCTGGAGTGGCCGGGGCAGCTTGGGTTGCTGTGGGAGCTCCCCGGATGAGGTTTATCATTTATTTATTTATTTATTATTTGAATTTATCCCCGCCCATCTCTACCATGGTAGACTCTGGGCGGTTTACAATCAGAATATATAAAAAGTTAAAAAGACTATACATTTAAAAGCTACTATAAAAATAAGGTTGGAGCTTCAGCGAGAACAGCTGGAGTCACTGGAGTTGGAGGCCCCCCCCAACGCTGGTGCTGGGCGTGAATGGAGTTGGAGCTTCAGCTGTGGCTGCTGCTGGTGCCAGGGCTGTTGCTGTGGCTGCTGCTGATGCCGTTGCTGTGAGAGCATTAGCCGACCCCTCATGTGGAGTGGGGGAGTTGAGTCATTCTGGCGATGGTGCTGGGGGCTTTTTTGGCAGCACAGAGACTTTTGCAGACCAACAGACGCTGGGAGAAGCCTCTGGAAGGGATTTAAGGAGGAGACGCAGAGCTTGGGGTGCGGGTTGGACACTCTGGGGTCTGCAACCGGACTGGTCTGGCTAGCTCAGCATTTCTTCACGGGACAGTGGAAGTGGGGCAGACCCTGGTTAAATGGACCGACCCAGTGCCTGACAGACCTTAAAGAACTGGACTGCGGGCACGGTAACACCAAGACAATCTTGGGCGACGGGCAGGAATATAATAACTATTTCTGACGTTGTGTGGGCTACGGATTACCAAGGCAGAGGCCACCGTGGAAGTGAGCTGAGCCATCCCCTTCTGACCGCCCTAATATAATATAGGCCATCGGGATCCCTGCGAAGTGACTGTTACTCCCTTTGAGGTGCGAGAGATGTGAGAGGGGGTATGAGTTTTTATGGAGAGAGTGAGAACACTCATTCCCCTGAGTGAGAGTCAGGGGGTGAGGGGTAGTGTATGGAGCGCCACCTGTTGACCAGTGAGAGAAGTCGGGGGGGCACAGTGAATGAATGAGTGAATGAATGTGAGAGTGGTGATTGGGCTTCATCAGTGCCGAGAACTTGAGCTGGTGCACTGGGGGTCCTTCACCACTTGGGTTGATTGGGTATGAGTGAGTTAGGTGAATGATGGAGGGATACCCGTTTTCAACGGGAGTTCTCAGGAGTCCAGGAGTGGAGGCTAATGGATTTAGAGACTCTGGGGGTTACAGGGTGGGACAGGCCATTGAAGTGGTGATGGGCAGGGGATATTATGATGGGAGTTGGAGGGCGGGCCATTGTAGGGGAAGACGCCCCCGGTGTTTATTACTGGTGGTGTGTTCCGGCCCTCCGTGCTCATACCTAGGCCCTGGTCAGCAGACGCGTGGTTGCCCTGATTTCCGGCTGTTGCTATGTAATGCCAGGTCAATTAATAACAAGGCCCCCCTCATTCACGATCTGATTTTAGAGGAGGGGGCAGACCTGGCATGTATTACAGAAACCTGGCTGGGCCCGGAGGGAGGTGTTCCTCTCTCTGAGATATGCCCAGCCGGGTTTCAGGTTTGGCACCAGCCGAGACTTCAGGGAAGGGGAGGAGGAGTGGCTGTTGTCATCAGGGAGTCTCTAGTGGCCATCAGGGGCCCTGCTCCACAAGTTACCAGGTGTGAGACCTTGTTATTCAAGTTGGGTTCTCATGAACAGTTGGGAGTGTTGCTATTGTACCAGCCTCCCTGCTGCATGGCAACCTCCCTGCCTGAGCTGCTGGAGGCCATCTCGGGGGTGGCGGTTGAGTTCCCCAGGATTATGGTCCTGGGGGACTTCAATCTTCCCTCCTTTGGGCGGGCCTCGGAAGTGGCTTGGGAGTTCATGGTCACCAGGACGACCATGGGCCTGTCCCAGATTATCCAGGACCCGACTCAAGATAGTGGCCTCACCCCAGATTTATTTTTCTTGTCGGAGCAGTGGCAAAGTGATCTGCGGGGAGAGCTACATCTTTCCCCTTTGTCATGGTCAGACCACACCCTTGAGATTTTCCTATGCCGCTCCCCTCCACAGGGAGGCTGGACCTATTCGATTGGTCCGCCTCCGGCGACTGATGGACCCATTAGGGTTCCAGAGGGAGCTGGGGGTTATACCCAAAGATCTGCTGCACAGTCCAGCGGAGGCTCTGGCTGCCACCTGGAATAGAGAGGCGGCGGGGGCCTTGGACAGGATCGTGCCTATGAGGCCTCTCTTGTCCAGTCGGGCCTGAAGCTCCCCATGGTTTACAGAGGAGCTGAAGGTTCTGAAGAGGATTAAGAGACACCTAGAGTGCCACTGGAGGAAGACAAAGACTGAATTCGACCGAACACAGGCTAGAGCCGCTATTAAGGCCTACCTTTGAGCGGCAAAACGTCAATATTTCTCTGCTCTTATTGCATCTGCGGAATGCCATCTGGCGGCCTGTAAGGCACTCCATCCGATAACTGCAATCTCCCTACTCTAGAGTAACTCACAGACACATGAGTTCTTAGAAGTAGGATAGTTTATTACAGGATACAGAAGCTAGCACGAACAAAGACTGGAATGCCGATTCTGGGAACAAGCAGCATATTTAAACCTTTCCCTCCCCCAGGGTCCTTTGCTGCTGGCACGTGTGGTCAGGTCTACCCAGTTGCTCCGGCAACCGCCTCCCAGATGTGTATTCCCGTGCGTCGGGTGGATGTCAGCTTCGCGCCACTTCCAGTCTTCTGAGGAGCTCTTTGTCTGCCTGCCCTTTTGGCAGAGATCTGATGATCTCTGACATGCTCCCGCCCCAAAACTCACCCCCCCCCCGGTTCAGTGGGGTTTGTCTGGGAATTCTTTATGGAACTTCTTGACTAATTTAAGGGCGCGTGTGTGTTTGGCGCTGACCCATTCCTTGTCTCCAATTGGTAGATGTTGCCACTTCACTAGGTACTGTAGCTGCCCCTTGTGTCTTCTGGAGTCCAGGATTCTATCAATCTCGAAATGTGGTTCGCCCTCCACCAACAATGGGGGGGGGGGGGGTTTCCTCTGGTTCAGGGTGCCAGTGTTGTGAACTGTGGTGTTGTTTCAACAAACTGATGTGGAACACAGGATGCACCTTTCTTAGCGCTTTTGGCAATTGTAATTTTGCCGCTACTGGGTTGATGACCTCAATGATTGGGAATGGACCTATGAATTTTGGTGCCAATTTCCGTGATGGTTGTGTTGCCCGCAGATTTTTTGTTGACAAATACACCTTGTCTCCTACTCTTAATTCCCATTCTTCCCCCCTCTTGCGGTCCGCATATTTTTTGTAACTAGCTTTGGCTTCCTGCAATGTTTGCACCATGACTGGCCAATTGCTGCTTAGTTTTTCTATCCATTCATCCGCTTTTAGGGGTTGTGGCAATTCCGTGTTGTGTGACATGGCCAATTCGGGGATAGTTACAAAGTCCTGCCCTGTGGCGACTTTGAATGGTGAAAACCCCGTGCTTTGATGTACCGCGTTATTGTAAGCAACCTCTGCGAACGGCAACAGTTCCGCCCAATCATTCTGTTGGTAGTTAGTGTAACATCTAAGGTATTGCTCCAATGTAGCGTTCAGGCGTTCGCTCGCACCATCTGTGCAAGGATGGAACGCACTGCTGAGCCCCTGTGCCGCTCCAATTAATTTCAAAAAAGCCCGCCAAAATTTGGAAGTAAAAGTGCTGCCGCGATCGCTGATTATGCGTTCCGGCGTTCCGTGGGCTCTATAGATGTGTTGTATGAACAGTCTAGCTAGTTTTTGAGCATTCGGTATTCCTTTGCATGCAATGAAGTGTGCCTGCTTGGAGAATAGATCAGTGACTACCCAAATTGCCGTGTTCTTTTTGCTCACCGGCAAATCTACTATGAAGTCCATGGCAATTTGCTTCCATGGTTGTGAGGGGTATGCTACTTCCTGCAGCTTCCCTGTGGGTTTCCCAATTTTCCTTTTGGCCATTGCACACACTGGGCATGAGCGCACATAGTCTTTAACATCAGTGCGCAAGGATGGCCACCAAAATTTGCGTCGGATTAAGTGTAGCGTTTTTACGAAGCCAAAATGCCCTGCCGTTTTGTGATCATGATGCATGGTCAAGACCTTTTGCCTTAAGGGCTCAGGGACATAGGCTTTGTTGTCCTTCCACCCCACTCCATCCTTCTCCACTAGGTTCTGTTTGTTCTCCCCCCACCAGGTGTCCGTTACTGTTGCCGCCCGCAGCTCGGCTGTCCACGGGTCGCTTTCAGCCGCGCGCTTCGCGGTGCTGCGGGTGATTGCCATGTTGCCTTCCCCCCTCCCTTCTGTTATTGCTGAGCTCTGTGCCTCCACTGGCTGGGAGGGGATGAGGGATTCAATGACCTCTTCCATTTTGCTCTCATGTTGCGGCAAGCGTGATAACGCGTCTGCCAAGTAGTTTTTTCCCCCAGGAAAATACTTCAACGTGAAGTTGAATCTGCTAAAAAATTCTGCCCACCTGAGGTGCTTAGGGTTCAACTTCCTGGGTGATTTGAGAGATTCCAAATTTTTATGGTCCGTCCACACTTGGAACGGCTCTGCTGTGGCTTCTAACAGATGTCGCCACGTGCTTAGGGCATGTTTGACAGTGAAAGCTTCTTTTTCCCAAATATGCCATCTTTTCTCCGTCAGGTTAAACTTTCGGGAAATGTACGCGCATGGCCTTAATTTCCCCGTGTCATCCTCCTGCAAGAGTATGGCCCCCACTGCACTAATAGATGCATCTGTGTATATCACAAATGGTTTGTCAGCTTCTGGGTGCTTGAGTATGGGTTCTCTTGTGAACATTTCTTTTAGGCTATCAAACGCTGCCTGGCATTCCTGCGTCCATACGAGTTTCGTGCTCGGTGATGGGGCTTTCGCGTTTGCTCCCTTGCCTTTTGTCTTTAATAGGTCAGTCAGGGGCAGTGCGATTTGCGTGAAATTCTGAATAAATTGCCTATAGAACCCCGCAAAACCGAGGAACGCTTGCAGCTGTCTGCGAGTACGGGGGGGCTGCCAGCCCAGGACCGCTTTGACTTTCTCAGGATCCATCTCGATGCCCTCATGCGAAATGCGATACCCCAAGAAGTCTAGTTGTTCCCTGTGAAATTCACATTTCTCAAGTTTTACATAAAGCTTTGCCTCGAGTAATTTCTCAAGCACCCTCTTAACTAGCTCCATGTGTTCCTCCAGATTTTCAGAAAAAATCAGTATGTCATCCAAATATACAATTACCCCTTTGTACAGAAATTCATACAATACTTCGTTTATGAACCTCATGAAGATTCCCGGTCCCCCCGCAATCCCAAACGGGAGCACCCTGTATTGGAAAGAACCCAATGGTCAATTGAATGCAGTTTTCCACTCGTCCCCCTCCCTTATGCGAACACGATAGTAAGCTTCCCTAACATCTAGTTTTGTGAAAATTTTCCCCTTAGATAGCTGGGCTAACATGTCTTTCAGCAACGGGAGAGGGTACTGTCTTGTAACCGAAATTGCATTAAGACCCCTGTAGTCAGTGCAAAGCCGGAGGGACCCGTCTTTTTTCTTCCTGAACAATACCGGGGCTGCAAGGGGGGAGTTGGCTGGCTCAATGAACCCCCGTGCCAAATTTTTATCTATGAATTTGCGCAATTCTTGCAGTTCTTTTTGCGTCATGGCATACATCTTGGGCTTGGGAAACGGTGCCCCTGGGATGAGGTCAATGGTTGCGTCTGACTGCCTATGGGGGGGTTCTTGCTCACATTCCTTCTTGTCGAATATCTCTGCTACCGGGAGGTATTTCTCCGGAATTGTGCTTGTGAGTGTGCCACGCCCTTGGTCCTGCTCCCCCTCCTCAAATTCCATCCCCGTTGCCCCCAGCTCAATGCAGCTCGGTGTGCTATCATTGTCCATCTCATGATAAGTCCCATCCGTAAAGTCCAAATCTCCTGAGACCCAATCCACCTTGGGGTTTCTTGCCCTCAACCATTTCAGTCCTAACACAATGGGTCGTGTTGCAATGGGAGCCACTAGGAACCGCAAAGTCTCTACATGAGTCCCCAAAGTCATTTGCAGTCCTTCAGTGTAGAACTCCACTGGCCCCCCCTTCAGTTCCGACCCATCCAATTGGCAAAATGTGATGGGCGTTTTAAGCTTAAAAAGGTCCAGTCCCATCTTTTCAGCTACGTTCGGATGCATTAAGTTTCTAGAGCAACCCGAGTCTAGCATTGCAACCCCCGCATACTTTTTCCTCCCACCCAAAGTCCTCAACTGTACCTTTAGGTGCATTGTTGGGGTGTTGCGACTACTTCCTTTGCGCCCCTTTGTGGAGGTCTGTCCTGTGGCGCTCATCAGAACAGACCTGGCTCGTTTCCCGCCGTCTGGGTTTCGAAGTCAGAGTCATCGCTGTCTTCTTCTAGGTCCGGATTCTGCCATGGGTTCACGGTTGCCGCAGCCGCTCCTTTTCCCTTGGTGTGTGTTGTTTTGAGGGTACTTCTGTCAGCTGCCTTATTTGCCGGAGGTTTTTCCTTAACGCTCGTTTTCCCCTGAGGGCAAGCTCTTATTCGGTGTCCCTCCTTCCCGCAGCGGAAGCACAGTCCCTCTCTTGTCCGGCGGTCCTTCTCCTCTTCCCAATTCCGCTGTTTCACGTTCGAGCAGGGCTGGTTAATGAAAGTCCCCTCGTTCCTCTGCCTGGATTGTACGTTTCTGATACTTTGTAACTGTAGTCTGTTACTCTCAATTTTCCCAGCTAATTGGATCCACCCCTCTAAAGTTTCAGGGTCATCTCTATCTAATGCCTTTTCCAGTAGGTCCTGTTTTAGGCCATATTGAAAGTGTTCTATCTTTATCGATTCTGGCCAGTCCGGCAGATAGGATAATAATCTTTTAAAGTCCATAGCATATTCAGCTACTGTCCTAGTTCCCTGCCTTAAGTTCCGGAGTCGCGCCCTGGCTGAGACTTTGGTCAGCGTATCTTCAAACCGTTTCCGGAGGGCATACATGAACTCTTGGAAGTCCCTTAGTTCCCTAGCCCTCCTGTCATGAAGTGTTACCAGCCAGTCCCCTGCCTCACCTTCCAGAAAACTGGAGACATATCTAATTTTGCTCTCTTCCGTTCGGAAGGTGTATTCGAATTCGCTCATGAACCCTTGTACGTGAGTCAAGAAGCATGCTAAATTCTTGGGGTTGCCATTGAATTTCGTTTTTAGTTCACCCATTCCAAATGGTGTATGTGCCCCCCCTGGGGTCATGAACTGGTTGTATGACGGGGTCCTGGGTGCTCTGTTGTAGGGGTAAAATTCCTCCTCTTCACTTTCGATGTCTCCCTCTCCTTCGGGTGGCCCCAGGTTCAGTTCCCGCCCTCTGGGTTTATCTAAATTGTCCATTAATTTCTCAAAGGCAGCGCCCAATGAATCCATTTTATTCATCAACATTCCTATATTTAACTGCACATTGGACATCTGTTCCTCCAACCTTACGATGCGCTGGGTTGGGGTGACCTTCTTCTGGTTTCCTTTTGCCCCTTCCTGCGCTAGCCCTTCGCCTACAGCTATGGACCATCCCGCTAGCCTTGGTTCGGTGCTGCTTAGAGGAATGGGGTTTTTGGTTACCTCTATGTGGTTTTGCTTCTTCTGTGCTTTCTTGCCCTCTCACTCACTGGCAACTCCCTCCATCGTCTGGGCGCTAGTTGAGCTGGGTCCGGCTTCTTCGCTCACTTCTGCCGCCTCTACCGATTCCATTTTGTGGTCTCTGCTGGTCGCTGGCTGCTTGGGAGCGCTGGTCGCTGCCGTCGCTTTGCCTCCACGTGGTCTCCGCCGCCGCCTCTCAGCTGCTTGGGCCTCCTAACAACTGCTGGGGCCGCCGATTTCCGCCGCTGTGCTGTCGCCTCCTCTCAGCTGCTTGGGCGCCGATTACTCGCTGCTGGGACTGCCGGTGTCCGCCGCTTCGCTGCTGCCGCCGCTCAGCTGTTTGGGCACTGATTTAGCTGCTGCTCTGCCGCCTCCATTCAGCTGCTTGGGCCGCCGGTGTCCGCCGCTGCACTCCTGCCGCCACTCAGCTGTTCCGGATCACCGCCTCTCAGCTGATTAGCGCGCCGGTTTTTGCTGCTGCTGGGGAAAGCCGGTTCCTCGCTCGCCTGGTCCCAGCTGATTAGCGCGCCGGTTTCTGCTGCTGCTGGGGAAAGCCGTTTCCTGCTTCTTCGCTGCTGCCAGGGATCCCCGCCTCTCAGCTGTTTGGCGCTGCCGGGGAAGCCGGTTCCTCGCTCGTCTCGCCTGGTCTCCTTCCGAATTTTTTTTTTCTTTTCCCCAGGTCTCTGCCCAGTGTGTGTAGAAGCCGGTCTCGACCGTGAAGCTGTTGGTTTCGCTCCCGGGAAAACCGGTTGGTTTTGGCATTCCAGTCTTTATGTAAGGCACTCCATCCGATATCTGCAATCTCCCTACTCTAGAGTAACTCACAGACGCATGAGTTCTTAGAAGTAGGATAGTTTATTACAGGATACAGAAGCTAGCACGAACAAAGACTGGAATGCCGATTCTGGGAACAAGCAGCATATTTAAACCTTTCCCTCCCCCAGGGTCCTTTGCTGCTGGCACGTGTGGTCAGGTCTACCCGGTTGCTCCGGCAACCACCTCCCAGATGTGTATTCCCATGCGTCGGGTGGATGTCAGCTTCGCGCCACTTCCAGTCTTCTGAGGAGCTCTTTGTCTGCCTGCCCTTTTGGCAGAGATCTGATGATCTCTGACACGGCCCTGTTTAAGATTACCCAATTCCTTTTAGGGAAAGGGGAGTTGGAAATCCATCTCCAGGGTCATGCAGAAGAATTTTCTGGGCTTTTATTGGATAAAATCGCTCGGATTCGCTCTGGGTTGGACTCCGAGTGTGAGACAGAGTCTGAAGAGATATCCAGGGAACGTACTTACTTTGTTAACTGGGAACGGTTCGAGCCTGTCGGACCCGAAGAAGTGGACAGAGTTCTCTGGACTGTAAATGCCACCACCTGTCAATTAGATTCATGTCCCTCCTGGCTGCGGAAAGCAGCTCGGGAGGTGACCTGTAGCTGGGTCCAGACGATGGTTAATACATCGTTGGGGAGGGGGTGTTTTTGGCAGCTTTTAAGGAAGTGCTGGTATGCCCTCTCCTCAAGAAACCATTGCTGGACCCTACTGTACTGGATAATTTTTGTCCAGTCTCCCACCTTCCCTTTTTGGGTTGAGAAGGTGGTGGCGTTGCAGCTCCAGAGGATTCTGGATGAAACGGATTATCTGGACCTCTTTCAGTCAGGTTTCAGGCCTGGTCATGGGACTGAAACTGCATTGGTTGCGCTTATGGATGATCTTTGGCGGGAGCGAGATGGAGGCAGTGCATCCATTCTCGTTCTTCTTGACCTCTCGGTGGCTTTCGATACTGTCGACCATGGTATCCTTCTGGAGCGGCTCAGGGAGTTGGGGGCGGGCGGCGTTGTGCTGCGCTGGTTCTCCTCCTTCCTCCAGGGCCGGTTCCAGTCGGTGTTGATTGGGAGCGAGAGATCCAGTCCACGGGCCCTTTCTTGTGGGGTCCTGCAGGGCTCGGTACTCTCTCCGCTCCTTTTTAACATCTACATGAAACTGCTGGGTGAGATCATCTGTCTCCATGGGGTGAGATATCATCAGTATGCTGATGATACTCAATTATACATCTCCATCCCGGGGGAAGTAAGTGATGCAGTTTCTACCCTGTCCAAGTGCCTGGGGGCTGTAGGGGCCTGGATGGGGAAAAACAGGCTTCGACTGAACCCTAGCAAGATGGAGTGGCTGTGGATTAATGGCTCCTCGATATCTAGGAAATTGCCATCTTTAGTTCTGGATGGGGTGGCACTGCCCCAGACAGACCCGGTGCGTAACTTGGGGGTCCCCTTGGACTTGCGACTCCTGCTCAAAGAGCAGGTGGCAGTTGTGGCCAGGAGGGCCTTTGCACAACTTCGTGTTGTGCGCCAGTTACGACCTTTCCTGGAACGAGAGGCCCTTCGAATGGTCACTCATGCCCTGGTTATCTCACATATAGACTACTGTAATGTGCTCTACATGGGGCTACCCTTGAAGAGTATCCGGAAGCTTCAGCTGATCCAGAATGCGGCCGCATGGACGATCTTGGAAGTCCCTTATCGGACACATGTAACACTGTTGTTACACGAGCTGCACTGGGTTCCAGTTTGCTTCCGGGTCCAATTCAAGGTGTCGGTTATGACCTTTAAAACCCTTCATGGCATGGGACCAGGTTACCTAAGGGACCGTCTTATCCCCATTACATCGTCCCGTCCCATCCGGTCATGCAGGAAAGGAATGCTACGGACCCCATTGGTCAAAGAATTCCATTTAACGGGGTCATGGAAGCATGTCTTCTCGGCAGTAGCGCCTGCTCTGTGGAATATTCTTCCCCCAGAGTTAAGACAGTCCCCCTCGCTCCTGGACTTCTGGAAAAAACTCAAGACTTGGCTCTGCCAACAGGCCTGGGGGGGGGGAGAAAAGTATTCTTGGGGATGGCTAATACCTTAGGATGGCCCTAGAATTGCCCTTTCCAGTGTTTTAAAGAAGATACTACCATCTTGATTTTATTATATTTATTGTATTTTTAAATTGTTTATTTTAATGTTTATTTAACTTTATATTTGTATTAGAATTTGTGTTGGATTGTAAACCGCCCAGAGTCCCTTTTAATGTGAGACAAGATCTGGGGAGATGCCAGAGGAACTTGTCATCTCCCATATAGATTATTGTAATGCGCTCTACATGGGGCTACCCTTGAAGAGTAACAGGAAGCTTCAGCTGGTCCAGAATGCAGCAGCGCGGGCAGTTATGGGTGCTATAAGATCAGCACATGTGGCACCTCTGCTGCGCGAGCTGCATTGGGTACCAGTTTGCTTCTGGGTCCAATTCAAGGTGTTGGTTATCACCTTTAAAGCCTTACATGGCATGGGGCCAGGGTATCTGAGGGACCGTCTCATCCGATAGCATCGACCCGCCCCACCCGTTCATGCAGAGAGGTCATGCTTCGGACCCCTTCAACAAGAGAATTTCATCTAGCGGGGTCCAGGAGGCGTGCCTTCTCTGCGATAGTGCCCGCATTATGGAACATCTTGCCCCCGGAGGTGAGGCTGGCCCCCTCACTCCTGACCTTCCGGAAGTTTCTTAAGACCTGGCTCTGCTGCCTTGCCTGGGATGACAGAGGTGGTAGTGCCTCCCTGGGGTGGCTGGCCCCATAGTGCCTTGATCCTAATAGTGGATTTTAACCATCTTTTGGATTTTATTTATTCTCTCTATTTATTGTTTAATTGTAATTTTATGTATAGATTTTAACCTCTGCTATTTTGTAAACCGCCCAGAGTCCCCTATTCGGGGAGATGGGCTGGGATAAATTAAATAAATAAATAAATAAATAAATAAAAATATTTATTGTATTTTTAAATTGTTTATTTTAATGTTTATTTAACTTTATATTTATATTAGAATTTGTGTTGGATTGTAAACCGCCCAGAGTCCCTTTGAGGGAGTTGGGCGGTGATAAATCGTGTGTGTGTGTGTGTGTGTGTGTGTGTGTGTATGTGTATATATATATATATATATATATATAAAAATATATATAAATACACACACACACACACACCTTCCCACTCTTTCTTAGCATTTGCTTTTGTAATCTAAGGCTGCCTCTGGACGTCTGCACGTCCTTGAAAATGCTAGGGTGTGGCTTAATTATTACAGGCAGCTGGAACACCGGTTTGGATGCTTGTGAGTAACATTGTGGGTTAATGAATGAATATATGAGGGAAATGGGTTGAGAAGTGTTTCTGCCTGGCTGCAGCTTTCCCAACTTCACTCCCTCACAGTAAGTCATGCTGCCCTAAATCCTGCTGCCCTCTCAACATGACCTTGCCACAAACCTGGAATGGGTCTACTGTTTAACATCCAACTTTGTAAGTGCTGGTAGACCATTCAACCTTTCAACCACCAGGTGGCAGGAAAGAGATGTTTTTATATCTCTTGGCTGCTTGCCTGCCCACTTGTTAGCTTCACAGGTGGAGGAAACGAACATACACAACAACCCAAGATTTTCAGTTTGCTCTAGCATCCTCTGAGTCGGAGCCTGAAGAAGCAAAAAAGACAGAGTTGCCCTGAAGAGCCTGAGTGGGGTCTGATTCAGATAATGAGAGGCCCACATTCTGCAAGAACACACTATGAAGAGCAGAGACAGGAGAGGGCAGCAGTGCCCTTAATCAAACCACACCAGCACCTAGGGCTATGTAGCAGCAGCCTCCAAGCCCTTGACCCTCTGTTGGAAACAACTCTCCAGCCCTGGGCCTGTGTTCCTGTCACTCTTGCTTTTTGCCCCACACTTGGACCCCAGACTTGATGACATTAATAGATGGTTGAAT
Organism: Charina bottae; assembly: GCA_023362775.1. Lineage (NCBI taxonomy): Eukaryota > Metazoa > Chordata > Lepidosauria > Squamata > Charinaidae > Charina > Charina bottae. The sequence goes on along the minus strand of JALMGJ010000003.1, from coordinate 80,244,282 downwards.
AGAATAGATGTGAAAATGTGTGAGTGTAGGTCTCTCTCTCTCTCTCTCTCTCTCTCTCTCTCTCCTTCTTGGATAATTTAAATAAATTGATAAATTCGTGATTAATTTTTTATGGAATAGTTAGACTCCAAGGTTATCTCTTTCAAAGTTACAACTTCCACATAACTATGAGAGATTTCAGTTTCCTCATTTTAAATTATATAATTGGGCATATTTATTAACCTCAGTTCTTTATTGGAATGAAAATTAAATTGAATATGTACCATTATGGGCCCAATTGGCTAGCTATTATTTGGTATCTTTGAAAACTTTGAAAGTACTTGGTTCGAAGTATCGCTATAACTCTGTTGCATTTCCATCACTGAAGGCAGTTTGGAAAGTATTGGGAAAGAAATTAAAATTTTATCCCTGATCCCATAATAAATCAATCATTTGGAATAAACATTATTTTTTAAAAAATACTTTTTGGAGGGCAGGGAAGGTTGAGCTGGAAATAGGACAGTTACCCTTTATTGGCTATTTGTTAAAGACTTCTTTAAAAGTTGCAAAAAGAATATAATTTGCGTAAAACTGCTGAATGACAGATAAAAAACCAATCAGATAAAACCTTTGTACATTCTCTGTTTGGACCAGATGTATTGGCTTCCCGAGAAAACACAATGGTTTTGAGTATATTAAGGTTTTTTGAGAGGCTAAACCAGCAAATCAATGTGATCAACAATGAAAGAATTTTACATACAGCTGTTCCTGTGCTTTTAAGTTGTTGTTTTCGTGTCAGAAGCTTTCGCTTCTGTGGTGAAAGGATTTGCCAGTGACATCACCGTTGTCCGGGGGACGCCCAAGGAGGCTCCTTTCATGTCCCTGTGATTTTTCCCACCGGAGTGGTACCTAATTTATCTACTCGCATTTGCATGCTTTTGAACTGCTAGGTTGGCAGGAGCTGGGACTGATTTTAATAATTGCCGGGAGCTTACTCCAGCACGCGGCTCACACTCGGGTTTCAAACTGCCGAGTTTTCAGCCTTTAATGCAGGGCTTTCCAAAGTGCCGCCGCTGGCGACACGGCAGCGGCGGCGCGTGCGCACGGTGGCGGTGCGGGGGGGGCGTGCGGCGGCGCGGGGGGCATGCGGCGGTGCGCACGTGCATGGCGGCTGCCGTGCACGCGCACGCCGCCGCTTCCGGGTGGTGTGGCGACACACCACGCTGTGTGTGGCGACACACTTTTGTGTCGTGACACACAGTTTGGAAAGCTCTGCTTTAATGGCTTCTGACTCAGCATCTTAACCACTGAGCCACCGTGGTCCCCATGCTTTTAAGTAACTATCAGCATTGGAACCCCACAAATATCATACCCACTTTTTATTCCCACAATTTGTTCAAACCCAGCAAGTTGTATGAAACTTTGTCTTCATACCAATTGAAGATATAACCTTGAGCACTGCAAATATCTTCAACCAGAGAACGATTTATATGTAGGTCTTTTCCTGCCTCTCCCTCCATGACTGTAATTAGTATTTCATCTTAAACCATTATGGCAGTACTCAATAGTCAGTAACACCTCTGATAAAACATACAGGCTTTCCCTGGCATCATTCAACAATAATATGTGAGCAGGTGAACTTAATGCTCACATTTTCTTTTGGCTGGGAGTAGATGTAATGGTTTTCCTCAGCTGTAATAACCCCACAATACTGCAATTGTTCAAAATATATTGTTTCCCTGGCAAGATCCTTGGAGCAAAGAACATGATCAGTAAAAGTCCAGAAAGACACCATTTGCAATCTTCAAACATGGCACGACAGAGATTAGCTAGAAGCCTGCAGCCAGAGCGGTTTAAATCACTCCATCCTGTTGCCACTTGGCCCCTTGTTGCTGTCCTGTGGTGCCCATGCACAACCCTTCAAGGACAGTATAAGTCAAAACTGGCAGAATTCCCCTTCTTTACAGCTATTAAAAATAGAGAAGAATGACTGCAGACTGGAGAGAAAGTCTCAAAAGTTTAGATTGCTTTTACCCTATGTCTGGGTGAACCAAATTATAATCATCAGAAGGCAGAAGACTGCATGGAAGTTCATGGATGAGCTAACTTTGGTAAATGAAGGCCACACTTTTTGAGACAATAAGCAGTTACAATAAGCAGGACAAAATGGATAGGTCACATATATATTGGCAGAAGTAGGGGTTTTGTTTTAAACACTACCCATTTGGGGGCTTACACTGTAGTCTTAGGGAGTTTACTGATAGTGGATCAGTCCCAAGACAGAACCAGTCACAGCAGGTGACCTGGTTGATCATGGCAATCTCAAAAAAACTAAGCAGGGTCAGATCTGGATTGGGTGGAAAATCCATTGGGTCGGAAATCTCAGTGCTGTAGGATAGTTTGGGAAGTCCAACCAACCACGACTACCACCATCGCTTTGTAGCCAGGCATACAAAACAGGGCAGAACAGCTAGCTTCCCATTGAGAGACATTTCTAAAGTTAACCAAGGGTCCCAGCATACCTGTGTGGTTGACTCTCCATCCGGTGGTGCAATGGTGTGATCCCCTGTCCCTGCTGTCCAACCTTTTCTACCTCAAAATGTCAAAGTCATATGATTTAGAAACTGAGGTGACTATGTCCCTGTCTGCCTCACATAGTGCAGCTATTTGTGCATAAGGGCACAGCTAATTAGGCTCTTGGATAACTGACTCACAGATATCAGCTCTCAGATGTTCAGGTGCTTGCATGTCTACCACAGTGCCTTGTGACCTCCAGAAAAACTGCTTCTAAAAGGCCCTCCCAGAAGGCATAGGTTGGGTGTGAAACACTGCAGCCAGAAAGGTAAACTGTTAGCTGATTTATGACTGGTTGAATCATCTTAGACATACTCCTGGGCTACAAATAATAAAGAATATGGGATATTCCCCCTCTCCATTTCTTTCCCATCTTAAATGTGGGCATTAGAATAGGCACCAAAGACTTCTGTGGCTCCTCAAACATCACAAGTTTAAATTCCACTCCATCTGATATAGCTAGCATTGTATTTTACATTTGAATCCATGAAAATGTATGTCACAGCCTTTCAACTGAAGCAGTGGGAATCTTTGCAGTTTTTGCTACACAATATAGTCACATCTCTGGAATAACTTCTTAGAGTTGTCAAATCATGAGGCAACGTTTACAAGCTTGGACAAAAAAAAGGGGGAAAGAAAAGAATTGTCCCATATTTCTGTACTGTTTTGCAGTAGAGCCAGGGAATTAGAAAGAACCCAGGGTTTATCTAGGTTTAAGGTAAAAAGGTAAAGTTTCCCTCCACACATTTGTGCAGTCGTGTCCGACTCTAGGGGCCGGTGCTCATCTCCGTTTGTTAGCCGACGAGCCAGCGTTGTCCGAAGACGCTTCCACGGTCATGTGGCCGGCATGACGTGCGTGGAATGCTGTTACCTACCCACCGAAGTATCTAGGTTTACTTTTTCTCTAAAACCTATTATGTAATATTATTGTATTATGTAATATTATTATGTATATTATTATGTATATTAAATACTATTATGTAATATTATTGGCTTCTGCTTCCTCAGACAATGAAAAACTCAGTGATCAAATGAGTTTGTAGGGAACTTTTTTTTCTGAAGAGATATCTGTTACCTTTGTGTTAAGTGGTTTACAAATACAGTATAGGCACCTGTACAAAGTATGATGATGAAAAATGATGGAATATGCATTACAATGACACAATACAACCTCCAGCCTTTTGGACTTCTGTCCCTGTGATGTACACAAGTACTGAAGTCATGTAGTTTGGGTTACAATAAATATTTTGCTAAGTTGCTTCCTTGTACTCCTATGGACATTTGTGGCATAGTTGCCACTGGGGGACAAGTAACAAAATGTGCATCACAACAGTACAATGCAAACTCCATCTCTTACATACTTGCATACATCACATCACAAATAAGAAATGGCAGAGCTTGCATCAGGGCATCACAATGCAAGTTTAAAAAGTTGGACATCACAAGGTATGATTTGTCATTTTGAAGTCATCATAGATGCCTCCCTCTTCATGGGCTTTTGTATATACTGAAGCTACTTCCCTGGAAATTACAAAATGGTTGTGTATGCATATACATGTGACAACGACCTGGGAAAGCCCTTGATGTACCTACACTGAGCCTTCCAGACAATACTGCAATTTCAGCACCTCAGGGAAGAGCACTTTGCTGATGCCAACATGCTTTAGTCTTTACTTTTAATCCAGGCTTGGATTAGTTGGCCTTCAGAAAGAGAAGGCATGTTCAAATGTGTGTGTGTGGGGGGGAAACATGGCTTCCTCCAACAATGTATGTTTTACTTTCCCACTGTATCATTAGCCTGGAAGAAATAAGGGCACCACGTGGCTGTAGTTTTGCAACACTTCTGAACTGGCTCCAGACTTAATTGACCTCACATGTCATCTGTTTTTGTGAGCAAAAGCTGGCATTATTTTGAAGGGCTGTGATTGGCAGGTTTTGTAGGCAGCCCCTTTCCATTGCTTGGAATTCTTTCCTTGCCATAACTCACCGTCAGGCCCAAGTCAGTTGTTACTCTCCTCCGAAGTTCAGCGTCCTGTTCCTGGAACTTGACTTTTTTTCTGTAGGCTTAGAATTGTCTCCAGTGTGAACAACAAGAAGGGACTTTTTATCATCTTTGGTGGACACGTAAAAAAGCTAAAAAAATTTGGACTCAATTACATATATTAATTCAGAAAATTTTGAGGATTAATATACAATCAAAAGCAGAGACATTTCTTTTGTGACTGATGGATAAACCATTGGAAAAATCTCATGAAATTTTGTTCTTGTATATGATAACTGCAGCAAGACATTTATATGCTCAACGGTGGAAAGACTTGTGATTACCTACAGTGGAAGAATGGATGGTAAAGTTGATGGAGTTGGCTGAGATGGCGAAATTGACAACTTTGATTAGAGAAAAGACATTGACTAATTTTAATGCTGATTGGAAGCCCCTTTTGGACTTTTTGTGTGAAACAGAAAAAAATGAAATCATGATATATGGATTTGATGATTAGTAATATTATTAGACAATAGAAAAAATGGTTAAGTTGTAATTTTAGAGTAAGAGTTTAACATAAGTTTTACCTATATCTGTTGTAAAAGAAAGTTGGAAGTCATTCTTTTTTTATCTTTGTTTCTTTTTCTTTCTGCACTTGTTTTCTTTTTCATTCTTTTCTCTTTCTTACCTTCTTTCTTAATTATTAATTCTTGTTAGATTTTATCTTTCTATTTTAAAATTTAATAAAGTTATCAGAAAAAAAAAGAATTGTCCCCAAGCCAGCCACTATAGCAATATACAACCATGGTCATCTCAGTTAGGAAAAGCACCTGACAGCTTGTTGGCAATTTTGCAATCATTTCAGCTTTACAACTCACAAAATGCAACAAAAGAATGGCAGCAAGATCACTGAGAAAACTTTAAAGGACTTTAGTGCTTCTGATTACATTTTCCAACTTTCCCTAATGCAGTTTCCAATCATAGCAAGTTTTGGCTTTTGTTTTAGAAAACCATGAAATGCACACAAATACACATATGGAAAAACATACATAGAGGTGGGATAATAGCAGTGTGTGTGTGCATTTAATAAGGAATGGGAGATGAGAAAATTTTGCTACATAGTGACTTATGGTAACCTCAGGGCACAGGATGCTCATTTTAGGACATTATTTGCACAATCTTATTGGTCAAATGTAGGAAACAAGAATAAGCACTGAGAAGTTGATAACGTTCCCTGAGTTTCAAGCGTGGCATAAGTGAAATTATTATGGGTTGATTTCAAATTGCTCGGTGAGAGACTGGGGGAGGCTCAGAAACACAGAAAGTGGTATGGAAGTGCTCTAATGCATTCAGTCATAAAATCACTTCCTGGAACATTTTCATGAGCATTTTAAATCTACATGTCAATTGCTATGCTTTGTAGCTGCTCAGATTTGTAAATTAGTCTTGTGGATATTCATATAGTTCAGTGTTTTATTGATGTCCATGTAAACTTATCTGGATTGATACAACTGCAATATATATATATATATATATATATATATTGTAATAAGCTTTTGTATAGTGTTTATCAATGCATTGGTCCAAGTGGACACATCCATAAAACATTTCACCATGAATGTGAAGAGATCAGGCATATTTGGATAACATGAAAAGCATAACTTATGGATAATGGGAAGATGACTAATTGTTAGAACTGACTCCTCTGCATATCTTGATACCTTTTTAACAGGTGCTGCTGCCTTGTTTAAAAAGTATGGTCTATCTATAGTATCTGTCCTTGACTAATGAAATAAATAACCAGTGATTTATTATTTTAAGTTTGTCCCTTTGATTGCAGGCACAGGATATTCTCAGCCTTTAATACAGCTGCAGCTGTCATTGGAGATTCATTTACTGTAGGTCAGAGCTTTCCAAACTTTTCATGTTGGTGACACACTTTTTAGACATGCATCATTTTGCGACACACCCTTACAGCAGGGCATCATTTCGCGACACACTCTTAACAGCAGGGCACAAGGCAGGCACTAGGACCTGTGTGGAATCACAGCAGGTTTGGAGGCAGCAAGGCACAAGGCAGGCACTAGAACCTGCGTGGGAGCCAGGAGGCAGCAGCAGCCGCGACACCCCCAGACACTGCAGCCGACACACTAACGTGTCCCAACACACAGTTTGGAAAGCTCCGATTTAGGTAGTGAGAAGAAACATACAAGATGGTGGGGAAGAACTAGTTGGTATGATTGGACACACCAGTATTAAACCATAATAAATGTTTGTTATGTTATCCAAATAGGGTCCCCAGGTTTGCTTTGTTTCTGCATTTTACCAATATTACCAAGCTCAAACCTGTATAAAATTCATATGCACCAAGCCACTTTTCAGGACTTCTAGTGAAAGGAGGAATAGTAAAGATTGCAAAGTGAAGCTACAAAATAGTAAATAGAATTGGGCACATTGATGCCTAGCTCTTCCAAATGTCACACTTTATGCTTGAATTAATTTTTCTGTTTGTTAAAATAATCAACAGTGGGCTAACAGAAGAGTAGCAGGAATCAAAAAACATGCGTGCATCAGCAAACCTCAGTGAGACTGGGGATATGCAAAGATTGACCATCCAGAAGATGCTGTCTAGCCCAAAACTGAGAAGGTACATAATCAGCAAACTCATTACAGCTTTTGCTGCTCGAATTTCTACATGTTTCATTTGTATCATGGGCAAATGTTTCATCAGTTTTCCATGCTGATAAAGAATAAAGAGAAGGTAGCCACTAGAGGACGTCATAAGCCCCAGGAAGAACATGTCTCGGACAACAAACACCACTCCATTTCCAAAGTACAAAAGACTGCTAGGAAATACCACACAGCAAAAGTCATATGTCACAGTGAAGTCTCCTTTGGTGCAATTAGTACCAGTGTGAGGCACAGAATAAAGCAAACGGGTGCAACAGACCAGTAGGTTGAAACACCATAGGGAAATCATGATGGAAGGGAGTCTTACAAGGATGCTGTGCCTTAGCCGTAAACACCGAGGTGGACATGGGGCAATTAAGAGACACTGGAAACAACCCAACATGGAAGTTAGGAAGATACTCATGGCTCTGCTCACACAATAGATGTAGAGCAGGATGCCACAGCTCAAACCATCATATGTGGTATGGACTCCAACTATTTGGAGAATGAGTGGGACCCCCCTTGTTAGTATCACCAGAAGGTTAACAAGTGCAAGTTTGCCAAGAATGATTTCACTGGGTGTGATGTTTTGCTCACAGATGGCTTTGATGAAGGCATAAAGGATAACTAGATTTCCCGGGATTCCTATAATGTCAAGGGAAATGAAGCCAAACATATTTAAGATGAACCAGATTTGCATAGCAGATGCTTTCTTTGGAGGAAGACCGTTGGCTCTTGATTCTACAAGACAAAAAGGTTGAAAAATAGGAGATATATTAAAAGACATGAATTAAAATAGTTGGGTTTTTTTTAAAACAAACCTCTACATTTCTTTAGTAGTACATTCAAGTTACCCCCGTCTTGTGTAAAGCTGCACATTGGCAAGCTGAGAATTGCTTAAGAGGCTCACCACTAAGACTGAGGAAAGTTATCCTACAGATAGTAAACATTAGCTCTTCTCTTATTTCTACACTGTTTCATCATTGTTTAGTGGTCTGTTTTTGTAGAGTCAGCTGCTAGATTCTATACCTGGGAGATGGACTACGGGTCTAGTAGCCAGTAAACATACTGCCATTTGCTGTTAGAGGCAGTGATGATAATTTTTAATTCCTCAAGCTCTATTTTAGTATGCAATATTGCTACCACCATGTACAGTATACTATTTTTTGGCATTTTCAAATTAGAAAAGAAAATGCCATTCTCTATCTGCTAAGAAGAAACTTGGCTTGGAAGCAAGTTTGTAAATATTGTGCAAAAGGGAAATTTGGCATATCAACTCCAAAATAATGCTTGAGAGAAACTAGATTAGAACTCAGATCTCATGCCTAGGATTGTTAATCTTATTTCTTGCATCACTTAGATTTTCATCTGGCACACCATACATGAAGACATGAAGTGACCCCTATTGGATCATGCAGAATGTCCATCTAGACCTGTATCCTTTTTCCTGCAAAATGTCAGGCATACTAAAGGCAATAGTTCTTCCATAGCCTCCCCACTGAAACAGTTACAGTCATACACCAAGACAAGAATGTTTTGGTTGTGCCAATAGCACTATTCATAGAAACAGACCAAACTACTTATTGAAATAGTTCAAGTGAATGTGTAAAGATCCACATGTGACTATGTATCTTCACCTGAATGGCAATATTCTGAAATACAGGAAGTCCATTGCTTCTCTGAAGGCCTGAGAGGACCATACAGAGAGAAATATTTTAAAGTATTTCTCAAACTTTTAAACTATGAGATGATTCTTTTTATATGGTTATTGTTAATTGTTAAAGAAGTGTAAGAGCTAAGCCATATAGTATTTGTAACCAGACTGCATTACCATAGGAGATGGATAAATGTCTGAATGTATAAGGAGAAAAATGATTAAACAGTTAAAACCAGTAGGTCTAGTAGATTAAAATAATACTCCTCTCTGCAATCTACTAATTTCTGTGCAGTATGTGCATGTTGGCCTTTTTAAAAAAACAAGGTCAGCATTTTCATGTTCACTGCCCCATCTATAGTTAGGGAAATGGTGTAGTCCAGGAGCAGATTTATTACAAAGGAGATGCTTATCCACAGCTTCAGCTCTAGGGTTTTCCATACCTCCTTTCCTATTCTAACTTACAGAGAAGTTCTCTGTAGCCCCATTTTTTTTTACTTATTACTGTTTGTGGTGTGTGTGTGTAAGTGTATACTCTGTGTGTGTGTGTGTGTGTGTGTGTGCAAGTGTATACTGTGTGTGTGTGTGTGTGTATACATATGCATACACACATACATACATACATACAGAGAGACAGAGAGAGAGAGAGAGAGAGAGAGAGAGAATATATTAACTATTTTGCAGTGTCAGTGTATTCAGATTTGAGTTTCAAACTAAATACCATGGCAAGACAAGACCTTGCATACTCCAGAAGGGGTATGAGAAGCTGGAGAAGTACCAGGGCCTGAAGGAGGAACTAGAGAGGATGTAGAAAGTGAAGGCAGTGCTAGGAACAGCTAAGATACTGCACAGAACCCTCAGACTCCCAGGCCCATGGGTGGTATGTGTCTTCCTCAACCTCGGGTCTTCTACCAGAGGCCTGGGAGTTTGAGGGTTCTGCACAGTTTCTTAGCTGTTCCTAGCACTGCACTCTTCTGGACAGAGAGCTCTGATGTTGTTCCTGGGATCTGTTGGAGCCAGTCTCCCAGTTTGGGAGTCACAGCCCTGAGTGCCCCTACCACCACTCGGACCACTTTGGCCTTCACTTTCCACATCCTCTCTAGTTCCTCCTTCAGGCCCTGGTACTTCTCCAGCTTCTCATACTCCTTCTTCCTGATGTTGCTGTCACTTGGCACCACTACATCTATCACCACCACTGTCTTTTGGTCCTTGTCTACTATCACTATGTCTGGTTGATTGGCCAGTACCTGCCTGTCTGTCTGGATCTGGAAGTCCCACAGGATCTTAGCCCTGTCATTCTCCACAGCCTTCTGTGGAATCTCCCATCTGGACTTGGGAGGGTCTAGCCCATACATTGTACAGATGTTCCTGTACACAATGCCAGCTACTTGGTTTGCCGTTCAGTGTATGCTGTTCCTGCCTGCATCTTATATATATATGCATGCCACTTTGGTGTAGTGGTTAAGGCACTAGCCTAGAAATTGGGAGACTGTGAGTTCTAGTCCTGCCTTAGGCACAAAGCCAGCTGAGTGACCTTGGGCCAGTCACTCTCTCTCAGCCCTAGGAAGAAAGCAATGGCAAACCACTTCCGAAAAACCTTGCCAAGAAAACTGCAGGGACTTGTCCAGGCAGTCTCCAAGAATTGGACGATTGAACAGATTGTGTGTGTATATATATATATATATATATATATATATATATATATATAATCACAAACAGTAACATAATTAATATAATATTGCACTCTTATTGTTTTCTTGCTATGAAACTTCGTAATCACTATAAAGTACTAAGATTATTATAACACGTCAGTCTATTTGCTGAAAAAAAATGGAAAGGTACAGTTGTTTTGGAATATAGAATTACACCAATGCTTTATTGAGTGCATTAAGGTGGAAAAAGATATCAATTCAAATATTTTCTTTTATATTAACCTTATTTTTTAAAACCACTGTAATAGTCTATCTGAAGGTTGTGAGAAACGTTTTTTAGTTAAACAAATGAATACCAATCAAAGAGAATATATGTAGCTCAGGGTTGAACTGTGGAGTCCTTGGTGCTCTCTGAACCTTGTTGTTTCCTTGCAGATGTTTCATTGCCAGGTTAGGCAACATCTTCAGTGCAAAAAGGGAGTGGGACTTGCTCTCTGTTTATATACTATGGCTTGTCCTGCTTGTGTTGGTGGAGGTGTTGTTCTCTCCTTAGTAGTTCCTTGATTGGGCTGCTGTTTGCTACTTGGTTGATTGACTTGAGTTAATAGTTAATCCTTGATTAGGGTGTACTGTGCTGTTTAATTGTTCCTCTGGTGCTAATCCTGGTGTTAATCTTTGCATATCTGGGTGATGATTGCTGACAAGGAGGTGTTCTGGTCTTCTGGTTTTTCTATTGTCTCTTATGAATGGTATGTAAATGTTGTTTACCTCTATGTTGATGACATATGTTGATGGCTGCTTTGTCTGAGTGCCATGCTTCCAGGAATTCTCTAGCGTTTTTGGACTTGGCTTAGTTTAAGATGCTCACAGTTTCCCATTTGAAAGTATGGTTAAGTCTGTCCATGTGTTGTGAGATTAAGGAGTTTTCATCGTGTCTTCTGACTGCTAGTTTGTGTTTGTGGATGCGTTCTGCTAGTCTTCTGCTGGTCTGTCCTACATAGTGGCTGTTACAGTCCTTACACTGTATGTTGTAGATAACTCCTGTTTTTTTTTCTTGGGCTACTGGGTCTTTTGGGTTACTTATGATGTTCTGGGTTACTTACGATGTTCCAAAACCCTTCATGCAAAGATTTACACGAGGATTAGCACCAGAGGAACAATTAAACAGCACAATATACAGTACCCTAATCAAGGAACTATTAACTCAGTCAATCAACCAAGTAGCAAACAGCAGCCCAATCAAGGAACTACTAAGGATTGAACTACACCTCCACCAACACAAGCAGGACAAGCCATGGTATATAAACAGAGAGCAAGTCCCACTCCCTTTTCGCACTGAAAATGTTGCCTAGTCTGGCAATGAAACGTCTGCAAGAAAACAACAAGGCTCAGAGAGCACCAAGGACTCCACAAACAAATGAATGAATAGTTGACAATTATAATCTCATCTTAGGTAGCAGTGTTACTTTTGTGATGGAGGATGAGCTTTAGGAAATTTTGAGAATCCCAAGGCACAAAAAGGTAGTACTCACCATGCTAAATGAATGACCATTTAGTCAATAGTTAAAGTATAATTTAACTATAAATTATTGATCAATCTCAAATGGCTCAGTATACACAACACACTGAGTCATAAACCATGTTTTACAACCCCAGATGGCTGGAATTGTACAATATATTTAGCCAGAACTAAACAAAACCTATGGCTGATTGCAAAGTGCAAACCCAGCCATGGAAAGCCAATTAGTGTAATTGACTGTTGGACCAGGACCAAACTCAGCAGAGTTCAAATCTTCATGCAGCCATGAAGCTCACTGGATGATAAACAGTCACTGTCTTTCAGTCTAGCTTACTTCACAAAACTGTTGAGAGGATAACACGGAGCATGCATGTCAGATTGACTACCTTTGAAGGGGAATGTAAAATGCCATAAATAAAATAAATTTGGCAAATTAATCTGAAATGAAACAGAATCATATTCCTAAGTCACTTGATCTGACTGATGACCTTTTTCTTTAAAAAAAAAAAACTTTTTAGGCTACTTGATTTATTTCCACTTTCTGTCAGATTTTTGCCACTGGTTGGAGTTTGTGATGGGCCTAATCTAACATTTAGATTAATATGTTTCTGTCTCTGTAGGATGTTACAGATTCACTTAGTGTGATGGAATCACTTTGTAGTCCTTTCTCTTGCATCAATGACATACTGTAAGCTTTCCACTCATGTCCCTAGATATGTTCCTCCAGTTACACTGCCAAATTCTGACATGAATATGTGCACAGGAGATTGCTTTCATTTCATGCTGGCTGATAACCATTCCCATCTTGACAGCCACTTGGCAGTTTTTCAAAGACAGTTTGGTGATAGGGCTGCAGCAGATGCTAAAAATATGTGAAAGTAGGTGGGTAATTAGATCTTATAAGAACTGAAGACTTTAATCATTATATCTGAAATCCAGTTTGGATCAAAGTGGATGGAGATGACTTGCCTGATGATTAAAAAAAAAGCAAAGAATAATGAGCTGGGGGAAAAAAGGAAATAAAGAAAAAGAAAGGATCCTGCCAGACTCAGAGATACAAAAGCAGTTTTAAACCAGAATGCTGCAGAACACAAATACACTGTCCCAAGCTGGCTAATGTTTCTATGGCTGTCCAACTCAATTTCCAAAGGCTACATGGCATTTGTATTTTTTCCTACCTGGAAGCTCATTTATTTCAAACTTGTGGAAATAATTCAAAACTGCTAAATCATTGATTAATGAAAGATCCCCTCATTCTGTAATGTGATTAATAATTAAGATCAAATACAGTAAAAAAAAGAACCATGATTGCTAGTTCATCTGCAAGACTGACTGACTCTAGCTTATCTCTGGCTTGTACAACTAATAATTGTTAAGACAATTTTTTGGTTTGATTTGTTAAAACAACCAATAGATAGATGGCATTTCAATCTCCAAAAGGTGTTTGAGAGTCAAAATTAATGCATATGCACACAATTTTGAGGAGAAAAAAACCCCCCAAACATTGTAGACAGTATTCAGTATTTCCATCCAAACTGAATTTTTTACTGACAAAGTGTATTTGTTAGGGAAAATATAGCTGATATAGCTAATAAATAGTGATAATTTTTTTACTGAATTATTCCTTTGCTAACAAAAATAAAATCAGTTTCTTATCCTGGATCAATCTATATGCCTTAAGAAATATAGACAAGTAAGCCAACCTCAGGTTTCATTACAAAATATTGCTGGTTGATTTTCTCAATTTCTTCAAAAAAACTTTTGATAAAAATCTGACTAATTGGGCATATGAATATGTACCAATTGGTTTATAGCTCCACTGAAAGCAACCTAGAAGAGTAGCAATCTGAAAATGTAATATTAGCAGAGTATAATACTAAAGTCCATACTCCAGGAAATAAAGCCAGACTGCTCACTTGAGGGAATGATATTAAAGGCAAAACTGAAGTACTTTGGCCACATCATGAGAAGACAGGATACCCTGGAGAAGATCCTGATGCTAAGGAAAGTGGAAGGCAAAAGGAAGAGGGGCCGACCAAAAGCAAGATGGATGGATGACATTCTGGAGGTGACGGACTCGACCGTGGGGGAGCTGGGGGTGGCGACGGCCGACAGGAAGCTCTGGCGTGGGCTGGTCCATGAAGTCATGAAGAGTCGGAAGCGACTGAACGAATAAACAACAACATAATACTACCTAAAGATAATTTTTATACTCAATTCTTGATGGCGTGCTAAAACAGATTTAAAAGAAATTCTATGCCACACAAGAGCCCAATGAGATTCAATGCCCAAATCATCCTCCCAAGCTTTTAAAAAAAACTTTCCAGAGAATCTGTCATGGTTAATATACAAGTTCTATATAATGTTGATATATGCCATTTTTCAAATATTGTTAATGGCCTTGATTGATATGATCCATATATTTTATAAAAGGATAAATGAACTTGACTCATATGAAACCAGGGGATTATTTGTGGCCATTCCTGTTGTATAATATATGCAGAAGTCAGAGGTTTGCCATCTGCAATTAAATTTCTAATTCTACAAAATCTGCTATCTTCCTGTCCCTTACGTTATACAAATCAGGAATGGGAGAAAAGAGCCAAGTCAGGAACCAAAAATTGTTTCCACCTCTTCTCAACTACCCATGAAAGTTTTAAATATGAATTTAAAATGGCAGCTATTAACATACAGTATTACTTTCAGAAAGAAATGGTATTTTATTTATTTATTCAATTTATATAGCCACCTATCTCAGACCAGTGACTCTGGGCGGCTTACATGGCAGCTATTAACATACAGTATTACTTTCAGAAAGAAATGGTATTTTATTTATTTATTCAATTTATATAGCCACCTATCTCAGACCAGTGACTCTGGGCGGCTTACAATAATAAAAACAATCAGGCAATAAAAACGATACAAAAAATTAAATATAAATATAAATACAGCCGAGAGATCTTTAAAACCATTGGTGTTAGCACAGCCATGAAACGGGGCCCTTCACACACTCAGGGCCCCAGGCCAGGGCACAAAGCCAGGTCTTCAAGGCCTCCTGAAAATCCAAAAGGGTCGGGGCCATCCTAATCTCAGGAGGAAGGATGTTCCAGAGGGCAGGAACCATAGAAGAAAAGGCACATCTCCTGGTCCCTGCCAGCCGACATTCCTTGGCTGATGGGACCTGGAGCATGCCCATCCTGCTGGACCAGATTGGATGGGTAGAAACAACTGGGAAAAGATGGTCCTTAAGGTAACCCAGTCCCAAGCCATGAAGGGCATTAAATGTGACAACCAGCACCTTGAATTGCACCTGGAAACACATCGGCAACCAATGCAGCTCCCGAAGCAGTGGTGTTACATGTGCTGAGTAGCCGATAATATATACAACCCAGGCAGTTGCATTCTGTACCACATGATCTTCCAGCAGGAGCCGTGAGTCCAAGAGGACCCCCAAATTGCACACTAGGTCCATCTGGGGCAGTGCCCCCCCACCCAGGACCAAAGATGGAAAAACCTTAGTACTGGGAGGCCCAAACACCCAAAGCCACTCAGTTTTGCTTGGATTGAGCTGGAGCCCATTGCACCCCATCCAGGGGGGCCCTACATCCATGGCATCACTCAGACAGCCCAGGGAAGAGATATAAAGCTGGGTATCATCAGTATACTGATGGTACCTCACCCCAAACCGTTGGATCAGCCAGTGGCCTCATGTAGATGTTAAGTAAAAGGGGCAAGAGAACTGAGCCCTGTGGCACCCCACACAGTAGGGGCCATGGACTGGACCTCTCCCCTCCTACCAACATCAACTGGAACTGACCCTGGAGGAAGAAAGAGAAGCAGCGCAACACAGTGCCGCCCACCCCCAACTCCTGAAGCCGGTCCAGAAGGATACCATAATCGATGGTATTGAAGGCCGCCGAGAGGTCAAGAAGAGCAAGGATGGTCGCACTGCTCCCATCCTGCTCCCGCCAGAGGTTATCCAAGAGCACGATCAATGCCGTATCAGTCCCATATCCCAGCCTGAATCCTGACTGAAAGGTGTCTAGATAATCCACTTCATCCAGAGCCCTTTGAAGCTGCCGTGCAACCACTTTCTCAACCACCTTCCCTAAAAAGGGGAGGTTGGAGAATGGATGGAAACTATCCAGATTAGTTGGGTCAAGCAATGGCCCCTTCAGGAGGGGTGCACCACCGCCTCCTTAAGAGCCGGCAGGACCACCCCCTCCCTCAAAGAGGAATTAACCACCACCCAGACCCAATCACGTGTCCTCTCCCGGGCAGCCTTGACCAGCCAGGAGGGGCACAGATCTAACACAGAAGTGGCCGAACTAACAGCTACAATAACCTTGTCCACTTCCTCAGGTTCAACGGGCTCGAACCCCTCCTAGATAACCATGCAAGACTCAGACACCGTAGCCTCCACTGGCCTTGCATCAAGGCTGGAATTCAATGCAGAACAGATGCGAGCAACTTTACCCACCAGATGCTCAGCATATTCCTCACAACAGCCCTGAAGGTAGACCCCCAAATTACTCCCTCCAAGGAGAGTCCAGGTCACCTGAAACAGGGCTCTGGGCAGCTATCTGCAGATGCAATAAGAGAGGAGAAATAACCACGTTTCGCTGCCCTTATCACCACGAGGTAGGCTCTAATAGTGGCTCTAGCTCGTGTTCAATCGTCTTCGCTCCCTGTCTTCTCTAGGCATCTCTTAGCCCTCTTAAGCTTCCTCAGCTCTTCTGTATACCATGAGGAGCCACGGGAGCCATTGGCACAGAGAGACTGCTCAGGCGCATTTTGAACAGAAATGTAGTATACAAAGTTAAGTTCATTAATTAATTAAGGCTATTCTGCAGCAGGAAGCAAGGAGGTCACCCTCACTTTTCCTTATTAGGTATTTAGCCCAATGGCTACAGCTCCCAAAAGCAAAAATCACAACATAAACACAATTGCAGAGAACAAGCAGAAATGGAAGAGATAATTATACAAATTGCTATGAAGAAGGCAAAAGATGTGACATTGCTAAAGCCCGTTGCAAATGTGACTAATATTTCTTCCCAGCCCAGTTAGAGGAAAGTTCTGTTTACAGCAAGGTCACAGATATTTTAAAAAATGGGGGAGTCAGCAGCGGGAATGTGGAAGCTTTGGGTCATACCTACCATTAATTTATAAACCAGGAGCAAAGCATAAAAAGAAAATTTTCTATGGTGAAAAGCACTCAGCAGCTGGACTAGTTCTGCTTGGGCTTCTGCATGACTTAGCAAGTCACCATTAGCTGTGCCTGTAAAAGAATCTTCCTTGCTCTCATCTCGGCATCTTGGGCGTGAAAAGGAGCTGGGCTACAGAGGGCTCTGAGGCTTGAAGAACACAGCGCTTGAACTGTACATCTTTTGCAATTACCATATGCTTATTGTATCGATGCAGAAATGGATCTAATATCTACAGATTCTGATTTCTACTGGCAATAACAGACAATTAACATATCTGTCTGAATGTCAACCAGGGGTATATACCCTTTTAAGATCATGTTGGTATTAGGTTGGTTAAGATCGCCCTCTTGGATTTTCTATTTAATTTATAATAATAAGTAGTTGTATATTGTATTTTTATATTTTATAATAGAATTTTAATCTTTATGTTTGTAAACCGCCCAGAGTCCCCTTTGGGGGAGATGGTGCGGTGATAGAAGTTTAATAAATAAATAAATAAATAAATAAATAAATAAATAAATAAATATAATTTGGGGTGGGGGGAGGTGACTCAGAGGGTCCACACGTTGTCTTCAAGTCTCATGTCAGAGCAAAAAGTACTGATTAAATCCAGCAAAATAACTGAAGTTGGTTTTATTTCTTTAACATTTCCATGTAATTATAAAAATAGTTAATGTGATTCCTCTCCAGTGTTGCATTTTATAACTTTCTCTTCCTCTTGCACTAAATAGTACACAAAGCTTATGGGGGCCACCTGTAGTCTGTGCATCTCTGCATTCAACTGAACATACAATAATTTTATATTACAATAAAAGTTATCTCAGTATAGATAATGGAATAGCCTATGATCAACCCATAATGCAAAGATCAGTAAGTGCTTGGCTTTTAGCCATCTGAAATAAATAGGAGCAAAACAGCTTAAATACAGATTTAAATCTACCTTAATTTGTTTCTGGATCAAGCTGCTTCTGATAATTATTGATTCCCCAGCAACAGGAATTTAAAAATAACATGGATTTTATGCAAAGCTTCAAAATAATTATTTCTTTTTCAATCCAAAGGAATGAAATTTTGGCTTTTCCAGTGTAAGCCATTAATGTATTTACACAGAAGTAAACCTCGTCAGGTTCAATGGAGCTTCTTTTCAGGTAGTAGGTATAGGATTGCAGTCACAAAATCTTGATTAGCTTTGAAATTCTGTAATGTGTTTCAATAGTCCCATAACATTAACTTCTATCAAAGATAAAATTTACAGTACCTGTGGCAGGTTGTGGACAAACTATTGTCCTGTAATTTTTAAGCTCCTATGGTGGCAATGGAAACAGCTACATTTCCCATGTCGTACCTGTGCTTTAAACTAGAAGTGAAGTCGCTGGGAGGAAATGCGTAGGAGAGTGGAAAGCAATGGGTTTCATACCACAGAAGCGTCTTCAGACAGCGCTGGCTCTTCGGCTAAGAAATGGAGATGAGCACCAGCCCCTAGAGTCGGACACGACTGTGCAGGGGAAAACCTTTACCTTTACCTTTACACTGGAAGGAAGAAATTCACAATGGGATGTGCAAACAAACACTTTCTCTAAAACAATCTAATACTACATTATAATCCATTGATGGTTAAGCTCTTAACCTTTGCCTGTACCAAAGCAGTCTTTTTTTTAATTGTCTCATGATGAGTCCAAATTCCAATTTACTAAGGCATGGTATCAGGGGCCGCTTTTTAACAACCACATTCCATAGTCAGTAATCACCATTTTGGCATAAGACACAGCACATATGCAACTATTTCTTCATGTCTCACCTAAATGTGTAAGATTTCATCTGAGTCATTCATAAATTGTTTCTCTCCTCTCTCTCCCTACCCCAATACTCATCCCTTATTACCTTCTCTACCCTGTTGTTATAAGACACAGGTTTTTCTTTATACTGCGGAGGGGCCAATAAGATGGGTGATCGAAGAAACTCAGGATGCTGCATCAGTAAGATCAAAAGACATATATACCCATTCAGCTATACAATACATTGGGAGACCGATAGGATCAGAATGTAACTAATAATAAAAATAAGCTACGCCATTTCCTGATAAACTGGTAAATGTAATGGTAGAATGCAGATTACAATATTGTAACCTACCTGATCTTCTTTCTAAACTTGGCACATCACTCTAAACTCATATTTGAGATAATTATTTCAGGGTCCTTTAAACTGACTTGTCTGCTGTATTGAAGAATGCTTCCTCCTTTTAAAGAGATAGACATTATATAGTTTTATGATAGTTCCATGGAAAAGAAAAAAAATGAAGAAACAGGTATATTTATTCCATAGCACCTAAAAACAAAAAACATCAGGAACTGATTTCTATTCTACTTGTCATATAACACCAAATATCTATCAATAAGATATAACAAATTTAATTCCATGGGTCTAGACAAGTAAATGCACTGAAGTGCATTTTCTTTAGACATGATGACCCAGAATAAATATTTTTATAATATTCTGTATGTGACCACCAACAGAGTAATAGTAACATGTTTACAAGCAGCTGTTTTTATTTCACAGCTTCTTTACTACTTTGACAATATAAATAACTCTTCTTTATGATGATGAAATGTTAAAAGAAATTTTGGATGGTTAACTTTTGCTACAGATATCTAGGTTCCTTTTATTCATCACCTATTAATTTCTGTAAGCTGACAATAATTAATTAACAATTACAAAGGCATCTTGTAATTGGTTCTTAATAAATTCACACTTCCAAGTAAGGTACTTAATGGTGCATTTATTTTGGCTTAATTGGTATCTAAGTATGTCTCTTTGCCTTTCTTTTATTTTATTTTTTGGTGTTTGGTGTTTTTAAAAATATATATTTCTGAAATCTCACTCTTTTTCCTAAATAAACTGCATAGTAATGTCTTTAGTAAATGAATGTAGCTGTGAAAAAAATTAGCCTTAAATAAATGGAACTGAAAATCAAAAAGGAAGCAGAAATGCAGGATACTGTTCATAAGCAGAAAACTAACATCTTTAGAATATATGAGGGATGGACAAAAGGTTTCATTTTTCTTCCCAAGCATACTCAAAGATGAAGAATGCTAGGAGTTGTAGTTCAGGAATATCAGGTTGTCGTCTTTACTGAATCTAAATAATTGTCATCAACAGAAAATGGCTTCTAGTATTCGCTGCTATAATTATACCTACGTGGAATGCATTATTCATCCATCAGCAGGCCCCATTTTAAGTGGCTTGATGACACGTCTTGCATCGCTTAAATAAAACATTTCCCACTAAGCTGTGCACTTCATGCTAAAGACCAATATATAGCTCATTCTATCAGCTGTTGCCTTATCCCCTCTTAGTGCAGTAGCCTGTTTCCCAAGTTGATCACTTTAAGTGCTCAAAGTCTGGTCTAATAGAAGGTGGCAGCCAATTAGGAGCTAAAAGAGATTTCCATCAGCTATTGGAAAATTAAGTACCATAATTATTTAGGTTTAGCTGGATACATACTCATGGGGTTAATTATGTGCCTGTAAAATAATAAAATTTGATTTGTCCAGCTCTGAGACTTTAAAGAGTCACACAATGGGAATATTGCATGCCCTGCAGTCATGTTTATTTCTTTCTTTTTTTAAAGGCAAAGCTGAGAAGCCTTTGAGCAAGAACAGATTTTTACCTTTCTCCTAACACTCTGAACTGTTTGTGTGACAGCCAATTTAGGAGCTTGACTCTCTCTTTTGAGATGAGGCAACAATTGTTATATAAGTATCCTTAACCTCTTTTATTATGTTTAACATATGCTTGGGATTGAGACTGTGTGGTGGAACCAAAATATCCTGGTTACTCTAAAGAACTGTTTCCTTTTGCAGAGATATTATCTGAATATCTCTGAAGACTTCAACTTCCCCAATTGGTATTGAGCCACATAGTTAAATTAGATAATCTCTAATCTATCTGGTCTAACCAGATATAATATAAAAATAATTATATGATTCTAATTTTGTGTACTGTTTACATCTGCATAGGCACTATACAGCCTTCAGATAAATATGTGATCCTTATCAACACTGGCAACAAATACAGCCTCCAAGCCTTTTTTATTCCATTCATTCACTGCAAATATGAAAATGGCTAGAGTAGAAGGAAATGCCATAGAAATTCCATTTATTATGTATGGATTATCACTCCATTTTTTTCACATTTTCCAAAGTAAGAAAGAGAGAGAAAGAATGTATTTATGTGCACATCTGTTTATATCTCTAAACAAATTTGCACTTACATGTGGGAAGTTTGACTGGATTGGGAACCCAGAAACATGGGATTATAGTATCTACATTTTATGAAGAAATACAAGTATAATTTTGGTATATGCAGTATGAATGTTTATTCACTTTTCTTCTCCAAAAATGCATTATTCAAAGCAATTTACACATACTTTTTAGAATATAAAACCAAAAGTTAAAACATCCAATAAAATAAAAATACAAAGAATTAAAGTATTAAACAGTAAGAATTAATAAATTAAATTAAGCAACAGCACAGTGCATTTGCCTGCATCCCTCCCCCCTTTCCCCCCTTTTAAACATGTTTAAGGTTAGAAAATTCAAAAATTAGAGTTAGGGATGATTCACATTACAGTATATTGAACTTCAAGACTTCAACAATGACCTCATGTTCACTATTGTGGAAGATTTTTGTGTATTTCAAGAATGCAGCTAATGTGGTATTGCTTAAGAAGTAACATAGGGAAAAGAGAAAGAGGGAGATAGGTGAGAGAAGATGAATAGTACTGATACTTGCTATTTTCTCAAAGCAAAGTTTTATTTATTTACTTATTTATTTTCTATCCCGCCTTTATTATTTTTATAAATAACTCAAGGCGGGGAACATACCTAATACTCCTTCCTCCTCCTATTTTCCCCATAACAACAACCCTGTGAGATGAGTTGGGCTGAGAGAGAGTGACTGGCCCAAGGTCACCCAGCCGGCTTTCATGCCTAAGGTGGGACTAGAACTCACAGACTCCTGGTTTCTAG
Source organism: Charina bottae (assembly GCA_023362775.1). Taxonomy (NCBI): domain Eukaryota; kingdom Metazoa; phylum Chordata; class Lepidosauria; order Squamata; family Charinaidae; genus Charina; species Charina bottae. Next base: position 80,222,019 of record JALMGJ010000003.1, on the reverse strand, counting down.
CCTGTTGCCTTAACCACTAGACCAAACTGGCTTTTAAGGAGTATTGGGAAGTGCCAGGACAAAGAATCTGAGCAATTTCAAGAGAAATATTTTTTGACTAGCATCAAAGTGATTACAGTTCATGGTAGAGTTACAGACACATTTAAATGGAAGCCAAAACAAGAATATCTGAAGGGTGTCCTCATCCTGCAGGAACTTTCTGGACATTCATCTGTACCTCTGTTCTAGCTATTCATCTTTAGAAGGCAGGAATGGATTTCAAGCACAAACTTTTTTTTCTATTGTGGTTCTTCAGCTGTAAAACACCATCCTCAAATATTTGATGACCTGTTTACTTTTTATTTGTAAATATAAATTATATATTTATTGTAAATTGTAAATTGTAAATTGTAAATTATTTACACTTTTATTTGCCAAGTAAATATTGTTCTACTTGTTCAAACTTTTAAAAGAATTGTGAGTGTCTCACTATCAGGATCCGCAAACCAAGAAACCTTTCAGTCAGTTCATGCTAAAAAGATTCATTTATTAAGGATCAGAATACATGAGGCAAAGGCAAAGCTTCGAATGGCCAAATTGGTGCGCATACTTTGAAAATAAGAACATCCCTTTGACATAATTTACTATCTAATTAAAAACAAGCGAGCAGCAAGGCTTTTGGCACAAAAGCAAACACGGGTCAAGTTCTTACAATGCTTGACACGTGTACGTATGAAACTATGACAGGCAAACGAAGCTAAAGTGGAGGGAGACTGACAAGAATACAATTGATGGTTTATTATGGGGATGGTGTTTAGCTACTGACTTCCACTGTATTTTAATTGTTTTTATTCTTGTCCTGTTCTAATTGTCGTAAACCACCTTGCAGCTAATTTGAATGAAGAAAGGATCTATATCTTTAAAACTAATTAACTGGGATTCAGAAAAAATATTAATGGAGCTCTTGAGTTAAGTTTTTTCATGAGTGTATCTGCTGCTCACTGTTACTGGGTTTTTTTCTGGGTGACAAAATACTTCATGTCAGGGATAGGATTAAGAAGACCTAGGATAAGAGCTGCCCTCCAATTTTGCTTTGCACAAAATTTTATGGCAAATTTGAAATAATCTTTTCAGAAATAGCATCAGAGAGATTTTGAGGAGAGCACTTCCCTCCCAACTTTAGATAACATTAGTAAAATTTCACACTAATGGGAAGCAGAGGGCAGTCTGGCCATTGCTAGCTGTGAATTTAAACAAAGGAAAAATTGAGGATTAAAATCTGAAAGAGTTTCAGGTACTGTATAGGTAAAGAGGCAAATCAGGTCCAGATTAGGCTTTCTCTATAGCTTCTAGAACTAACACCAAAAAAAGATGTCCTTTTCATCATAGGGGATGGAGTGCTAAAGTAGGAAGTCAAGAAATAACCGGAATAACAGGCAAGTTCGGCCTTGGAGTACAAAATGAAGCAGGGCAAAGGCTAATAGAGTTTTGTCAAGAGAACACGCTGGTCATAGCAAACACTCTTTTCCAACAACACAAGAGACGACTCTACACATGGACATCACCAGATGGTCAATACCGAAATCAGATTGATTATGTACTTTGCAGCCAAAGATGGAGAAGCTCTATACAATCAGCAAAAACAAGACCTGGAGCTGACTGCGGCTCAGATCATGAGCTTCTTATCGCAAAATTTAGGCTTAAATTGAAGAACGTAGGGAAAACCACTAGACCACTCAGGTATGACCTAAATCATATCCTTTATGAATATACAGTGGAGGTGAGGAATAGATTTAAAGGATTAGATCTGGGAGACAGAGTGCCTGAAGAACTATGGATGGAGGTTCATAACGTTGTACAGGAGGCAGCAACTAAAATCATCCCAAAGAAAAAGAAATGCAAGAAAGCAAAGTGGCTGTATGGTGAGGCTTTACAAATAGCTGAGGAAAGAAGGAAAGCAAAAGGCAAGGGAGAAAGGGAAAGATATAAACAACTGAATGCAGATTTCCACAGAATAGCAAGGAGAGATAAGAAGGCCTTCTTAAATGAACAATGCAAAGAAATGGAGGAAAACAATAGAATGGGGAAGACTAGAGATCTCTTCAAAAAAATTGGAGATATCAAGGGAACGTTTTGTGCAAAGATGGGCATGATAAAGGACAAAAAAGGCAGGGACCTAACAGAAGCAGAAGAGATTAAGAAGAGGTGGCAAGAATACACAGAAGAACTATACAAGAAAGATCTTAATATCCCTGATAAATACGATGGTGTGGTCACTGACCTTGAGCCAGACATCCTAGAGAGTGAAGTTAAGTGGGCCTTAGGAAGCATTACTAACAACAAAGCTAGCGGAGAAGACAGTATCCCAGCTGAGCTATTTAAAATCCTAAAAGATGATGTTGTTAAAGTGCTGCACTCAATATGCCAAAAAATTTGGGAAACTCAACAGTGGCCACAGGATTGGAAAAGGTCAGTTTACGTTCCAATTCCAAAGAAGGGCAATGCCAAAGAATGTTCAAACTACCATACAATTGCGCTCATTTCACATGCTAGCAAGGTTATGTTCAAAATCCTACAAGCTAGGCTTCAGCAGTATGTGAACCGAGAACTACCAGAAGTGCAAGCTGGGTTTCGAAGAGGCAGAGGAACTAGACATCAGATTGCCAACATTCGCTGGATCATGGAAAAAGCAAGAGAGTTCCAGAAAAACATCTACTTCTGCTTCATTGACTATGCTAAAGCCTTTGATTGTGTGGATCACAACCAACTGTGGCAAATTCTTAAAGAGATGGGAGTACCAGACCACCTTACCTGTCTCCTGAGAAACCTGTATGCGGGTCAAGAAGCAACAGTTAGAACCGGACATGGAACAACCGATTGGTTCAAAATTGGGAAAGGAGTAAGACAAGGCTGTATATTATCACCCTGGTTATTTAACTTATATGCAGAGTACATCATGAGAAATGCCGGGCTGGATGAATCACAAGCCGGAGTTAAGATTGCTGGGAGAAATATCAACAACCTCAGATATGCAGACGATACCACCCTAATGGCAGAAAGCGAAGAGGAACTAAAGAGCCTCTTGATGAGGGTGAAAGAGGAGAGTGCAAAAGCTGGCTTGAAACTCAACATTAAAAAAACTCAGATCATGGCATCTGGTCCCATCACTTCCTGGCAAATAGAAGGGGAAGAAATGGAAGCAGTGACAGATTTTATTTTCTTGGGCTCCAAGATCACCGCAGACGGTGACTGCAGCCATGAAATTAAAAGACGCTTGCTCCTTGGGAGGAAAGCTATGGCAAACCTAGACAGCATATTAAAAAGCAGAGACATCACCTTGCCGACAAAGGTCCGTATAGTTAAAGCTATGGTTTTTCCAGTAGTAATGTATGGCTGTGAGAGTTGGACCATAAGGAAGGCTGAGCGCCGAAGAATTGATGCTTTCGAGCTGTGGTGCTGGTGAAGACTCTTGAGAGTCCCTTGGACTGCAAGGAGGTCAAACCAGTCAATCCTAAAGGAAATCAACCCTGACTGCTCATTGGAAGGACAGATACTGAAGCTGAAGCTCAAATACTTTGGCCACCTAATGAGTAGAGAGGACTCACTGGAAAAGACCCTGATGCTGGGAAAGACTGAAGGCAAAAGGAGAAGGGGACAGCAGAGGATGAGATGGTTAGATAGCATCACCGATGTAATGAACATGAATTTGAGTAAACTCCGGGAGACAGTGGAGGACAGGAAGGCCTGGCGTGCTATGGTCCATGAGGTCACGAAGAGTCGGATACGACTAATCGACTGAACAACAACAACAACATAGCTATTGAAACCAGTGTTGTGAAAACCCAACTCTGGGCCCCTGTGAAACCCACTTTAGTCACTGAAGAGTATAAAAAGAGTTTAATTCCCAGTCTATACTAAAAGTCTGCCCCCAGCACTGTCAAAGTGTTTTTTTTATAAATTTTATTGAATTTTAAAATACATATTAAGAGTTTGAAAAGGAAATAGAAATACAATGTAAAGAAAAAAGTAAAAGAAAAGTGAAGAAAAGAAAAGAAAAGAAAAGAAATAAACAAAAATAGTATAAAAGATAGATAACCTCCAATCTATCTTTGGTCATTAAATACCATATTTTACTTTAAATGTTAGTCTTTCATCCAATACACAGGAACTTTTCTTTGTCAAGTATACTTTAATTTCTATAATCCAATCTTCTGATCTTCATATAGGTTTCATCTTTCTTACAGTCCTCCAATAGTCCATCTATGATTTCCGCTCCTTGAAGTAATGTCAATTTAAATGTTTTTGAATGTATCAATTTAATATTTTTAATCACTTTTTCCATTTTTACATTCTATTCATATATATCCATAAAAAATAACACAAATCTAAACATAGTCTATATTAAAACTATAATTATACCATTTTCTACATCTTCCTACATATTTACCTAATTAACAAATTTTTATAACTATCTGTTCTACTAATACATAACCTTATAACAATTCTCAATAATATTCATGTTAGTAATTATAGTATTAATTCATCCTATAATCACATTTTAAAATACAGTTTCTCATTTCAATTTTTCCAATTAGGATCCATGGTTCCATTAATCTTATAATCCATCCTTTAAACTAAATCTTCTATTCAGGTTATACCAAAATCATAATGTATAATCTGTTTTATTTGTCTCATATAAAATGTTAAAGTATTTTTCTGAACCTTTCCCCATCCAATACCAAACCAGGCAGTTTCACAATAACCCTCAAATTGAAAATTCATATTTACTTCTCTCTCTCTCTCGACTGCAATAATACATTTAAAATCTCTTTCTCCTGTTTCTCCTCTGACTTAAAGACATCTCTACTTTGCTGTAAATATTTCAAAGTTTCCTCTGCCTCCAATTCTATCTTTTGTTCCTGGCCCTGCAAATCCACCAACAAAACCTCCAATAATCTCTTAATTTCTGAAAGACTTTTTCTAACCTCTAAACCCTAATAATAACCTAGTAATAACCCCTAAATTATCACCTAAATACAAAAAAATTCTTGAAGTAAAAGAAAGAGATCCATTAATCCAAAAATAGGGAGAAGAGCAATATTTCATACAGTTTGTAAAAAGGAAAAAGAAAAAGATTTCAACCACTATAAAAATAATAAGAAATAAGCCAATTAATCAATAATTAGTCCAACAAAATATATTCAAAATATATTCAATAAAAATTCTTATACTTCCAAGTGAGCAGGAGTCACTCTAGTAAAATGGAAAAATAAAGTAAAGTAAAAAAGAAAAAATTTGCAGACGTTTTCACTGTACTTCAGATATAAAATCCATCATTACTTCCACCGCAATTATTACAACAAAGAAAGAGCAAAAATTGCCAACATTTTGAGCATTGTCCAAAGATAGACCTTAGATAATAAAACAATATAATCTAGAAAAAAAATAAAATAAAAGTGATCTAAAAGCCGGCTTTAGCCCTGGTGTCTCTCTATTAGGAGACTTACGATTTCCCTGGAGAGCCAGTTTAGTCCTCTGGCCGTTCCTCTGCTTCTCCCCTGCTCTTCCGTGGTGGAAAACAACGAAAAAGACAGGAGGGGGCAGATCCCAACGACCCAGTGAGTAATCTTCTGGTTCTCCCCTCTTCGGGGAGAAACTCCGGTGGTCTTATACTTTCAGTAGACTCCCGCAAACAAGGAAAAGCTAGCCAGGTCTTCAGCACTCTGAAAAACTCTGACTGTCGAGCTGCATGTCCGGCCCGGAAGTGAAGCCTCCTGCTTTCGATCAGCCACGCAGAATATGGTCAGCTATCAATAGAGTGCGCACTAACCATGGTAGGTGTGCAGATTCCCTACATAAATGGGGCAAGATAGTATCTCCAAGGTGTGACTGCGGGACTGACAGGCAAACTGTCAAACACATAATACAAGAATGTAAGGCTAGAGCCTATGATGGGAACTTTGCTGATTTCCTGATGACAACTGATGCTGCAAAAGACTATATTTGTAATCTTAATGTTTGGTTTTAGTTATAATTGCTCTAAGACCAATACACATATTCATATGTAGAATTTATTTTCTATATACCTTTTTATATTTCCATTTTTTAATATAATATATTTGTAATATGTATGATGTGCTGCCATACAATAAATAAATAAATATACTAAAACTAGAATTAGCAAAAAAAAAAAAAGAATAAGGCAGGAATACATACTGGGAAATCTCTGAAATTCATGCAGCCCCTGGAAACATGGCCATGGCCCCAGAAACCCTCCGTCAAATGTTAAAAGAGGAATATTATTAGATACATGGAAACTAATAATGTTAACCCTACTAATACTTACTACCTACTACTAATTACTTACTACTAATACTTACTACTAATTTTTTTAATTAGTAATTACTAATTACTAATAACTACTAATTACTTACTACTAATACTTACTACCTAGCCCCAGGTGTAAGGTCACACAGCTACCTAGAAACATATTTAGGATTCCCTTACTAACTTTGCTCAGACTGAAGAAGCTCCTTGGATAAGGAGCGAAACGTTTCCACTGAGAAAATAGAAATCCAGTTGACATGATTCAAGCTACAGACAATTCCACCTGGATGACTGAGAACCTTCATAGACATATTTAACCCTACTAAATTTAGCTTTTGCCCTGCTGACACAATTTATTTATTCTGGCCATATCTACCTTTGGAGCATGTTCTCGTTCATGTCAGAAGCATTCCTGATCTGGAAAAAAACAAAGCAAACAAAACAGAAGGCAAGTGTGTGAGTAAATAGGTCAATTTGGGTTTATTCAAGTATGCAATCTTATGCCAATAGGTTGATAGTGTTATGCAGTGTAACTGTAGCAGCAGCATAAACATCACTGGCTCCAGTTCTTCCAGTCAATCTTTCTTTCTTTTTTTTTTATGCCTTTCACATTATAGCAAGTTCAGGGAGGAAAGAGTGGAGTTGTTTGGTTGAACTGTGGCTGCACAACTCACTGCTGGGCCTGATGAGAAAATGAACAAAGGATTACATTGTATGGAACATGTAATTGTTCCAGAAATACTTTGGCAGTGGATTTGCTCAAGGGAAGATATTTTGCAAAACAATTTAAACAAAGTCATTATGACGGACAGACCACATACTATACCAGCTTTTGTCAGCAGGTAAGATTCACTGAGTATCTAAATAAGCCACAGGAGATATGCCCCTTCACTACAGGCTGCCTCTTTGTCAGTACAGGGTAGGTACAGCAGCTGAAATGAATGTAGAGAAATAAGATGAAATTGAAAATGGCCAACATAAAAGGCATGTGAAATTTGACACACACTAAAAACAAACCAAGAAAAAAATATATGTATCTGCTTGGTTTATTGTGTTTATAAATAATGCACTCTACCCAGAGGTATATCAGATGATGAATAAGCTCTAAAACAATAACACAATGATATTAAAAATTAACATCAGGGCTCCTAGGGTATCCCTTCCTCTTTTTTTTCTCAGACATTGATGGTTTCAGTGTGCAGCAAACTAAGTTCATAATGTTTTCTTGACAAATGTTTATTTCGTTGACCACAGCCAAGTACTGTTCTATACAGTAGTTTGCACAATACGTCGTAGCATCTCCTCTAATTTTTCTTAGACATTTTAGAATTTTATGTGTTTCTCTTTTTATCCTAATTAATTGTGATTTTCTTTTATTTGCTGGTCTATGACTGAATAAAGATTTATTGATTTATTGATTGATTAGAGATGTTTAAAATTCATTGAAGTTAAGTGGTGAACATTCTTTCCTGTAAGTGTCCATTATCAGTGAAGTAAGGCAGTTGACTTGCATTACTGGAGGCTCCCCAACCTTTTGGGGCCAGTGAATATACTTGACATTTTGAAAGCAGGTCATAGGTGTTCAAAGTAAATGGCTGTCATGATGGTGGTGGGGTATCCATTCACAAAATGGCTGCTACTGGAGGTGTAGCTAGAAAACATAAGTATGCCAGAAGGTAAACTGCCAAGCTTGTTCCTTGTCCCATTCTCTAAACTGGTGTTTTTCAAACTTGGCAACTTTAAGATGTGTGGGCTTCAACTCCCAGAATTCCCCAGCTGGCATGCTTAACACATCTTTTTAAACACATCTTAAAGTTGCCAAGTTTGAAAAACACTGCTCTAACCCCTCAAGTCATCACATTCAACCCCCAGTGTTGTCATTTCTGATGTAATTTTTCTGGGCAGATGGGTATGCTTACAAGAAAAGTACTAGGCTGCAGCCAACATCCATTTGTGCCCATTTTGCCCCCACAAATGTCTACTGGCCAATGTGGAACTGAAGAGCATTCTTGGAAATAAAGGTGATTCTAGAGACCTGTTCCTTGTTTTGTTGCAATGCGGTTCTCTGAGAGAATACTGTAATGTTAACCAACAGATGCATATTTGAAAATAACTCTCAGATCAGTGCTTGATTAATTGGGCATTTTATTACCAGAACAAAGTTTTAGGCACTATTAAAATAAAAAGAGAATGGAAAAATAATTACAGGACCAAGCACCAACAGAGAATACTAATGAAGGGTTTAAAATGTGATTTAGGATTTAATCAATTCTTTTAAAACCTGGCAGATAATTAATTAAGCCTTAAAACAGATGTCCCAAAAGCATGAACTGAATCTCAGTCCCTATTTATTCATCACATGCACTCAGCAATGTGATAGTTTCCTGGCATTACCAGATTCCCTTGACCTTCCTACTTTCTGAGATTTCTTAGTCATGTGGAGTCCTTGGTGCTCTCTGAGCCTTGTTGTTTTCTTGCAGACTTTCATTGCCAGACTATTTCTTAGTCAGTGGCTCCCTCTGTTGACCTCAGAGGAAACTGCAATCCCCCTTGTAGCTTAAGGGTTTTCACTTTCAGGAATGTCCTTGCAAAAATATTGAGAGTTTGGGTGAAGTCAAGAGGACCATCCCTTTCTGTAATGACCCTTAGCCAGGGAAGAGCAGGACTGAATTTATCTGATCACTTATCTACCTCTGGACTCTGCTCTAGTCTCTCAAAGCCACCTACTTCAAATCCCCACAATTTTATATTAACATATTTTATTGTAATTATTATACTGACACAGGGGTGTGGTGGCTCAGTGGTTAAGACGCCAGTCTTGTCGATCGGAAGGTCGCAAGTTCGGAGGTTCGAGACCCTAGCCCTGCGTGACGGAGTGAGCTCCCGCACTCGCCCCAGCTCTTGCCAACCTAGAAATTCGAAAGCATGCAAATGCAAGTAGATCAATAGGTACCACTTCGGTGGGAAGGTAACAGCATTCCGTGTGTGTCACGCCGGCCACATGACCACAGAAGCATCTTCAGACAATCCTGGCTCTTCGGCTAACAAACGAAGATGAGCACCGGCCCCTAGAGTCCGACACAACTGTGTGGGGGAACCTTTACCTTTTATTATACTGACATATTCATGCATTCTAATACCACACCACACTGTCTGAATTCCTAAGAACCAGAAAAAGAAAAGGCCCCAGCTAAATTTCAGAAATGAAACCAAAATATGCATGTGTATAAGTTCTGTATACACATGCACACATCTGACTTTCAATACTATACATTTTGAAACTGAAATTTCTACATGTAGCACTATCAAGACTTGATTAAAGGCAGCTGATACCCACAAAAGTATTCCAGTGATAAAATTCAGTGTGAACTTGGATGACCCAAGAATGCATAGGATTCTCATGAATTTTCTTTCTACCCTCTTCTGGTGAAAGGGAAGACAGAGGTACTACTGACAGTACAAGTAGTCCTTGCTTAGCGACCACAATTGTGACCGGCAACTCTGTCCTAAGTGCCGCGGTCACTAAGCAGAAAATCATGTGACCACAATGGACTTACGATGTCACTTCCCATTTGGTCATTAAGTGAAACACCACATGACCGTGACTTGTGATTTTTCTTCCGCGTTCTCCATTAACTCTGCTTGTCGCAAGTCAGTTGGGAAGCTTGCAAATGGAAATCACGTGACCATGGGACACTGCAACAGTCGTAAATGCACATCAGTTGTGAAGCGACCGTGGGATGTTGTGATGGTCATAAATGCAAGGATTAGTCACAAAGCTGTTTTTTTTATACCATCATAACTTTTAACAGTCACTAAACAAAGCAGTTGGTGAGGACTACCTGAAAGCCTGGACCTGAGGTCTGGGGCTTCATGGAGTTTTCCTCTTCCTGAAATAGGTCCACAGTCCACAAATAGGTCCACAAACTGAAGACCAACCAGAGAAGCCTCCTTAGTGATGCCCAAACTTTCCATATGAGAAGACCTCCTATTTTACTCCCAAATTATGAAATGCAGTCCTTCAGCTGTTGTATCTGACTTCCACTCTTTAAACTTCTAGGGAGGATAGCCTTTTTCAATAACCAGGCTGTTCCCATTTGAAGTTTTATTTTGTTTTAAATGTTTGTTTTATTTTTGTTGTTGATATTAGATGCCTTGAGTGTCAAATGGATAGAAAAGGGGAAACTAAATTAAATTATAAAATTAATAATTAATAATAATAATAAATATATGTAGATAAACTATCATAAAAATACCATCTTCCTTTGGTGACCTCCTTCTAAGGAAACTGAATTCTAGATAACATTGTTGCTTTTGAAACATCTCATTGCTTGATAATACGGTGCAAACATAAAATAAAACCTCTACATAATTGTTGTTGTTGTTCAGTCCTTTAGTCATGTCCGACTTCGTGACCTCATGGACCATAGCACGCCAGGCCTTCCTGTCCTTCACTGTCTCCCGGAGTTTATTCAAATTCATTCTCTACATAATACAGTTATTTAAAGAGAAGTTTGGGGTCCTAGACAATGTTCCTCACAATACAGGCAGTGAATACAATGAAAATAATGTAGGTAGGCCTAATAGTCTGGCAGCATCCCCAAGATGCACCAGCAGAGAATGTTATCCACTCACTGGAGATCTTATGATGTCACAAAAATCACTCCAAAAGCAACAATCTGATCCTATGGCAGAGTCCAAAAATGTGGAGGCTCAACAGTTGAAGGGGAAAACACCCACTCCACTCTGCAGTGTCTTCTATTATATAAAATGGTGATGGTTGTTCAAAGTTTGTTTTACTTCCTGATGGTGACGGTGGAGGAAATTGAAATATCCCCCCCTGAGAATTCTCTAGTTCAGAATACAGATATAGATGAGTGTTGTCTAATCTTAATAAGAGTTTACAGAAGTAGTATTTCAGTACATCAGTTTATTTTGGCAAGCCATATCCTCATCACCAGTTTATAACTGAAGAAAGAAGCTTGCTTTCAACACCCAGATTCAGTGCCAAACGTAAATAATAGAATTCAGCCCCTTTATCTTCTCTGAAGGCTTTACCCTGCTTGCTGCATATATGAAGTGGTGTTATACTGAGTCAATTAGACCAGTTAAGCCAATATTACATACACTGACTGGCAGTGACCCTCCAATATGGAAGACTGGAAGGTATCTTCAGGCCTGTCTCTGGAAGATAATGATTAAGCTTAAAATCTTTTGAGTACAAAACATTGCTTACTCCTGGTTTTAAAACATTACTTTAAAAACTACCGTGGTTCTTATTTTGGCTAACTATATATTTGGAAAAAAAAGAGAGAATTATATTACTGTAAGTTATTTATGGCTTAAAAAAAATAGAAGCAAGCCTCAAAGGCAATGGATCATTGGGCTAAGCTTTTAAGATTAGTGCTAGAACTGCCAGTCACAAATTACTCTTCTTTGATCGCTCTCTCCCCCATTCACCTTGGCATTTGCTGTAATACAGAGGGCATCAAGAGAAATGTCTGATGTTTTGCAGAAACAGTGTTCTCGACAGCCCTCTTCACATAGCCTTTTAAGGCAAAATATATCTATATATCCCCATAGCTATATCATCTAGTATCTTGGAGGCTGATACTGCATCTGCTAGTTCTGTCTTCTGTGTCTTCCTGTATTCATTCCCCATTCTTCTATTTTCATACCTCATGATCAAACAAGGAGATTTGAAGGGAAGCATTTGGCTCTATGCATGATTGAGGATACTGAGAGCACAGAATCCCCATTGTACAATTCAAGTTAATATAAGAAAACTGGTAGAAATCAAAGCACTAGTAGAAATTAGAGCACTTCCATTATGTAGAACATAAATTTTTAATGGATTAACTATTACATCTAATATAGTAGATAAATAGTTAATGATGAGCAGTTTCATCATTTATGCTAATTATGCTTTAATTTCAGAGTTATCCTACTGCACACACACACATGTACACACCTGCACACACAGAGGACTTATGACATGTGGATTAATTCAGGATGCTTTCTAGCAACTAACCTTTTCTAGGTTCAGGAAACTATCATCTATCTTCTACTTACTTGCCTATTTTACAAAATTTGAATTCCATCTGTTCAGTCTTTCTTCTCTCAAGACAGATAATAATAGCAGCAGCAAGAGTATTTTTTTAATTAAAACTACAGAAATATAAATCATACCTTAGGGCTAGTGATACTTTAAAGTAGAATTTAAGACTAATATGGTTGGAGCCATTAAAATGACATAGCATTCCCAAATTATAGGTAGATACCTTAGAATTTTCATCCAGAAGTTGCTCAAAACTTGCATGCAGTACTCAAATGATATCTGAGTGCTTTTGCAACAAATTGCCTGCCCAGCTGTGGAATGCTTTCCTACTGAATGATATTTTTGACCTTTTCATTAGTTGATCCCATAGTAAGTCATGCTTACATTTCCTGTCATGTAAGTAACTTTTACTGTTATAAAATTAGAAATCTGTTCATGTAAAGGGGGTTTCTCCTGCTCTCTTCCCCTTAAAACCTTGCTCTGAGCCCCACCCCCCCATTCTCTTACAATTTTTCCCCAAACTTCCCTAATGACATTTTGAGGATTTGTAGGGGAAATGGAAAGCAACCCTTTCCCATTTCATTGGGAACACCGGGGCTGTACCCACAGGCCTGACCCAGTGTATACAAATTCTAAAAACAAAGCTCTATCATCTCTCTCTCTCTCCATCTCTCTCTCTATCACAAAATAGATTGGCTTCAAAGGTCCCACTGATATCAACGTGAAAAGTTAGTCATTCTTATTAGGGTCTTTTTATTTTCAATTGGATGTGCAGCTCTCATAAACTGGATTCATAAAAATGAATATTACAGTTTTAAAGACTGAGAGACCTAAATAAATGATTAAATCTTAATATCTTATTTATTTATAATTCCAGTGACTTATTTAAAACAGCCCTTAAGAAAATATGACCGATTACTGTGAGTTAATTGAGATTAGTACATTTAGATTAGATTTGGTCAAAATGCCAGTTGAATTCTGGCAAGTAGCTGTTTTAAGATAAATCTATTATTGTTGAGGATTAGATGATGAAATAAATTAGTTGCATTTGCACTATATATGAAAAATTCTGACCTTACCGAGTAATCTTATATGCACTGCCTTCTTTACAGAGCAATCCTAAATTCACTCACATGGAAAAAACATCATTACGTTATGTTGCAAAATTTCCAGTTTAGTTTGCACCAACATATTCCCAGTCAATCCCTAGATCCAAACAGAGCCAGCATCCATGCCACTCAGTTCAGCTAGTAAAAGATATAGCTTGATGTTTATTTATTAAACATCAGCAAACATCAAAAACATCAACTGGCAAAAATGGGATAAAATGCAAGTAAAAACAGGGAGTCAGAGTGAGATGAATAGGCAGGAATTAATATTATCTCTATCACTATCTCTGTCTCTATTAAAAGGTACATAATAGAAACAACACTGTGTGCAATTAGTATGGACAGTCCCAAAGTGGCCTTTGGTTATCCCAGCCTTAATCCTTTTTGGTATTTCACGGCAGCAGAATAAAGGTGGAAAGTAGGATTCCAGGAGATCCTTCCTCTATTCTGCATCATTAAAGAAACAATTTGGTGCACAGGGATGCTGCATGTAACATCCCCCTTCTCACCAGCAATGTGCACCAGACTGTGCAGTGTAATGGGTTGAACTACCATGCATTACTTCATGCTCCAAGTCCCAGTGCCTGAGAATGTTAGTAAGTGCATCTGCACCAGTCGGGCAGTACAATACTTCGGTTTTACTTGCTCTTTGTGGTGGTGGTGAGGTGTATTTTCTTCGCATAGTGCAGTTTAATATTTATATGTTTCAAATTGGATCTGGACTGCTTTGTGTCTGCAGTTCTTATGCATCCCATGTTCTCCTCCAATAATGACATTGGGATTGGTTCTTTTATTTTAAAGACTTCTGGTAATTTGTGCAGCCATGCAAGTTCCCTGCACTTTTGTCCTTTTTTATTTTAGTTCCAAGATAGTGGCTAATATCTCCAAGTTGTTTTACTTCCACTTCTTTATTTACATTCCTTATTATCTCCAAGCTGTCTCTTTTGTCCTCTGCACATGCAATTAAATCATCAACCTAATAGAAAATGTACAGGGGTCTTCCTTTTTTCTTTTTACTATTGTAAAAGAGAGAGCCAGTTTGGTCTAGTGGTTAAGGCAACGGGCTAGAAACCAGGAGACTGTGAGTTCTAGTCCCACCTTAGGCATGAAAGCTGGCTGGGTGACTTTGGGCCAGTCACTCTCTCTCAGCCCAACTCACCTCACAGGATTGTTGTTGTGGGGAAAATAGGAGGAGGAAGGAGTATTAGGTATGTTCGCTGCCTTGAGTTATTTATAAAAATAATAAAGGCGGGATAGAAAATAAATAAATAAAAATAAATAAATTGTATGTAAGCCTGGGTCAGCATTTCTTATTCAAAACCCATGTTTTGCATAATTTAATTTAATTTAATTTAATTTAATTTAATTTAATTTAATTTAATTTAATTTAATTTAATTTAATTTAATTTAATTTGGCTGCTTGCTTTAGCTCATATATGGATTTTTGCAATTTATACACCTATTTTTCTTTCCCTGGCTCTTCAAAACCCAGTGTAAATCTTGTCTTTCTGATCACCATGCAGAAATGCTGTCTTGGTATCTAAGTGCTCCACATGCAATTTTCCAAATGCTGCTATACGTAGCAACACTCTGATGCTTGCATGTTAACTACTGGTGCAAAAATGTCATAATCCTTGCCTTATTTTTGTGGGTTATCCTTTGCTTCTAATCTAGCTTGATGGCATTGCACATTTCCATGAACGTCATGATTTGTTTGAAAACTCATTTAAAGCCTATGGCTTTCTTGTCCCTTGTTAGTTCTGTTCGAATCCATTTTTGTTTTTATTGCAAGGATTCCATTTTCCCCTGTGCAGCTTACTTCCATTTCTGTGCCTCAGCTGCTAGCAGTCAATGTATTTCTTTCCATGAATTGGAATCAGGCACATTCCTTGCTGTAGCTGTGCATCATGTTCTCTCAGGTGCAATACCTTTATTAAATCTTTGAGAATCTTCTTAACTCTAACTCTGGGTCTAGTTCCAACTGTGTGCTAGCAGCCCCTTTTGAATGTCATGCTATTTCAGATTCCTCAGACTCATTTTCAGTAACCCTTCTGACTGTGCAATGTCATTTTAATTATTATTGTTATCATTTGCTCCTTCTTTTTGTGAGCTTCCTAGGTAGATCCAGGTGCCACAAGTAAAACTAGGCTGATTTGCACTAGTATCTAGATATTGCAGCTCATGTGGACTTATCCTTTCTTTTTCTTCATTAAGATGAGCAAAAGTGCATGTGTTTATTTTTCAGTTCTTAAGTCCAAAACCCTTCAGCCTTTTGTTCCTATTTGATAGCTCAGCATTATGCCTAATTAGGTCCTGCAATTTAATTTACTCCTTTCTTCTTTAGGGATTCATGCATAAGCCTTGCAGCCAAATACCTTTAGGTGTGGCAGACTGGGTTGGCTCCCATTCCATAATACATGCAGGGTTTTATCTTCACCTTTTGTTGGTAAATGGTTTGCAGATAAACAGCTGTGCTAAGTGCTTCTCCCCCCAAATCATCTAGTAATCTTGCATCAACCAGAAGACCCCTTATCATGCTTACCAGACTGAACTGTTTGGTTCAGGGCTATAACTTATTCCCCCCTACCCACTCTGTTTTATGTCTTTATTCTTCAAATTCCCATTTGCAACATTCTTTCCCATTATCACACCAGATGGTAAAATTAAGTTTCTCCCTCTCTCTCTCTCTCTCTCATCACAAGCTATCTTCACCATTCTAGACGCTGTGAATCAGCCAATGGTGGTCTAATACTATGATCTCTCTGATTTGAGAACAGATTGGTCAATCATTTAATCAAATACTTCCACTATTTCCTCTCTGTGCTGTAGTAATTTTCCTTAATCATAAAGCCAATGATGTGGCATTACAACATATTACAATATGTTTAATAACGTAACAAACCAAGGAATGCTCTATTAAGTGTGGTCCATAGGGCCAGGCACCAAGAAAGGCCAGCATCCTAAAGCCTGAGGCTTCTCTTGTCAAACACAAGAGCTAAAAGTAAATGCAGGCATTTAAGGATACAAATAACTTATAAGTAGTTTTTATTATGAGAAAAACAAATGACGCTGTTATGAAAGATTTCTGGCGCCTACTATGTATGAAATGCTAGCTCTAGCTGTAATGTAACCAAGGCTCAAATTCTGGCTCCTTTTTCTTCTATCTGCACAGTGGAGTGGGCTTGAAGCTTTCTTTTTAGTGACAGAAGGAATTGTTTCCACCTGCAATGGTTATGGACTAGTCTGGATTCAGACTGTTTACTCCTGACCTTGCCAGAACTAGCATACACATCATGTTTCATTATATATATATATATATATATATATATATATATATATCATACATACATACATACATACATACATACATACATACATACATACATACCCCAAGAGTTTTACTTGGACCTAAAAGAGCAGAAAAGGGCTTCCTTCTGAGCCAATTTTCCAATTTCCTGTGTTTATTAGCACTTCCCATCAGAATGACATTTAGTATATTCCACAAAATTGGTGAACTACATAATATTGAATGTAATTTATTATTAGGGAAATATAAACAAGTATTAAGGTGGTTTATTTTTGTTGTTGTTCAGTCGTTTAGTCGTGTCCGACTCTTCGTGACCTCATGGACCATAGCACGCCAGGCCTTCCTGTCCTCCACTGTCTCCCGGAGTTTACTCTGTAAATCCATCTACTGGCACTAGACATTCCATATGGAGGGCCTGAGTTATTACAGGGTCTTCACTTGGCATTGCCAAGTGCTATAACTTCAAAACCACCAATATTTATACTGATTTATCCTTCTGAGAGCTAAACCCTTTCTCATAAAAGCTGCATATCAGCTTTGTGATGCTAGCTAGCAGGCCACTTGTCGTTCTTTGATTTATCACTCAAGGCATCCAATGCTACCATAGTCTGACTAGAATACAACTCATTCATTATTTAGATAGTAACACTGTAAACTCACTTTCAGGTGCCTGAATTCAAACAATTCACTTTTTCCTTCTGGTTCTGCATGTTAAGCCTTTCACTAAGAAGTGAAGTATGAAAACAAATGCACAGCCCTCAATAATTCTAATACATAATTGTTTATATTACAAAGGGAATATGATTAATCTTTTACATTTTTTTAGACCATTTCATTAAAATGTGAAAAGTAATAAACAAATGGAGGATGCAGAAAATGTGTGGATATAATCATTAATTTTTGCCAGCTTTTTCCTGACAGGGGTGTGTATTGTTTAACATCTAACTATAAAGCAGAATAATTATAGAGTCTGTTTTTTGCATTTCCATTCCAAGAAAGACTGTACTTGTTGAATTTCTACTTGCCACACAACTATTTCAAAATCCCCAAAAAGGAAGGTTTTTCTAAAACCATTCTGATTATTTGCAACCATATAGGCTTTAATTCTATATGCGCACCCAAGAAACAATGCCTAAAAATAACTTGTTTCTGGGTAAACTTGCATAGGGTCATATGTAACATTTTATGTTATTTGCATAAAGAAGGGATCAAGAGCTTGCAGATAGAGATCAATTACATCGTAAACTATCACCTGTTGTCTGTAGCAAATCATAGATTAATATTTATTCTTTGGTTATGCAACTTCTAGCTGGTGAGGTTAGTAAATAGAAAAACTGAACCAAACATGCAACCTCTGGTTTTCTGGCCTATTCTTAAGCTACAGACCTTAGGGTGAGGAGATAGCAGAGATTTCCACAATAGGCAGAAATATTTTCAGAATCATTCAGAGTGGATTAACATAGAAAGTAGCAGTTCATTGCTTATAAACAAGTTGATGAAATAGTTCTGGGAAGAATTTTGGCTCTTCTTAGTAAACTAAAATGGAGAGAGAGAGAGAGAGAGAGAGAGAGAGAGAGAGAGAGAGAGAGAGAGAGAGAGAGATCTTTCAGTTGGTTATGGCAAGTATCAAAGTGCTGGTTGTGTAAGGCATGGATGCTCTCATCCCATCAGTCCTGGAAATGTATGGCCCTTCCTACCTATACCACCTGGGATTTAGTCACATCTTCAGTACTTGCTTTCAAATCTACTCTTCAGTACATGATTCCACTTTGCATGCTTGTTCTTTGGATTCACATGATAACAGAAATAGGTATTTCCCGGGAGCGCTTCCGGGTGCTGAAGACGCCGGTGCGTTGAACCGAGTGCTCCTGGCTCGGCTCAGCTGTTTGCCTGTTTGCAGCGGTTTTTAAAGAAATAAAACTGCTGAAACCTCCCCTTTGAAGAGAAGGGGATCAGAAGATAAACCACAAGGGTCGCTGGGATCGTCGCTCTTTCCCAGTTCCCGTTTTTTCCACCACGGGAAAAAGGAAATTGAAGTGACGAAAGCGACTGGAAGGACCATCGTTATTGCTCTACAGGAAACAGCGAAATCTTTTCAGATGAGTAGCACCTAAATTCAGCACTTTTAGTCACTGTTTTATATTTGTGTTTATTTTAACTTTACATATTATCTGCTAAGATCCTTCTATGGACATGACCGATGCTGCTGGTGATTGTGTAACTTTCTTGCTAAAGACGACTTGAGAAACGGTGGGAGCTTAAAGAACAATGACTTTACTTGGAAGTTAAATGGAGTGACATTGACTATTAACGAATGGCTTATTTACTGAAGTGGGGCTAATCTATTTTCCTCTCTGGATTTTGAATTCAAATGGGTTAATGTCTGCCTTTTATCTTATTTCATTGCCTTTCTGCTTTTCATCTTGAAATGGTATTTTTTTTTTCCTTCTTTTTTCTGTAATGCGCTTGGAAATTATTTGGATTATAATGGGTATTTTTGGAATATTTTTGTTTTAAACAGTTTTGGGAATTTTCTTATTATTTGGGATTTTAGTGGACTTCCTTGTTGCTTTTTGTCTTGGAGAGTGAAGACATTTGGAGTTGGGGCTTTTTCCTATTCCCCCCCCCTTCTCTTTTTTTTTCCCTCTCTCTCTCCTCTTTGGGACTTGTGATTATAAGCTTGCCTGAGAACTGGATTGTTACTACATTTTCAAGGATATTTTGACTACAGCTAAAGGACTTACCCGTTGTACTTTTATCTTTTATTTTTCTTTTATGTGAGAATTGTTGATTTTACCAAAGTACATTTTGCCCTTTTTTTTATGCAATATCTATTAAGAAAAAGCAGTATTACTTTTATTTTTTAATTTTTTATTGTATTTGGATTTTTTTTTCCTCTCTTCCCTCCTTTTTTCTTTTGAATCCCTAATAATTTTTTATCCCTCCTTTTCCCTTTTTTTTATTGTTTATAGTGGTTCTCCTTTGTCTTTTGTTATTTTTCTTTTCTCTTTACAGGAATATTATATACAACCTGGTTACTGCGGTTGCAAGAGTGAAGAGGGATAGATATAAGGAAATGGAGTCCATGGCTGCACCTTCAGAAGTACCAACATCAGATATGGGAAAAATATTGGATGCGATTACAGCACTGATTCCAAAAATAGATGATTTAACTACTGCCTTGGAGGAAAAGATGGATATTTTAAATGTTACCTGGATGGATGACTTAATTACTTCTTTTGATATAAAAATAGATAAAAAGATGGACAATATTTTAGATCAACAAGTAGAAGTGAAAATGGAAGTGATGAAGGAAGACTCAGAAAAAGAATTTAGAAATGAAATACAGACTGTCAAAGAAATTGCAAATATTCCTCCAGGGGATTTTAAAGAGACACAAGGCCAGGTTAAGAAATTGGAGATTAAATCAGATTCTATTACTATGGAATATAATTTAGATGCTATTGTATTACCAGAAATGAGAGAAGAAGAATGTATTTTGAGTTTGATAGGAGCTCTGGAAAAATTAGATGAGAATATGAGAAAATATATAGTTGATACTTTAGTTCAACATTTAGAGACAGAAGAAGAAGACATGGACTCTGAGATAGATAAAATTTTTAGAGTTGAATCACGTTACGTTAGAGATAAGAAACTGTCAAGATATTTTGTGAGAAAAGTTATAAAAGAACAAAATCTGAAGAAATATTATAGTGAGAGATCAAAAATAGTAGGGTTGGGTATAACTTAAAAGAATTAAATCAGAATTTTTTTTCTTTCTTTTTGTTTGGAATCTGGGTTGTATAAATAGAAAAATCCTTTTCTTTTTATTTCTATATGCATAGTATAATAGTATAGTTGGGTGTATCTATATATGTATAGTTTTGGGAAAATTAAAGTGTACCAACAATACAGGAATGGATGTTGAAACTACTAGAAATGGCAGAAAATGACAAATTGATTTGCCTACTAAAAGAAAATTTTAATTATTATTCTTTAATGAGTGGAAATCTTTGATGGACTATTTGCAAAAAGCAGGAGGAGTAAAGCTAAATATGGAGTTTTTGTTGATTAGATTATAGATAAATAGTACATAATAGACAAGGAAAAATATATTAATGTTATATGAATAGCCAGCATGTTAAAACAAACTATCTATTTTATTCTTATGACCATAGACGGATCGGAGGTCATCTAATTTCTGTGTATGTCTTTTTCTTTATTCTTTATTTCTTTTTCTTTACTGCACTTTTCTTTTTCTTTTCTTTTAATTTGTATTTCTTTTTCCGTTTCATCTTTATCTTTTAGCTTTGTATACCTAAAAACCTAATAAAACTTAATAAAAAAAGAAAAAGAAATAGGTATTTCCCAATTCAATGAAACACAGTGCACACATTGATTGTGTGTGTGTATGCAACACTTTAGAAAAAGTTTTCCATTCCAGTGACTATTTGTACATATGGATAGAGCCAGTTTGGTTTAGTGGTTAAGGCAACGGGCTAGAAACCAGGAGACTGTGAGTTCTAGTCCCACCTTAGGCATGAAAACCGGCTGGGTGACCTTGGGCCAGTCACTCTCTCTCAGCCCAACTCACCTCACAGGGTTGTTGTTGTGGAGAAAATAGGAGGAGGAAGGAATATTAGGTATGTTCGCTGCCTTGAGTTATTTATAAAAATAATAAAGTCGGGATAGAAAATAAATAAATAAATAAATAAATAAGTGCAAGTTAGCGTGTGTGTGTGAATATGTATACACTGAAACAAATGATTTGGTGATTCTTTCAGTTGCATAGAACACCATGTATGCTGCTTCTCTGCAGAATATTGCAGAGCAAATAAAACAACATAGGCTGTTGTGGCTGTTGTGGGTCTTCCGGGCTGTGTGGCCGTGTTCTGGAAGTTGTGGTTCCTAACATTTCGCCAGCATCTGTGGCCAGCATCTTCAGAGGGCAGGAGCACAGATAGAAGCAAAATCTCTGTGCCCAGGTAGAGTGGCAATGTTCTATTTATAGAGCTAAATTATAGGAGATTAGGTGGGGTTTTTTGTTGTGTTGAAATGTTAACGAGTGGCTGATGAGCGTGATTAGCATGTTCATTGTGAGAAGTATTCCCATGTCCTGGTGGTTGGACTGAGTTCGTTGACCTTTTGCAGGCTGTGTTTTTCAGGACTGGTAGCCAGGTTTTGCTAATTTTTAAACTTTCTTCTTTTTTATTGTAACTGTGCTGGTGTTTGTGAATTTCAATGGCTTCTCTGTATAATCTGGTGTAGTGGCTTTTGGTGTTGTCCAGTATTTCTGTGTTTTCAAATAGGATTTTGTGTCCCGTTTGCTTGAGAGCATGTTCAGCTACTGAAGATTTTTCTGGTTGCTGTAGTCTGCAGTGTCTTTCGTGTTCTTTTATCCTGGTGTGAATGCTTCGTTTTGTGGTTCCGATGTATACTTGTCCACAGCTGCATGGTATGCGGTATACTCCTGCAGCGGTGCGGGGGTCCCTTTTGTCTTTTGCTGATTTTAGCATTTGTTGTATTTTTCTGGTGGGTCTGAAGACTGTTTGAAAGTTGTGTTTTTCCATCAGTTTTCCCATGCGGTCAGTGACTCCTTTGATGTAGGGCAGGAATACTTTGTTTGTGGGGGGCTGTTTTTCTTCAGTTGGATGTTGTTTTCTTGGTTTGATGGCTCTTTTTATTTCATTCTTGGAATAGCCATTTGCCTGTAGGACCCAATTCAGATGGTTAAGTTCATTGTTGAGAAATTGGGTTTCACAGTTTCGATTAGCACGATCCACCAAGGTTTTGATCATGCCTCTCTTTTGTCGTGGGTGGTGATTGGAATTTTTGTGTAGATATCGGTCCGTATGGGTGGGTTTTCTGTATACTTTGTGTCCTAGTTTGACGTCCGGATTTCTGGACCACCTAAACGGCATCCACCCCAATATACAATTCACTATGGAAAAAGAAACTGATGGCAAACTTCCATTTTTAGATACGCTGGTCATACGCAAACCGGACCTCAAACTAGGACATAAAGTATACAGAAAACCCACCCATACGGACCGATATCTACACAAAAATTCCAATCACCACCCACGACAAAAGAGAGGCATGATCAAAACCTTGGTGGATCGTGCTAATCGAAACTGTGAAACCCGCGTAATGGAAAACATTTAATTGATGCAACAACGAACATTTGATTACTATTCTAAGGAGTAGAAACCAGAGATGGATTGTTGGAAGATATCAAGAAAGGCGAAATCTATATGAAGAACAGAAGATTGGATTAGAGAAATCAAAGGGTATATGACAAAGAAAAGTTTCTGTGTATTGTATTAAGGACTAACATTTAAAGTTAATTGTTGTACTTAAAGTTCAAGGATAAATTGGAGGACATCTATTTTCTATATTTTTTCTTGTTTGTTATTTTTTGACTTCACTTTTTCTTTTCCCTTTTCTTACTTTGTATTTCTATTTCTTTTCTTTTGTATTAGCTTTTAATGTGTATTTTAAAATTAATAAAACTTATAAAAAAAAAAAAAAAGAAACTGTGAAACCCAATTTCTCAACAATGAACTTAACCATCTGAATTGGGTCCTACAGGCAAATGGCTATTCCAAGAATGAAATAAAAAGAGCCATCAAACCAAGAAAACAACATCCAACTGAAGAAAAACAGCCCCCCACAAACAAAGTATTCCTGCCCTACATCAAAGGAGTCACTGACCGCATGGGAAAACTGATGGAAAAACACAACTTTCAAATAGTCTTCAGACCCACCAGAAAAATACAACAAATGCTAAAATCAGCAAAAGACAAAAGGGACCCCCGCACCGCTGCAGGAGTATACCGCATACCATGCAGCTGTGGACAAGTATACATCGGAACCACAAAACGAAGCATTCACACCAGGATAAAAGAACACGAAAGACACTGCAGACTACAGCAACCGGAAAAATCTTCAGTAGCTGAACATGCTCTCAAGCAAACGGGACACAAAATCCTATTTGAAAACACAGAAATACTGGACAACACCAAAAGCCACTACACCAGATTATACAGAGAAGCCATTGAAATTCACAAACACCAGCACAGTTACAATAAAAAAGAAGAAAGTTTAAAAATTAACAAAACCTGGCTACCAGTCCTGAAAAACACAGCCTGCAAAAGGTCAACGAACTCAGTCCAACCACCAGGACATGGGAATACTTCTCACAATGAACATGCTAATCACGCTCATCAGCCACTCGTTAACATTTCAACACAACAAAAAACCCCACCTAATCTCCTATAATTTAGCTCTATAAATAGAACATTGCCACTCTACCTGGGCACAGAGATTTTGCTTCTATCTGTGCTCCTGCCCTCTGAAGATGCTGGCCACAGATGCTGGCGAAACGTTAGGAACCACAACTTCCAGAACACGGCCACACAGCCCGGAAGACCCACAACAGCCATTGAACTCCGGCCGTGAAAGCCTTCGACAATACATAAAACAACATAGAATGGGACTTTATTTTTTCAATGAGTCCGAATCAACATCTCTCTCTCCCCCCCTCATGTTCTATTTTTCCTGTTCTGGTCTGTCTTTATGTTATTATCCAAATAAGAGCTGAAAGTTTTAGCATCAAAGAGAATATAAAAAGTCCTCTATTATTAATTACATATTATTTCTCTGCTCTACTTTAAGTAAGATTAGACAAAGCATTACTGTATTCATACTTAACTTCCAAATGTAAGTGGATGTATTACTTATACCGAAGAAGATTACCTCCTACTTTATGTATATACGATGGAACAATTTTACTAGGATTTTATATCAGGCCATTAAAAAATCTAACAGGTCTGAGAGATGGTTTACAATATGCTCCAGTTGCTGTTGTGGCAAAGACACCTGAAATGGCATATCACTAAGCCAAATGTTGTAATGAAACTGAATCTGATCTGCCTTCAACATACCATATATGGGCTGCAAAATCTGGGCTACAGTGGTAGCAAATGGATACAGAAAGCTCTCTTTGTTGCCATCTAATATAAGCAACAATCTCCAATATTTCAAGAGAAGTACAAAGACTTAACTCGTTATTAGTGGCTAGGAAATATGGAGGGGGAAGGAAAAATGAGCTATTGAAAATTCCTCCTGATATTTTTTATGTTTTACTTTTTCACTTTGTTTCAGTATCTCACTTTTCTGTATGTATACTCTTTATTCTGTACGATCAGCTTCAGAATATAAAATGACTATATGTTTGTGGAGTCCTTGATTCTCTCTGAGCTTGGTTGTTTGCTTGCAGACATTTCGTTGTCCGACTAGGCAACATCTTCAGTTCTAGAAGGGAGTGGGGTTGACTTTCTGTTTATAGCTCAGTAGCTTGTCCTGACAGTGTTGGTGGGGGTATTGACACCCTAAAACAATACCCTAAAACAATACCCTAAAAGCAATACCCTAATCAAGGAACTTAGCAATTCGAAAGCATGCAAATGCAAGTAGATGAATAGGTACCACTTTGGTGGGTAGGTAACAGCGTTCCACGCGCGTCATGCTGGCCACATGACCACGGAAGTGTCTTCGGACCACGCTGGCTCTTTGGCTAACAAACAGAGATGAGCACCGGCCCCTAGAGTCGGACACGACTGCACAAATGTGCGGGGGGAACCTTTACCTTTAATCAAGGAACTACCAATTCAGACAAACAATCAAGCAGTAAACAACAGCCTAATCAAGGAATTAGCAAGGAGAGAACAACACCCCCACCAACACTTTCAAGGCAAGCTACTGTATATAAACAGAAAGCAAACCCCACTCCCTTCTAGCACTGAAGATGTTGCCTATTCAGGCAACGAAATGTCTGCAAGCAAACAACCAAGCTCAGAGAGTACCAAGGACTCCACAGTTCAACTCTGAGCTACAGATATTCTCTTCTATTGGGACTATATGTTTATAATAAAATTTCATATATTTTTTAATGCAAATCCTTGAAAAGTTTGAATTGTGAACTCCTTGCAAATGGAATGTGGAATTTGTGGCTTTCTACATGATGCTGAATTTCACTTTACAGCAACCTTACCATTGACATGCTGGCTGAAGTTGCTGGAAGGTGTAGTTCAGGAACAGCTGATAGACTACACATTCCCTACCCCAATGGGATGAGTAGAACATGGCTATCAAGTATATTCCACAGTTCAAAAATATAATGCTACATGAATTAAAATAGATCAAAATACAGTTTGAGGTAAATGCTTAACATGGCAGATAAAAGTTGAAAGGAAGAGGTAAGTTAGCTAATTTAAATGAATGTGAGTTTTCAGGGTCAAATGGATCACATCCCAAAATATTGAATAAATTAGCAGAGATAATTGCAGAACCACTCAGAATCTTTGAGAACTCATGGGGTGAGGACAAGTGAGGTCATAGAAGACTGGAGGATATATATGGCATATCCAAATGTCATCCCCATCAAGAAGAGGAAGAGGAAGAAGAAAAAGAAGAAGGATTTTCTATTATACTTGGGAGCATCTGGATGCATGCATATTCTAAGTAATTCACAAGATTCTGAAGGGACTCTTCCTTTTGTTTGCAATTAATAAATACAGAAAAAGGCAAAACTGAAGTACTTTGGCCACATCATGAGAAGACAGGATACCCTGGAGAAGAAGCTGATGCTAGGAAAAGTGGAAGGCAAAAGGAAGAGGGGCCGACTAAGGGCAAGATGGATGGATGGTATTCTGGAGGTGACGGACTCAACCATTGGGGAGCTGGGGATGGTGACGGCCGACAGAAAGCTCTGGCGTGGGCTGGTCCATGAAGTCACGAAGAGTCGGAAACGACTGAACGAATAAACAACAACAATAAATACATAATCCAGGTATTTGCTATTTCTCTGTGTTTGGCTAGAGTAAGCTCTCAAATGAGACCAAGTGTTTGTGTCTTCAAATATTATGTGAGCAAATAATTGATATCCAAATTGTTTCTTTTGATAGAAAGTAGCAGCAGGAGCAGCTCCCAATGTGGCATAAGAATATGATTTAGAAATGTCACCAGCTAAGGCCTTTGATGAATTTCATCTGCAGATTCAGCCTACAAGCTTGACTTCCCTTGTATTCTTGTCACATGTTTATGTCTGCATTTTGTATTCCGACAGTGGAACAGAGTTTATCAGCAACAGTTCATTCGTAAATGTAACCTTTCAAGATCCAATATTTGTTCATTTTGCTACTGATTCATTTCCCCCCTCCTTCTTTTCCCTTCTCTGATACTTTCTGGGTTACATAGTATGAAAATGAAAGCCAAGAAAATCAGGCCTCATTACACACTCAGGAAAACTGACAAGTTATTCCTTTAAAGTGATCATAATCTTTTCAAGAACTACAAAGGAATCTGAGTTCCTTGCTTTGTAGTGGAAAAAATGTCAATGGATTAGGGTGACGTTTCTTAAAAAAATATGTCTAAAGCTTTTTGTTCTAGTTGAGCTTCAAAATGCTGTTCCTTATGTTGACCTCAATCCAGTGAGTGTCAAAGTAAACATGATCTAGTGCTCTTCCAAAAATTGCATTAAAAGCAAATATCTACTCAGTACTTTCATGGCAGAGCACTAGTATGAAGGAGGAAGATGTACACTGGAGAACATCACAAACATTAATGCAACCTAGATTTAACAATTTATTTTGTATCTATTTAAAATAAAAATCAAATGCTGAACACAGAGTATTTGTGTTTAAATTTTTTTGCTGGTTTGCATTAACTTCTAATGAGTTAGATTGGACCACCTGAAGCATCTCAGTTATAGTTGGCTGGTTCTTTCCCAGCTCTTGACTGTATCCTAGGGGAGGAGAAAATGGGGCAGGAGGAAAAACCAGAAGAACAGAGGTTAATGTGTTTGCGGGGGGGCGAGGCACTCAAACTCAACAGAACTTTGCTTCTGTTACTTGCTTCTTCCTCACCATTGCACCACAAAATTACTTTGTAGAACATCATTTTATAGAGATGCATTGATCAACTGGCTTGAATAGCTTTATATCTTCACAATCAAAAGGGTTAGAGATAACACTAACCATATCAACCATTCTTACCTGACAAGCATAGAGCAATGGTTCTCCAAGTGGTTGTCCAGAAGATCTATGCCATTCCTTAAACAGATAAATTGGCATTGATCAGTGCATACTAAGTATTAGGTTTCAGTGTACATTTTTAAAAGTTTTCATGTGGGAGTTCTTCAAACCAGCGGTCCCCAACCTTTTTGGCACCAGGGACTGGTTTCGTGGAAGACAATTTTTCCACGGACCGGGGGGGGGGGGGGGAGGGGATGATTTTGGGATGATTCAAGCACATTACATTTATTGTGCACTTTATTTCTATTATTATTACATTGTAATACATAATGAAATAATTATACAACTCACCACGCATGGACTAAAAATAAGTGTCGGATTCTGACTTCTCATAAGGAGCATGCAACCTAGATCCCTCACATGCGCAGTTTACAGTAGGGTTCGCGCTCCTATGAGAATCTAATGCTGCCACTGATCTGACAGGAGGCAGAGCTCAGGCGGTAATGCGAGCGATGGGGAGCGGCTGTAAATACAGATGAAGCTTCGCTGGCTCGCCCACCACTCACCTCCTGCTGTGCGGCCCGGTTCCTAACAGTGGCCCGGGGGTTGGGGATCCCTGCTTTAAACAGATAAATTGGCATTGATCAGTGCATACTAAGTATTAGGTTTCAGTGTACATTTTAAAAAGTTTTCATGTGGGAGTTAGGGCAGCTGCCCTATTGCATTTATCCATCAGAATGGATGAACCGGGGAAGTGCTGATTATAAAACCTGATACCTACATGTAGGACTATTGATGCTGATAAATAATTCGGCCCCTGCTATCTAACTGCTTGCCTAAATAAATAAATACATAAATAAATACAGAATATTCTGAAAAAAAAGAGAGGAAAACTTACTGAAAGCCTAAAATCTGAATAAAGGAAAGAACTCCAAATCAGTAAAGGCATGGTTTATATGCAGATGTCCCTAGATCCAATCCTTAGCATTTCTAGGAATAGAAGTAGGGATGCATCTGTCATCTTCACCTCCTCTATCATATCCTTGGTGCACACATTAAAACCAACTATCTGCAACCTTCTTTATTTCTGCATGATTTAAAATCACCTTCCCTAATCTTGGAGCCCTCCATATGTGCAGACCCCAGTTCCCAGAATACTCACATTAGCCATGCCGCTACTGATATGGAGTTGGTGTCCACCTAGGCTGGGGAATGTTGATTGAGAACCTTTGAAAATCAGGGTTCTAAATCTTACAAAGGAGCTCCATAAATAGCAGAATACCCTCTGGCAGACAGTCAGTCTCCACACCTGAACATTAAAAGGCAGTAGCAGAAGGTGGTGGAGACGTAGCTAGTTCCTTCTCCATTTGATCAGTTGTATACTGTACATCGTTCTGCAATGCCTGAAGAAAGCAAGATGAGGCAGAACTCAGGGGAATTTTTTAACTGAATGATAATGTGCTGTGGGAAAAACACTAAAGCTTCCTTCCTTCCCTCAAACTTCTACAACAGTAGCAAAAATATCAGAAAGAGATGACTAAAAAAAAAAAGAAAAGAAAGCCATGCTTTGGAAAAGTTTCATGCAGTGCCCAGACAATTGGTACCATAAGCTCTGCGACACATGGCATTTTAGGCCAATACACACATTATAATTTGCTGCCATCAGTGCAGCTTCTTTTCCCCATTGTGGCTCCTTGCTTGTGGCGAATGAATTGTCTAGTCTATTTGCTTTGAGCAAAAGCTGCAGTTTTGCCTCCCATATGTGCTTAGTAAATTAATTAAAACCAATGAATCACTTTCTTTTTGTCCTGGCTGCAAAAAAGCTTGCAGATCCCCAAACAAGCCTACAACAATAGCTGTTTAAGGATATCCCACGTTGTTTCTCTGAAAGCTTTTGAAATAAAATTAAAAGATTAAATTTATTTGTAATTCAAGATCTCTTGTCAGCCTGGCCTGGCCTGGGATGATTTTTCTTCATTTTGGTAAACAGAAAACAAGAGGTATTCATTGGAAGAAAGCTGTTGGCAGATATAGTGCCACATTTTCTAACTAGCCTTGGTTTTCTGCATGCCCCTTTCCAATCAGAGTGTGTGTGTGTGTGTGCATGTGTGTGTATGTGTGTGCGTGTTCTCATGATTAGCTCCCTGTAGGAGCAAAGCTATGAATCTTTCCTCAGCCCTAGCTTATGATTAAGGTGGTCTGTGCAGGTTTAGTAAAATGGAACAGCTCTAACTCTGAGATATTGAATAGGAAGCGTTCATTTGCATGAAAATGAGAATATCCTGCTGGTTGCTGTGCATGGATCAACTAATAAATATTTGAAGCATTTTGTTCTCATTAAATGTATGCAGACACAAAATGTGCAAGCAGCGTTTTCTTCTGCTGAATGGTTCAACATCTGAGAAAGGCCTGGGGACAGACATTTGGGTGACCAAGGAGAGTTTTTTCATGAATAATTTAGAAGAAAAAGAATACAATACCAGAACAACTAAGTGGCCTTCTCGCATGAATGCTTCTTAGTCAGTGATGGAAGAAGAATCCTTGCTCTGATTGGATCCTTGTCACCTCTGTCTGTGACAAAACTGCTCATATTCATTTGCTGGCACATGTCATCCAGCTTTGCCAGCATTAGAGAAACTGGAGTGGGATATTGAAAACCAACATAATGTTGTGAATAGACTGGATCTCATTTGGAAAGGTGTACAGCTCTCCCATTCAGGTACTTGTAATTATCTCTCGTTTTGCCTCTGTTCCTTTGCCTTCTGGCTATGGTCTCCTGTGGCCTAGTCTTGTGAGCTGTTAACTCATAGTTTGGTTGAAAATTCCATCACTTACAGTTCATTCATTCGCTTTCACATTCAGACATCTCCTGAGGTGTGCCTTTCACTTCTCTTTTCTGCGTAATCCAGAGACCAAACAGGTGCAATGGAGGCTTTGTGTTGCACAGTCTTGGTCAGTGGGTGGGGGGAGGTTTTTTAGTGAATATACTCATTTATTTATTTATTTATTTATTTATTTTTTATTTATTTACTTATATATCAAATTTATTCCCTGCCCATCTCACTCAGAGAGTGACTCATGCACTTTAAATGGCGATACAGGAGTTCAGGATCTTAGGCAGTAATGATATGCTCCAGGGATATCAGGGGCAGCACACAGAGAGTCTCCCTTCACCTACAAAAGCTTTATTGGATACAGTTTGCTTAGGTATTACACATACACACTTAAATTTTCCCCACTGCAAAGTGGTCAAGCTTGCAAGGGATCTGGTAGGTGCATGAATGGGTGGTAGGTGCATGAATAGTGAGTCTCAGAAAATGAAGTTCTTCATAGCTTTCCTTTTAATTCC